>JARHVA010004715.1:0-105000 GCA_037957365.1 Torreya grandis
CATTAATATGTATATTAATACATCACTACCATCATAAATTTATTCAAATTGAATATATGCTCCATCTCTAAGATAACACATAGAACATATATGGATTGAATATACCTACAGGTCTATACATACGATGTAAGAAAATTGAAGTTGATATGAGGGATTGTTATAAGACCTATAAGATATATAAGACATTTAAGGATGTGTAATGGATTATATAGCATTGAAAATTCTAATAACTTAAGGAAGTGTCTTGGTATCCTAAACAAGTAAGTAGTGACCTACATACCCTAATCCTATAGGTCCTCATTTTGGACCAAAGTCGACATCAGAGTAACACACAAGCAAATCCAAGATATTAAATACTTATCCAAGTTTAATTCATTGTAGATAGATAAAATAAAATCCCTTGAAGATAAAATAGGTCACTTACAAGTCAAGGATTAAAATGAGACTGAGATGACAGTCTAATAGTCACATATAGTAATGTGTATGAAAGGAACATGTGAGAATTGGTTTGAAAATTTCATAAAGGATTATTTAGACCTTGTAGTATGGTGGAATAAAACTAATTTGGTTTGAATCCTTTAAAACATAATGGAAAGTGAGAATTGAATACCTTGAAACTCCTATATATAGTCTTGAACCTAAAATACCACCTATAAGATGCATGTTAAGAAAGGTTGGTTCTAATCCTAAGTGAGGATAAAAATGCATATGGAGGACTCTAAGGTATACCTTAGATAGACAAAAATATCATAAGGTAACTATGAGAGTAAAGGAAACATGAATAATATATATCAAACTAGTTTTTAAACCTCCATACACAGTCAAGAGGTAAACTACAAGTATGTTTGCTCTTTATGAGATTTTACTTGACAAGTGGCTAGGTGAGGACTGTGAATAGGTATCAAGGAAAGAAAATATATATTAAAAAGTATTAAAAATTAAATTAAATTTCATATAACCCTTATAATCTATTAAAAAATAGTTAGATTTAAGATGAGACTCTCTTTAGGCATGTAGGCTTATTTCTCATACAAGCAGATCCTACAACCAATCATATAAGAGAAATTGATGTTTTGAGACCTTCATAAGCATAATTACACCTAGTGAATTCATAAAAAATATGGTTATGACTATAAATATACATTAATTATTAATTTAAGGCCATACTAATATTATACCTACCAACTATTTTGTCTTAGACCTTGTACCCTCTATTGGCAAGGGGAAGTCATGAGACCAAGCGGTTTGTTTAAACTCAAAGAAAAAAATAATCATAAAACAACATAGAGGTACCTTGAGGTGATGTAAATACATATCAAATGTTTCAATATACTTCTAGGTGGCACCAAAACCATAATTTTAAATCCAAATGCCATTGAGGGATAACAAGGTGGTGGCAAACCTTAAACCACAAGTCCCCTAACTAGTACACCATATGCATGTAGTAGGGAAATAATCACTAAAAAATAATCTATAATAATTGGGAGGATTTTTTTGTATGTCTATAAACCTTTCCTAATAATTATAATAAGTTTTGAGTCCCAAAATTCAAATTTGACTTCTCTCAAGTTTGACAAAGCTAAGACTGCTACCCAAGGAGCAACTTCATAGGATCTCACCATATATAAAAATATATATGGAAATATGATCCATTTATAATAGGTGTGGAGGTAAGTTTCTCCAATTTTAATTAACTCAATTGGTGATATGTTCTTTATGAATGATCATTAAGACCCCAAACATGTCTTAAGTCCTCTTAAAACCTTGATAGTGGCCAAGTAGAACAAATGAACCTCTAAAGCACATATAATGCCAAATGTTTATATTGGATCCTATTGGATTTTTTTGAGGAATAAAATTAGGTTATTTACATGTACTTTATCTATACTTTCAATTGCACATACTACCATAAATGCTCTATTTTCATGTTCTTTGGTGTTTTTTAGGTGTTCTAAGAATGGGAAAACATCCAAATCATTGGATTAAGTCACTTGGTAAGTGTAATAATTAATAAATCCCAAAAATTGTCATATGATATTATGGATATGGTAAAACAAGGATAATTTTCTAGGACAGTCTCAAACAGGCCTAAAAGGAGACCAAGTGGCTTCATCATTTCAAAGTTTGCATACTTCCATAGGGTCTCATGACCCCAAAATTGACATGGATATTTTTTATGGCTTATATAAATTTAATAAAATGATTTTATTTTATTTAAAACGTGTGTGAGAAGTCTATATTAGTAAAATAGGGTACTAGGTAAGGAGGCCTAATTTAGGCCTAATTCAAGAGAGAGAAAGGCAAAACAGATGGACTTACACTCGGAGTCAGGACATGAAATTTGACATGAAAATGTAAGGCCCTACTAGGTTTTATAATATTCCATTTGTTTTTTATTACCCTTTGTACATTTTCCTAAATAATGATATTTATAATTTTGTAGGGATTTAAAGGAAATAGGCCTAATGAGGGCTTGGGGAGTAAAATAAGATATTATGAGTTATTCCATAAACTAAAACTATTTTTTTAGGCCTGATAACATATTTTAAGACCATTCATGGAGGTCATATGACTTGAAGAATTTGAACTTGAGTTTTGGGCCACTTGGACCAATCTCGGCATGGGAAATAAAGAGTTTCAAAACACCTATGAACATGGATGATGGAATGGTAGATAACAAGAGTTTATTAAGGAATGTAATATTTATAATGTGTTTTTTTTAGTTCAATTCATGGTGAATTCGTGATGGATAATCCTATTTGTCACTATTATTATGCAAATAAGAGTAGTTTGCAAGAATCTAGTCAAGTTGTTAAACCAATTTATAACTCTTACACCACATGGAGGATTAGAGAGTATTTAGGAGTGAGACATATGGAATTTGAAGTATATTTTTATTATATAATAACTCCATTTATTTTTTTAACCCATGAAGACAATTTTCAATCTTCTTCTACTATACCCTTCTCTCTCTCTCTTCACACTTATCTATATAAGTAGCCACTTTTGGCTAAGTTTATAATCCACATATGGTATGTAAAATCCATAATAGTTTGAGTAATATTTTTTACCCTTGAATAAATATTTCAAACTATTTTTTGAGTTCTTAACTTCTTGTCTAAGTGTGTGAAGTAGTGCATAGTTAAATGATAGGTGATAATCATCTATCATTATGTTCACCTTACTCTTTCATGTTTTTTTAAAGTATTATACCCTCTAATAGGTTACATGAAGTGTATTTAGTGTTATTTTATGTATCTAAGTGTAATTAATATTACTAGAGTCTATAATAAAACCTCTTGTTCATCCACCTTGAGAAGTGCACTGCATCTTACCTTTATGTTGAAATACTTATGTTAGATAAATTTAGTATATTAAGATAAATTTTTTGAGTCACCATTCATAATTCAACTTCATGTTAGTCTTATGGATATCAAATTTGTGCATCACCTTGTTAGGATAGGTTTCTTTCATTTTTTCTCTCTTTTCTTTTTATCTCATTAAGTTAGTAGTACAGGTGTTGAGCTTTAATAGATATATCAAGAGAGATATCCATTCAATCTAGATGTTTAACCTTGTTATATAAAACCCAAAATTATAGGTTTAATCCAAATATTCCACTCAATTTGGTGTAGGTTTTAACTACCTCTCAAAGGGTGAAAAAATTGAGTGACAATAGTTATCACAACCAAAGCAAGTGTAAGTAATAGTGGTGGTGAGGTTTGAAATAAACTAGTTAGAATGAAAGATCCTAATCTTGAGGTAGTGGTCAAATATATTATGATTTACAATAAAAACAAGAATAAATTTGGAGGAAGTGGAGAACAAAAAGAGAAAAAAAGTGTCTGAGTCTTATGAATGTCCTAGGATATCCACTAAAGGTAGAAAAAATGAATGGTCTAACCAAAAGGAAAAGAGGAAACATGAAAACTAATGAGTTTAGAAAGAACATAGAATTGGTTGAAAACAGTAAGATGTACAATTAAAATATATTATCTAGGATGATTTTTAATATCTATAGGTGTAGTCTTATGTTTATCATGTACTAATTGATTATGTTGAGTTGGACTAGGTTTATTTTTAGTTCTGGGTGGGTTCTAATTAGGTGTTTGTTGGCTCCTTGGTGAGATTATTTATCAAGTTTCTTGATGTTGGTTGTATCTTTATTGTAATAAAATTTTAGGTTTGGGTTATGGAATCCTTTAAAACACATTTTTTTTAGATACGGGTAAAAAGTCCATTTTTAAAAAATCCTTAAATCCTTGTACAGTGTATAAAAAGATAAGACAATTAAGATCACATGTAACATCTCTTCAAGTATCTCAAGGATCATAACATTAAATAAAAAAACTACAATCTACCAAAACTATAAACATAAAATAGACAACCATCACCAACAAGAAACCAATGATTAGTTAGCCTAAAATCATTTTTCTTTGCATAATCAATCCAATAAGAAACATATAATAAGAATAAGCAGTCAATAAGTAGATTTTTGAGATATAACCTAAAACCACAAAGCATAAAATAGATTCATTATACCTCTTAGAAAACCCACAAGAAACAAGTTCCTTCTTAAATTTTATATTTGATATCTTGAGGTTCACATGGGGATTTTACCTAAAATTGGAAAATGGATAAACCATCTCAAGAAGAAATAATCATAAGACAAACTTGGATTTTATTTGTAGAGATATATAAATTAAGAATAATAAACATAACAATACTATAAGAAAGATAAGGTCATCCTAATTTTTTTATGCATAGATAACTTGATCTTTACATAGGGGTTTTGAATAGAACATAAAACTACAATAGTAAACTATATACAATGGGGAATGTAGTATATCTATAAATCAATCCTAGCTCAAAGAATATAAATCCTACTTACACTTATAATTGTTTATACATTATATATTCCAAGTCATGACCAAGATATATTTTATAGACCTATCCAAGGGATCTCTTACCATATTAAAATCATTAGAGAGGGTTCCAAATCCTCTAGTCAAGCAAAACTACATAATAATTCTAACTAGGTCATATGCCTTCATATTCAATACACTAATAAAAATAAAAGTATAAGTATAATCTAGTGCTCACCAAATATTTTGGCATAAAGTAGGCATAATAAATATTGAAATTAAACAATACATAGAACACATATACTTATGTAAATGTATATATAATCCTAATTGATGGTAGATAAGTACAAATGCATATCTAGCTACTCTTACAAAGGACTAACAAAGTTAGGAATGCTTATCTTTGAATACAAACCCATAGAGCCTCCAGCTCTCCCTTGCCCAAATTTTTTTTTAAGAGGTTGTTTTGGTATGTAAAGATGACAAGGATAAATCAGCTCTAGGCTACATAACCTATCAATGCATCCAAAAGACTTCTCCATAATACAAAATCCATATCTCCAAAGAAAGTCTGAAACCCTAAGCTATGTTCCTCATGTAGGATGGTGTATAATTATATGTGTAATATATATATATATATATATATATATATATATATATATATATATATATATATATGTCTTCTTATTATCTTCAATAAATGATGAAATAAATGTGTTTATATAGGAAAATCTAAATCTAGTCCTTTCCAAAAGTTTAGGTCAAAAAAGTTGGCCTAATCAACTCTATATTGTTATTTGATAAAAATAATTGTCAATTAAAATATAGATTTAGCCTAATCAAATATGTATTATTAATTTATAATAATGAGAATCAATTATAGTATAATCTTTGCCTAATTAACTCTGCATTATAAACTGTCAAATAGGGTTTTAGGCTTAAGAAGGCCTAAGGAATGCAAAAAATGACTAGATGGGGGTGAAAGAGAGGAGACAAAACATAATAAAGTACATAGGAGAAGGTTTTTTTTGATATCAAGTGGTTGAAATTATGGTATTAATGATATAAAGAAAACAATATTTTAAATCACCAATGGTTTTCCCACCCCTTTCCTAGTGTACCCTTTAAGGCATGCATTTAGATAGATTGAAACTCAATACGTTCCTATAAGATAAAAAGTGTTAGTAAGTGATAATGTTAATAAAAATATAGTGTGTATACATATGCCTGACTTGAAGATCATCACATTTCACGTGAGTGTAATAGGGGATGGTGCTTTGAGAAAGAACATAGAAACACATGAAACTAAGATAACTAAAAATGACATACATAAATTAATGTTAAAATGAAATGAGAGTAACTAAAAATACCATTTACATAGCTTAACTTACCTTTCTTCTAAATGATTGCATGAAAACATCTTAGTCTTCAATTAGGAGGGTGTAATACCTATAATTAAGAAACCTTATAGATAAAAGACTAATAATAAAAGAAATACATGTGTACATAAGATGGTTAAAGTAGCAGTGAATTACTTAGAAAAATTAGAAAATTAAGATTGTTAAGGCAAGGTTAAAACCAAAATATTGATGTCAAATGAATGAAAAAATGATGTAAAATGAATTTAAAACACACTAAATCATGTTGGGAAGCGTGTCAAACATGAATGACATATGAAATATCAATTCATTAAAACTCTTAACAATGAAATGTAAGAATGTGAAAATTAACCCCATGTAAGACAAACATGTCAAATCAAACATAAAGAAAAACATGAGGGACTGAAAATGAAATGTAAGTCAAGATGTAATAAAATCATGAATAAATAATACATAAAGAGAAACATATAAGAAATTAAAATTTCATATGTATGGTAAGTGAAGTTCACAAAAAAATCAAACAAGAATATGATGGATAAATGAAAATCAAAAGTTCTAAGAGATGAAAACTCAAATTTAGTGCTTGGTCTAAGATATAGTTTAATAAAACACAACCACCTAATGACATGAATAGTATTATAATGAAATGGTGTTGTAAGTGAATGGTGTAAGGGTGTTTGTGAGGAAGGCATGGTCCTATCCAAGGTTTTACTTTGCAACTCACAAATGATAAGCCAAGAGGGACGATTAGGTAGAGTTGATCAAGGATGTGATAAACTAAAATTAATATCTGACAAGGGTAATATGATGAAAATATGTTGTGAATAAGTAATGTGAGGTGCCACATGGTTGATGTGAAAATATTTAGCAAGAATAAGATAAACTAGTTAAGTGAGAAAGGCTAAGAACTATCAACACCAAGGACTTAGGACACTTTGACTAATGAACACAAAACTTGGGATAAAAATCAAGGTACATAGATCAACCCATGAAATATATATCCATGAAAATTAAATTGGACCTACCTTCACACACGGTGTTACCCATTCCTTAAGAAGCCTTATAGAGTCATTAGTTTATTGGGATATTTGGGTACTTGTGTGATAAAGTAGGTAGAAATAGATAGTATATGATATAATGGGACCTATTACCCCATTCTACTGACCTAACATACCCCAATGGACCTCAGTTATATCATGAGACTAACTATGGAGTTTGATCTTTGACTAATGTAGGTAATGTGCCAAATATAGATCCTATATTTTGGTGTGATCTAACTTTTAATATTATTTTTTCCTTTTTCTCTTTTACGATTTGGCTTTTAACTCTTTTGTATTTTTCTATTCCTCCTCCATATGGATTTGGAGAACCAAACATGAGTGAAATAGGTGACAAATACAAGATATCTTACACTTGGTTTATAGAGAAAAGGACCTCAAGACCAAGGTGCCTAAAGATTCCTAGACTTGCCCATAAGTAAGTGTACAATCTCAAAATTGACTAATGTGAGCCTCAAATGAAAGGAAATAAGGTAAATATGGGGATCATAAGAGATCCATCTATGTGATAAGTGATACAATGATGAATATGCTTATATATAATAATAAGGAGGTGAAATAGTGTTATGAAAAGGATGGGGCTATGATATGATAGTCATGTCACTAGAGAAGACATACTAGCCTTCAATGGATCTATCACAAGCACATATGAAATTATTAGTCATCCCAAAAATTAATTTAAATATGTTTTAATGTGTTAATTTATGAGGAGAGCCTGGTCATATCCATGGTATTAAACTACAACTCACAAGTTCAAAACCAATTAGGTGTATGCTAAATAATGGGAAGGAAATAATAATAAAGCTACTAAAGTAAAAAATAACATAAAAATATAAAAATGAAAGAGGTATATAATAACCAAAATGAAAACAAATGCCAAATTTAATTTTTAAGAAAACCAAATAACCCAAAGGTCACACTAATTTTAGTCAAATGAAACTAAAAGAAGTAAAGTGAACATTTTACAAATAAACATAAGACAAAAAAATAACAAGTAAGATCTATGCTAGCATATGTAGTAAACATAATCATGTGGAATGCAACTCTATATGTCTCAAAATATTTATTGAAGTTGAATTTATTTGTTATTATGCATTATAGAATAAGAGTGGGCATCATAATATGCCTTAGTCAGTAAGTGTATGTAGGGATGGGCATCACAAGATCCCCCAAGGTCTGAAGGAATATGAGGATTGGTCTCGCAAGATGCCCCAACATGTGAGGTGGAGTGAGGTGAAATTGAACCATTAGATTTATTTACATTGGGTTGGTACGTGAATTTTGAGATAGGTAAATGTGTTGGTTTATTAGATTCTAAGGACATTGAACTTGACATAGGATGTGTAAGATAGGTATAAAGAGATAAAGGAGGACCATGTATGATATGCTTTGCAGTAGGAATTTGAACTAGGTACTCCTTTGATTCATGTGACCTAAGAGGTTAAGGTTTAATGGATGCAATAATATGTTTAAAGTTTTTCATGTTAGTTATCCTTTCGTTATTGGTGTAGGAATAAGGATAAAATATGGTTTGAAAAACATTAGTGGATGAGGTGTAGGTATGGAATAATTTTTGTTATTTATTACGTAGCTAATTTTTATGTGATTGTTGTTATTTAGATTAAATTTGTGAGTCTTGAAGATAGTCTTGATAGTCTAAGAGTATCAATATTGAAATTTGGACCAAGCAAGGAAGCAAGATGAAATTGATGAATATCATGACAAGACTCATGAGAATGACCTATAATAACATTCCACCAATAAAACTTATTAGGATTATACCATTTTAGAGGAGGTTTGGAAGGATCAAATCCCATGGGTTTAAAGGGTGGCAATTTCTTCTTAAATTACTCTATACTCAAGAGAGGGTGGGTTGGGTTAAATTTGTTTCAATTGGATGCTTAATTTTGATTTTGGGGAGGTTTGAATGAATCAATGCTATGATAAAATGATTTGAAAGGTTTTTTTAGTAGTTGTTTGAGGTGTTTCAAATTGAGTCATATGAAAGTCTTGCCTTTTTGCTTGGTCTAAGGCATATTCTAAAATTTAAGGGGAAAAGATTCAAACTTTGTATTTAAGGAGAGCTTTGAGAGAAGTAAAAAATAGTTTTAAAAGAGTATAATAATTCATTTTATGGTCCACTTTGTGAGCTAGATACTTCCATATTTTGATGAAAGTGTGAGTGGATTCACTAGGAAGTTACATGGCATTGATGAAATGGCTAAGGTAATTTTTAGGAAGGTCATCATATTGTAATTCATTCACTATAGAATTAACTTAATCCTCTATTTGTTAGATGGAATGTTTAGGAAGTTAATTGTAAAATTCAAGTACATCACAAATAAATATTTTGGCTATGAGTTTTGGTGGTATAAAAGGTGTTCTTTTGGACCCATTCCTTATAAAGATTAATAAAAATACTTAAGAAAGATAGTAGGATCCTTAGTCACATAATATGTGATAGTTGGAGAAATTTTTCCAATATCTATGGATGAAATGAATGAAGATAAAGGTTCATTTCTAATATGTTAAAGATTTTTATTATGAAAATTAGGTTGAAGGATGATATTACCATTGGCATCTCTAAGAGGATGGGGTAAAAAATTATTATTTGGTTGAGACATGATGACTTGAGGTGGTTAAATAGTCATGTATAATAAATGTTTTTGCATTTTCATCATTTGGAAATGATTAGTTGTTTGCATGATGTTCATTCATTGAACTATTACTACAAGAATTAAAGTTGTGTTGATTTTTGCATTATTATTTAAAGGTGGGGTATTAGTGTTGTTAGGAGGAGGGGTATTGGATGGAGGATTCCAAAAATTAGTGTTAGTTTTCCTAAGTGTGGTATAAGAAAAAGGAAGATTGGAAAAGGTTCCACTATTTTTAGGAGTGTAAATGGTATTATCATCAAGGTTTTTGAATAATCAAGAATCATCTAGATCATCAATTGAATTTATTTCAGCCATATTGCTTTGGGAAGTGATAATGTTAGGTGCTCTTTTTATGGGTGTAACAAAAGGATTCCCACCATTGGTAGTAAGAGGACTAAGATGAAGGACCTCAACTGTATTACATTGTGTAGTGATTGGTCTGGATAAGGAAAAGATGAAGGAAGAAATTGAATAGTTTCATCTAAAGTAATAAAATGAGTTTATGATCTAAATTATTAATTATGAAATATTATTGACTAAGCAGAGGTTGAAAAGATGACATTATTATTAAATAAGACTAGATAACTACACATAGAATAGTATCAGCTAAGGTGTATAGACTCAACATGTTTGATGGTGTACAATTTAGCCAAAAGGACATATTGGCCCACATAATAAGATTTTACCTAGATGAAGTGTAGTGTCATGAAGATAAGAAAAATGAAACAAGATATAAACAATTTATAGATGGAATGAGAGGACCTAAGGGATCATGCAACTTACAAATCTTTTGAAATAATTTAAGTCCACATAAAGTGTAATTTGTCAATTTATAAAGGACAAGTATGGAGTTTTAGAGATCCATGGGATGTAAAGATTACTTGTAATGACTTAGAAGTTCATAGCATTCATATGGTTCTTCATTATGTTCATCTAGACATTTTGTGTCAAGTGGATGAAATAATGAGTAGGCAATTAGTTGATGCCATAATTTCTACATGTAGATGAATCAAGAAGAATTGGTCATATAGGTCTATTCACATTAGTCCCAAGAACATATGAAATAAGTTCTAGGTCTTTTTATGAAATTCATCAAAAGATATAAGGCTCAAAGTGGGCCTCTCAGGTAGTTTCACTAAGTTTCCACACTTAGCCATTTCTACCATGATAGGTACATGGATGTCATGTAGAATTACATAGGGTAGCTCAATTCAAAAATTTTTAAAAATAATTATAAAAATCTCAAGACTATAAAATCAAGTGGGTTTATCTTTTTTACTATCAAGAACATCTCTTAAAAGTTTGGTGCCTCCATGATTCTTACGCTTCAAGATCCAAGCCTTCAAAGTTGGTTAAAAAGAATAAGATATTAATGCAAATGTCAACTTTAAGACACATTAAAAATCCATTAGAGTCTAAATTTGACATTCTATAAGACATTAAATGCATCAATAGGGATGTCAAATTATGTTAGTGCTAACATCAAGTTTAATTTGGAACAAAACAAATCTTTTTTAACTTAAATTTGATGGTCTCATGAATGTAAATGATATTTGCATGAATGTAATTTGATGGGAGTGAGTAAATTAATTTTAAGATCATAAAGTATCCATTGGAATTCAAATAGTGGGTCCCAATTGATCTAAAATTATGCATTGCATCATATATTATGATCTAATAGCATGAGATTTATTAAAGATTTAGAGAGCCTGAGAGATCAGCACATGGCATAACTGCATGAGGTTGGCAGACTGATAGTAGATCTTGAAATCAAACACAAGGCTACCACATGGTATAAGATGGGATAGAGTTGATAAGTCAAGGACAAGATCAATTATTCTCACTTGATATTACTAAGTAGGATCAATGGTGTGAGATTGGTTAGTGAGTCAATGATCTAGATCAAATATTGATAACCAATTAGAGAAAAGGAAAGACCAAAGCATTTGATGAAATTTAAGAACCCATTTTCAATAGAAGCAAATGTAGGTATTGTAGGGTCACATTTTCACAATTGAAGCTTTATTGAATACCATTGAAAGGCCATAATCCATGCAATAAAGTATGAATAACATAAAAGGACCACCCATGGGGCTAAATATGGACCTTTGGGTCATAACTTTACATCATAGAGAGATGTTTTATTACTATGTTTTACATTATGAGAAGGAGGAGATAGAATTTAAAATGGTGCCATGATGGCATACAAGTGGACCCCAACATTTCATCTCTAGGACCAAACTACATGAAAAGGAACTATCTTCTTCACTGTGCATGCCACAAGGAACCAATTAAAGAGCAATTAATAAAATGATAAATCCCTAACAAACTATCCTGGTTATTGTAACTGCATGGATAGTGGAATAAAGCTTGGATCAACTTGATGTTATAGTTACAAAAAGATGGAACATCAGTGTAACTTTACAAGCATTTGTAGTAGCTTGAATCAATCAAAAGTTTTTGAATGATCTTAATTTATAGAGGCAATTGTAACAACATTAAAATGGATTTGAGCTCATTTTTATTCCCTTTTTGGTGCCAAAACTCCCTCTCTTGTGCTTCCTTTATTTTATAAAGGTAGCCTCCAAGATATTGATGATCATCCCTCTCTTGGGCATGATTAGACTCTACTAAGATTAAGCCTTGTAACCTCTTAAGATAAATAAGATGACTATTTTTAGATTTCATTTTATTAGCCCAATGTGTTCATGTCAATTTGATTTGTATAAGTAGTAGAGATTTATCCCTTACCAAGTCTTGATCTCACCTAGTTGGTAGATTATCTAGTTATGCGGGTCATGTTTAGTGTTTAATATCATTTGATTAAATCTAAAAGTGGATATATTGACTATATTAGTGCCTTAAACTAGGACTCTCCATCACCTTCCTTAGGTTTTGCTCACCTGATGAACCTATGCATGAAATATTGATGCATGATAGGCATTTGGATTCATAGATTTGGTCATTTATTTTTATCTCACTAGTGTTTTGGAGGCTCAAATATGAGTGGATGGACAATATTTTAGGTGCATCACTACCATTAGTTTAGGATTTGATTTTTAATTGTCTCTCTCCCTTTTCACCCCAAAATTATATGTCCTAGTGGAAATGATCCAAGTGATGCATCAGAGGAGCTAGCTTCATTAAAATCCTAGAGGTATAGTCTAAATGTAAGCATCCCATAGCCTTTAGATCATTCCACTATTAGTCTAGGTATGGGTCAAACATGAACAAATTTGACTTATATTAGGTGCTATCTAGATAGCTAATGATTCTAATATGCCTAGGGGGACCCAAATTCAGCCATTAGAGTACAAGTTTGCATCATATTCATCTTCAGAACTAGTTTCCAGTACATATTTGGCCCATATATCAAAGTCAAAAGCAAATTTTTGTTCATAATTTGAGTTATCTTCATGATTTTATATAGGCTATGATAGTTTGAAGAGGATAATTATGTTATTCTTCTCTTTACCAATAGTTCTATTATGATCCTCATGACCCAAGTCAATCCTATCATGATCTATACCATCCATATGATGATTATACAAAGCCTTGTCTATAGTATGAAATCTCACACCAGTCTTATAAAATCCCTCATAAATATTCTTATCCTCCTGATCAACCCAATCAAGTCTTTAAATATTCCATCCCAAGCTTCAAGAAAAATCTATTTGGCTATGTTATAGAGATGATAGGTATAGACACTAAGGAAAGATATAAAATGGAGATCTCCAAGTACGAAATTCAGAATATTAAATAAAAAATTTATTAGGGTAAAGAGGTATGTTCAGCATTCATTAGGCAAGGACATCCAAAATTTGGTTCTTAAATTCTAGATATTAGAGGTCTAATAGTAAATAATGAAGAGAGGTTAGTAGTTTATGAGAAACCCTAGGGTCCTCCTAATAAACAATATATTCCCATAAGACTACCCTTTTCGCTTTATGATCAACAAACTAATATTTATCATAGGCATCAAGAGTCAATCTAAACCTTGCCTAGCTTTCCTACATAGAAGTCTATCCAGGAGAGGTCTTAGGAAGTTGAAGAATCTTGTTATGACAAGATTAATTTTTATACTGTAGAGATAATACATGAGCCTATATATTCAAATTTTTAGGAAGATATCCCTAGGGATATACTACATGATTTTAAGGCTAATCTAGCCAAGTAGATTGAGCTTGCAAATTAGCATCTCTGGTATTCAATGGTAACTACAAAGTCAACATAATAGAAAATTCCTTCCTTCACACCCATGGCTACAAATAGTTTAGAAACAGAGGTTCATAAACCAAAGTTCATGACTTGGAATTAGATATAATAGTCTAGAGATAAAGAAGAACATTCACACATGATTTAATATGTTGAGTTCAAGAGAAAACCAAATATCATTCATCCTCCACTCATTTCTCCTCAAAATCCAAAGTCTTTTCCTTTACAAATATACATTCAATAAATAGTGAAACAAAGATAGGAGGAAGGTAATCCAATAAGAGAAACCTCAAGAAGAAAATTAGGTATCTATGTCAGCATATATGGACCTTCATCAACTTGTTGAGTTCTTTTAGGATTCTACTATGCCAATCCTAGAGATGGAGCCTACCCCTTTTCAAGCAATTGAGGAAGTTATATCTAAAGTAGATGGAGATGAAATAGTATTGCATGATCAAAATGAGTACACATAATTAAAAAAACTTAGTTTCAATTAAGGAATTAATCCAATCTCATACTCTATTCAAAAAAGTAAAGTCAAAGAGGTGGTTACTATGATAGGAGATTAATTGAGAATAGTTGATGAAATTCAAGAGGAAAGCTCTTCAATTATACAAGTTGAAGATATGTTCCATGATATCATTGACCACAACATATCTTACATCCATCATTCAAAAGAGACATTTGCAAAATATGAGCTTTAGGACATTCATCATGAAGGAGATGAGATCCATGAAAAAGATGAGATACCATTCTCTATAAAAGATGAAGATGAAGCAAGTGCAGATGATCAAGAACCTTCGTATGAATCTATCCCAAAAGTATAAATATGTGATCAACATGTTTCAAATGGTAATATTACTAATAAATTTCATGTCCTTTTAGTTTAACTTGTTATTCTATGCAATATAAAATCATTATATGTGAATATCTGAGTAATTTCATTATAAA
Source organism: Torreya grandis (assembly GCA_037957365.1). Taxonomy (NCBI): domain Eukaryota; kingdom Viridiplantae; phylum Streptophyta; class Pinopsida; order Cupressales; family Taxaceae; genus Torreya; species Torreya grandis. The sequence goes on from JARHVA010004715.1 coordinate 15,126, forward strand.
AGCCTTTTGGGATGACTTGGAGAGTGTTTGTGCAAAGTTTGATAGTCCATATCCACATCATATGGAGATTTAATAATGTTATATAATAAGTATTATTAAAACTATTCATCAAGAAGATATTAGGAAATTGTAGCCAAGTTTGAATACTTGTTAAGAAGCTAAAGGTTTTGATCAGCCATTACTTTAAAAGGATCATAATGAAGACATCAATCCAAGTATGTTATCTAAATTGATAATACAATATATTAATGAGGTAGAGATATAATTATTGATGCAACAAAAAAGATTTTGGGAAGAAGACAATTGGGTCTTGGATCCATATCTTCAATCCCTACACCTGGGAATAGAAATAGGATGGCCATTTGCATCATCTAAAATATATGAATATATAAGTTCCCATATCTACAAGAAGATGCCATTAGAAGGAATAAATCATGTTTCAAATATCCACATTGTATAAAATGTCTTCCCATTCAACCTTGGAGGAGATCTTGTTACTTCAAGTTAGTTGTTCTAGGTTTGTCTTGTTTCAATAAGTGGGTACCACAAGTAGTATCTACTTCCCTTTTCATTGTTTTTTTTGTTTTCCTTAGGTTAGTGGTCTTTTCATTGGTAGTATAGTTCCCCTTCTATTTTGGTCTTCCTTTAAATAAGTGCCTTGGGCACTCTATTTTATTTTTATAATTTTTGTATTTTTTTGGTTTTAAAAAGAGTTTTTAAGGATTGGCATCCAGTGTTGGATCTGGGTCAATACATTGGATCCAAATAGAGACTCCATGCCCAATAGACTACACAAGGAAAATGATCTAGGTTTTTCTACATAGATAGACATGTAACCCTTATGAGTTACCCAATATATTGTCCATTTTGGCCCACATATCGAGCTCCTACTTGGACATAGTGTAATGTCATGTAGAACAAAAAATGAAACAAGAATTGAGCAATTTTTGGATAGAATGAGAGGACCTAAGGGATCAGACATCTTAAAAATATTTTAAAACACTTTAAGCCCACCTAGAGTTTAATTTTTAAATTTATAAAGGATAGGTCTAGAGTTATAGAGACCCCATGGGATGTCAAGAGTGCTTTGAATGACTTATAAGTGCATAAAATTCATCTAGTTCATTATTATGTTCATCTAGACATTTTGTGTCAAGTGGTAGAAACTTTGAGTAGTTAATTCTATGATGTCATCATTTCCATGTGTTGATGAGTCAAGAATAATTGGTAATATGGGTCTATTAACATTAGTCCCAAGAACATGTGTACATATTTTTAGGTCATCTAATGAAATACATCATAATATATGAAGGCTCAAAGTGGATCTCTCAAGTAGTTTCTCTATGTTTCCATACTTAGTCATTTCTGACTATGATAGGTATGTAGACATCATGTATAATTACACAAGGTAGCTCACTTGAACATTATTTGAAAATACTTAAAAGGCTCCCAAGACCAAAATATAAAGTTGGTTCATCACTTTTAGTATCAAAAACATCTCCTACAAATTTGGTGCCTCCATGATTTTTGCACTTTAATATCCAAGCCTTATAAGTTGGTAAAAAATCATAAGATGTTCATGCTAATTTCAACTTTAGGCCACTAAAAAAATCCATTGGATTATAAATTTGACAATCTATATGATGTGAAATACATTTGTGAGGATGTCAAATGACATTCATGCTAACATCAAGTTTAATATTGAGTAAAAAATCCTTTTAAGCATAAATTTGATGGTCGTATGAATGCCAATGATGGGCACACAAATGTAATTATATGGGAGTAAGGAATTTAATTTTAAGATCATGGATTAGTATTTGGATTTCAAATATAGGGTCCTAATTAATCTAATGATCCACGTTGCATCATACATTATGATCTAATGGCACAAAATGAGTCAAAAGGTTCAGAGAGCTAGCTCGAGAGATCGACACATGGCATAAGTGAATGAGGTTAGTAGACTGAAAACACATATTTAAATCAGATTAAAGGATTATAATTATAATAATATAGGATATATTTTATAGCTCAAGGGCAAGATTAATGGCTCTTTTTGGATTGTATTAATTAGGATCAACGATGCAAGATTGGTTAGTGAGTAAGATATCGATAACCAACTGAAGCAGAAGTGAACCCAAAGTGTTTAATGGAAGTTGAGAATCCATTTTCAATAAAATTAAACATAGGTATTTTAGGGTCACCCTTCCACAATTAAATCTTGATCAAACACCATTTAAAGGCCATACGCCATGTAGTAAAGTATGAATAACATAAAGGGATTGCCAATGGGGCTAAATATAGATCTCTAATTTTTAAGTTTACATCATAGAGGGAAATTTATGTGATTATGTTCACCATTATTAAAAGTAATAGATAATATTTCAAAAGGTGCTATGAATGCATACTAGTGGAGCCCGACAGTTCATCTCTAGGACCAAAATGCATGAAAAGGACCTATCTTCTTCACTATGCACACCATGATGAACTAGTTCAAGAGTAGTTAGAAACAAGACTAAGCCTTAATATACTATAATGGCTATTATAACTACATGGATACTATAACAAATCTCATAGAAAATTGAATTTGTCATTACAATAAGAAGGAACATCAATGTAATTATGCAAACACTTATAGTAGCTTGAATCAATCAAAAAGGGTTTGAATGAGATTAATTTACAAAGGCATTTTTAAAAACATTTCAAATGGACTTGAGCTCATTTTATTCCCTTTTGAGTTTCAAAACTCTCTCTCTCTCTCTCTCTCTCTCTCTCTCTCTCTCTCTCTCTCTCTCTCTCTCTCTCTCTCTCTCTCTCTCTCTCTCTCATCTCTCTCTCTCTCTCTCTCTCTCTCTCTCTCTCTCTTTCCCTTTCTTTTATAAGTTTAGGCTCTAAGCTATTGATGAACATCCCTCTCTTGGGCATGACTAGACTCTACCAAGATTGAGCCTTATAACCTCTTGAGATGAATAAGATGATTTCATTTAGATTTAATTATATTAACCTAGTGTGTTCATGTTATTTTGATTTGTATAAGTGGTAGATCTTTCTCCCTTAACAAGTTCTGATCTCACCTAGCTGGTAGATTGTCTGGTTATATAGGTCATGTTTAATGTTCAATGTAATTTTATTGAAGCCAATAATGGACATATTAAATGGATTAGTGCCTTAAAATATACCTCTCCATCAACTCCATTAGATTTTTCTCACTTTATGAGCCTCTACATGAAATATTGATGCATGACAGGAATTTGAAGTCATAGATCTAGTCATTTATTTCTATCTTACTAGTGTTTTAAAGGATCAAATACGAGTGGATGGACAATATTTTAGGTGCATCACCGCCATTATTTTAGGATTTAATTATTAGTTGTATCTCTCTCCCTTTTCACACCAACATTTTTAGGTCCTAGTGGAAATGAGCTAAGTGATGCATTAGAGGAGCTAACCTCATTAAAAATCCTAGAGATCTGGTCTAAATGTAGGCATGCCAAAACCTTTAGATCATTTCCATGTTAGTCCAAGTATGGGTCAGACTTGAAAAAATATAACCACTACTATGTTCTTTCTAGATAGCTAACATGACACAAAATGAAGACAAAATGAGCTAGACACAAAATAGGGGTCAACCCATAAGTTCTAAGTTGACTAGGTCAACTTAGTACTACTTTCAAATAGAGTTATAGAGGAATAAAAATTTAGTCAATAAGGAAAAAGGTCATCCCATAGGTACTAAGTCAACTGGGTGAACTTAGTAATGTAGAGAGGAAATTGTGATTAAATAATAAGAATATATAGTTAAATAGGTTGACTATATACTGTAGGTAGAAAAGGTGAATTAGTTAGTGGGAGAATATGTTGACATAGAAAAATATGTCCTAAAAATAGGAAAGATTGTCTATAATCATATGAAAGCAAACATACAAGCAATCAGATCAATGTGGTTGGTTTGATTGGAACACACAACACAAATCTTATACCAAGACTAGATAGTGCAAGTTTTACAATACAAAACATAATGATTAAATATCAAGCAATAATTTGAAACTAGAAACTAGTTAAATGGTCATTCTTAAGTATTGTTAAGTTATAATAAATTTTTTAATTAATGTAATAGAGAGTTGGCTATAAGAAATAATGAAAAAGTAATCTAAGGTTGGTTTTAGGTAGTTTAGATTGAAAAGGTCTATATTGGCAATGATATTGGCTTGGTATTGGTACCTACCCCCTCAATTCATAATCCCATTGTGATAATGGTGTCAGGTGATTTTAAAATATATACCTTTAACTACATATTTATTCTTGGATAGAAAACCAAGTTAGCTTCCCCTTTGGTGATCAAATCCAAATAGGTAGGCCTTCGAAAGACAAATGTTTAAATGTGTTTTAAGTGTAAGACAATGTAACTATAATGGTAACTTCAAAAAACCACCTATTTAGACTATGTGATTTACTCTAAGAATGTAAATAACTAAAACTGAAATGTGAGTTAAATACTAGTAAATAATTATAAATTTCTTGATTGAGAATAGTACAAAGCCAGTTTAGGTGACACTGTATGCAAATAATATAGAACCAAGTCATTGGGGTCACTACTATTATATATAATCAAGTTATTTAAGAGCATAGTCAAATAGGTCAACTATGTCTCTCAAACATAAGGTAGACTACATAATGAAGTTAACCAGGTTGACCAAGTTAGTGATAGGGTTATAGTTTTGAAGACTACTAAATTATGAAAAATAGAAATAAAAAAGTACTAAAATTATAGAGAGAGGAAAGAGAGGACCTTGGTAGGCTTGAACATGGTTAAGATTGAATTTTTGTATAATGTGATGCTCAAATGTTGCTTTGAATTTATACCAACTAGGTGGACTAGCTTGACATTGTTTATAGAAATGTTTATGTCAAAAATAAATACTACAAATTAAGTCAACTAGGTGGACTTAGTTGTTAGAATATTATTGAATAATAATATTATGTCAACCATATTGATCCATGTACATGTGTTTAGTGAAGACCTACACAAACATAATAGAGTCATTTTGATATAACTATGTTAAACCCACACATATATTGTTAGAACTATAATGATTGGTTTGATACATGGAAAAAAATAATAAAATTACAAATATGACAGAATTAAATAAAACCTATAAAGGTTATGTTCATGTATTCACCAAAATGTATGTAATGGGAAATGTAGTAGATCTATAAATCAATCCTATCTTAGAGAAGATAAATCTTACATAGACTTTTGATTTTTGATACATTAAATATTCAAGGTCATGATCAAGATGGATCCACTATACCTATACAAGAGATATATTAACCAAATAAATTCACTAGGGAGGGTTACAAAGCCTCCAGTCAAGCAAAACTATGTAATAACCCTAACTAGGTCCTATGTTTTCATATTCACTAAACTAATAACAAGTTTATTAAAGGTCTAATCTAGTGTTCAAAAAATATTGTGACATAAATTGGGGTTAATAAACATTAAAATTAAATATGCATAGAATACATATACTCACATCAATGTATAAAAAATCTTAATGCATGGAAGAGAAGTAAAAATGCCTATCTATCTACTCTTACAAAGGAGGAAAAAATTTAGGAATACTTACCTTTTAAGATGAACCCATTGAGCCTTAACATATCCCTTGGAAAAAGTGATTCAAAAGATTTTTTTTATGGTATGTAAGTATGGAAAATATAAATCATCTCTAGGCTACACAACCTATCAATGCATCTAAAAGACTTCTTCACAAGACAAGATCTGTATCTCTAAAGAAATAATGAAACCCTAAGATATGTTCTTAAAGTAGAATGGTGGATAATAAAATGCACATTATACATATCTTCTTCTTCTCTTCTTAAATAAATGATAAAATGGATGTGTTTATATAGGTGGATCTAACCATAATCCTTTCCAAAAGTTTAGGTTGACAGAGTTAGCCCAATCAACACTATATTGTTAATTGATAAAAACAAGTATCGATTATAATATAGAGTCATCCCAATAAACTTTGTATTGTTAATTTATGATAACAAGATCAATTAGAATACAAAGTTGGCTTAGTAAACTCTATATTGTAAACTATCAAAAAAGATTTTAGGCTTATGAAAGGGCTAATGAAGGCAGAAAATGACTAGAGGAGGGTGTTAGAGAGCAGATAAGGCTTAGGGAAGTACATAGGAGAAGTCTATGTTGATATAAAGTGGTTCTAAAATTTTTAATAATGATATAAATCCATAAAAATCTTGCATAGAACCAATCATCTTCCCACTACTTTCTTGGTGCACCCTTTAAGGCATGCACTTAGAGAGATTAAAGCTTGAAAGGTTCCTGCAAGATATAAAGTGTTAGTAGGTGGTAAGGTTAATAAAAATATTGCATGTATAAAAAAAATACCAACAAAAAACATGAAATAATATCTCTTAATAAAGTGTTTTAGACTCAACATAACTTAGAGAGAAACTAATTGAGAAACAAGAAAAAAACCCACTGAAGAAGATATATTTAACTTTATGAATAAATAGCCTAGTTTGAAATTACAATGATGATTACATAAAATACCCAATGCTAAATTTTATATTTTCCCTATATCCTTATTAAATGAACATAATATCATTATAATAAATCTAAAACTTTTTCTTGGAATCCATAAAAACTCCTCACTGGTTTTTCCCACCTAGAATAAATTTAAAATACCAACCTTCCTTCCATCCTTCTTACAAAATAACTTGGATAAAAACCAAACATCCATACAAAAAAAGGCTACCCTGAAGCTAATTCCTTTAAATTAAGGTAAAAATAAATTAAAAAAAGAATCATAACTAATATTCCATCAAAAATACATCATGAAGCTTTCGCTCAAACACTCAACCCTCTAAAACCTACATAAAATCTAGAGAATAGACATGAAGATTACACATATGATCCATAAACTATTGCACTAGTTTCTTTTACCTAGCAAGAGTTTCAAATTTATTCCTTTCTTTCTTCCCCTCAGGACAACTAGGAGAAAACCAATGACCATGAACCAACAAATCTCCCATCAAGGTGAAACCTTTAACTTTAGGAATAAACAACCCAAACTTGAAGGGCATCCAATATTCCTTGAAATATATAATGTGAAATTTATACTCATCCATTATAGAATTAAAAACCTATAAAATATCCATAAAAGAACCCTAAAATTATGTTCAAGAGATGTTAAACATCTGCACTAGTTTTCCTAGCTAGAAAGGATTTACAAATTATACCTTCTTTCCTCCTTGCTTCACCCTACGAGGGAGGGTTATCGATGTAAACCCATTTGTTTACTATTTTTACGTCCACAACATGACCTCATTATTTCTAGAATCAAGGAAACTCCTTTTTGTTTTTTATCCACTCCCATTTATTGGTCTTTACACTCTCAATTTGTCTTAGTAGCTCACCTCAATTTACATTCAAAATTAGGTCCTAAAAACATCACCATTAGAAGGACCATGTTCATGCAATAAAATTTCATATATGACATTTAGTGTATATCTAGAGTCTAGCCCTCCCAATTTACATTTGAATTTTGGATTTTTTAGCTCTCTGATCCCTCCATGAGGTGATCTTAATTTTCATGCTAGTTCAATTCCCAAAACCTATCCTATTAATATGACCAAGCTTGTTTGAGTAATTGTTATATTTTAGACTTGGTCCTTAGACACATTCTATATGCACATATAACACTTACAAAATCTTACTAAATTGGGTCACAACCTATCTTCTTTGGCTAAACTTGCCTCATTTATCGAATCAGTCTATTAGGTTAAAATTTTCATCTTCCATTTTTAATATCATGTTTATATACATTTTTGTCTTCAAAGAATAACTTATCACATTTTGTCTATGACCAAGAATTTTGGAGTTGATTTGGTCTTAATTTAAAATCCTAATTTCCATAGACCTAACAATTTTTTTATTAGATTAGGTCTATGTTTTCAAATTATCATTTTCTAGACCTAACCGAAACCTTTTATGAGATTTGGTCTATGTTTTCAAATTTTCACTTTCTAGATGTAGCCAATTTTTTTTAAGATATTAGGTCTATGTTTTCAAATTTTCAATTTCTATGCCTCACTAATTTTTTTAATGAGATTAGGTTTATATTTTTAAAATTTCAATTTCTAAACCTAACGATTTTTTTTTATAATATTAGTTCTATGTTTTCAAATTTTCACTTTCTAGACCTAATAAATTTTTTTTATGTGATTCGATCTAAGATTGAAAATTTTCATCTTATATACATAAACATAATTTTTTTTAAGATTAGGTGTAGACATTTAAAAACTTTAAAAAGTGCATTTAATGACTTGATTTCACATTTTACAAAGCTCAAATGGATCTAGGAAGGCCCTTAGGTGCCCGAGTTATTTTTTTTGCCATAACTTTTGCCTCAGTTGTCTATTTTTCAAACCATTGGAACTATTGGAAATATGAATCCACCATGGACAAATTGGTACCTTTAGTTTAAATAAATTATACTTGTGAAATTAATTATGATACCTATAAGTTGACTATTTGCTTTTGGAAATTTAATTTGACAAAAAAAATATTTTTTTTGGGTTCTTTTCTAGGTTGAAAAAGTGCATTAAGGGAAAGTGGGTTTATGGATGCATTAATGGTACATTAATACCTTTTTTAGTGAATTAATTTCCCCATGGAGATATATTTATATATATTGGCTCATTAGTGTCATTTTAAGGTTTGGAATTTTATTTCTCTAAAACACTTAAAGTATTACATCCTTTTATACAATTTTAGTGCAATTTCTCCATCTCATTTACTACTCTAATAGTATGATGGAAAATTTTGGGCTCATTTAGATTGTAAATAATTATATTATTGTGTTACTCAATTGGATCTATGGATATCATTTGACGTTGTGGAAGAAGATAATAATTATTGTGCATATAAGATGATGTATTTGTGATTCTATTTCAAATATTTGCTCTCCTTATACTCTTGCACATTATTTGTATCTAGTTGGGTGAATTATAGATAATACAAAAATTGGTTTTATAGGTTATGTACATAAAGTGTATCAAATTTCTATCCAATATCCTAGATGTTTTCTTTCCTCCTACCCTCTCTTTTCTTATTTTTTATAAAATATTAGATCTAGGTATTGAACATAGTCTATTTTTATTGATTTAACTTGATTACAAGATATTTCCCATTATTGTAAATGATTTTTTTAATGTTAGTTTAATGGAATGATTGAGCATAAAAATAAAACATATTATTATTATTATTATTATTATTATTATTATTATTATTATTATTATTATTATTATTATTATTATTATTATTATTATTATTATTATTATTATTATTATTATTATTATTATTTGAAAACATTTAAAAAAATGATTTTCATCACATAGGTAAATCTTAAATGCAATTTATTTTAATGTCAATTTTGATTGCAAGAAATTTTTCCACTATTATTATGAAATTATTGAATATATAAATAAAATGGAATTAATACACTTAATCAGTTACTTTCCTTTCAAGTTGAAACCCTTAATAAAATTGATTTTTATTTCCCTGGGAAAGTTAAAAATACAAATTTATTTGTTATTGTTGTATGAGATCCATTGATTTATTGGTGAATAAATGCATATATTATCACTTAAAAATATGTTCAAAACCCACAAAACAAACTAAAAAATAATCATTCTCATATAATTTGTACAAGTAGAAAAATATTGTTAAAATAATATAGAACTAAAAAAATCCCCTTGCATATAATAGTTTATAATGACCAACTGAGTGAGATCTAGTCCGGCAAGACCTGGTAGATATATACCTTAAATATATTTTATATCACTTTTTAGGAGAGGTTTGAAGGTCCCAATCCCTCCTAATTTATGTGTTAATCAACCCATAAACATATTGGCACTAGAAAGAGGACCTTGGATAGAATATTTTATTTTATCATCAATTTTTGGTCTTATGGCCATCCTTTACACTTCTCCCAATATGTTGTGTGTTAAAAATAATCATCAATAAATTGGTGGTAGAAGAAGGACCATCATATTATTTTAACCAAATACTAAATTTTTTAATAAAAATCTAAAACTTGAACATTTTATAAACCTCACCCATGCTCATGCATTCAAATAGTCAAAATATAAATTACACAAATGCTCACTAGATCATAGTCAATTGGCACTAAGTTTGAACTATTATAACTCACTAAACACATGAAACATAGACCATGTTGGTGTAGACTTTTATCCCACTAGGTTTTGTCTACATAGTCTAGTCAAGCTTGATTAGGTTTCATAAAACTCCTTAGTTGAAAATAATCTTACATGCATGAAGATGCTGGAACATGTTTATTTTCCACCTATATAAATAACCATCCTATGTACATTTCGGATAATGCTTTTTTCAAAATTTTAATGCTTAATGAGATAATGCTCTTTTGCACAACTTTCTTTGTGTGATATTTTTTCTTTTAATTTATGATATTTCACACTATAGGTTATTAAAGCATTCTTCACTATTCAGTTGATCTTGGTGAAATATAGCATGGTATTAGATGCATTCTAATATCCATCTACTATTTGAATCTTTGTGAGATCCTTACCGTTCATTCATGTTGTTTTTCTTGATTTTAGTTTTCAAGGGTTTGGTGGGATTTTTTAAAAATTTATGCATATATTTACAAAAAGTGTCTCCCAAAAAAAAAAGAGATCACCATTGGATTCAGAGGGTGCTAGAACCTTAGGATTGGTGGTAAACATGACCTAATTTCATGACAACCATTTTTGGCCATTTTTGGAGGGTTTCAAACATTTTTATTGGTTTTCATGTATTTTTTTACTGCCAAAGTCTTCGATTAGAAAATGGTTTCAAGGATATTTTGGTTTTTAAAAAGTATGAAATGGGTATTTTATAGATTTGCATAATAACACATATTTTATGATGACTAGGTTCTTTTTTCAAGAATTTTCACCATTTTAAAGCTAGTTTCAGTGTCTTTTTGATAAAATATAGCCCACATAATATTGTGTACTCTAAATTCACCTTTATATTTCTCAATTAATATATGATTGACTGCAAGGAACATGGTGAGATTTTAACTATTGGTCATAGGTCCGTGACATCATGGGCTAACCAGTCTACTGGCTTGACTCTCATCTGTTTGATAACATGGATCATAATCATGCATGGATTTATGATTTAAAATGGGCCAAGGGGTATCTTCATGGCCACCTATGAATTATTAGTGTAAAAATTTATGTACCTATGCCTGCACAAGGCCAAAATCTCATTGGTTTGACTATCAAATCCATAGAGATGTAGTTCACCAAAGGCCTATGCCCTTCATGAGTCCATAAGTCCAAAGCCTATATTCCCTACTCTAAACACCATCCAAATTAAATAGACTAATTTTAATTTATCTACTACCATGGACCATCTCTATCATATGGTGATGGTCTTTAGGACATCATTTTTGGGGCCTAAGACACCTCATTCCTTATTGTGTACATGATCATCAAATGTAACACAGTAAAGTATAACACTATTCATTTTCAAAATGGGGTCATTTAGAAGGTGATTCAACACCAACATAAATCAAGTTCACATCAAAAGGGAGAGGGGGATCACCCACAGAAGGCCTAACTCTTCATCATATGGTAAATTAGCCCTTACTTCTGTTCAACCTATGGGGCTTAAATTTTCCTTAGAAAATTGTTTCCATTTATTTACACACCCAAAATTTTATCAATTTTCTACACATTATTTTTTTACCCCTATTTCTATTATATTTTTCATGTGATTAGATTTTCAAACATGCATACTTTTCATTAATACCCAAGATTTGAGTGTCATCTTCTTCAAAAGTACTTATTTTTTCATGCTCTACACATTGGTGGTAACTTGGGGCCCTATATAGATATATTTAAACCAATTATTTTACACTCTTGGATTTATTATTATCTAATTCTGATGTGTGTATGATCATGATTGTAATTACAACTTAAGGGTGGTCACTATAATAGTTCTAAGGGGTACTATGTGGTGTTGTGTACTTTTCTTTCTTACATTTATTCTTTACTTTATGAAATAACATCTTTTCTTGTATCATGTAAAATTATTGGTTATTTCCTCCTCTTATTACAATTTATTATCGTAAAGGGAAAATCAATATGTTACTTGCACTAAGAAAAAAAGGATTCTATAGGATTACTATGAATGAGGAAACTAAACCTACAATAGATGTAGAGAAAAATAAATGGTTAAATAGATATGATTAAGAACATGGATGATTTAATTTGTATATTTATCTTCACTTAAATTTTCACATTGAATATTATAAAACATCAATGAAGTATGGACCACACTAAAAATAATCTTTGGGAAGTAGAATGTGATGAGAGTTTAGGAACTAGAGAATGAACTCATTATTTTGAGCTTGTGTGATTTTGACACACCACAAGACTTCTTCACTAAGTTTAATGTTTGAGTTTGTAGTTAAAATAATGTGGAATAGTTAATAAATATGATAAAATTGTTTTTTATATACTCTCTAAACTAGGTCCAAACTATTATATATTTGTATACACTTTTTATGCCACAAAAAAGTGTTCTTGGAACCACATGAAATATTCCTTATTTAGATACCTTTATTTCTGACTTGACTCAGGAGCAAGATAAGTTGATATATATTGGTATAATTAATTCCTCAAAATATCATGTAAATTTTAATAAGAAAGAGAAATATTTAAAACATAAAGAGAAGAAATAGAAAAAAAGGATCAAGATAAGGATGCAAATACTCCCACCTATAAATCAAACCATGAAACCTCTTATCCTAGTTCTAGCCTAAAAAATATTAGATAAAATGTGAGTTTTGATCATAAAAACATGATGAAAGAAAGTGTTTGATGAAGTATATTAACCAACTGACTAAGATGCTTCAGAAGCACAACATCAGTGTCACTGATTTTATCAATCAATACTCATCAACCCATGAATCCATTAGGGCAAATGACCATGGTAAATAAAAGGACAAGGAGAATAGTAAGTAGAAATCAAAGTGAAAGGCCCTAGTTTTTTTGTATCTTATACTCCTAAATGGTTCATTGACTCTAGTGCTTCACATCACATGGCCTCTTCATAGATTGATTTTAATTCATTAGAACCATGTGAGATTTCTTCTATAAATTTGGGTGATGACACTTATAAAAAGGTTCTCAAGAGAGGGTATATTTAATTAAGTAGTGGAACATTAAATAATATTCTAATGATTCTTTCAGTTTCAAATAATCACCTATAAGCTTACTAGATCACTCACCTTAGTCTAGGCATGCAAGTTGAGTTCACTCTAGATTTAGTGTTTATTATAGAAATACATAGTGATATTATTTTAGCATTATGAATGGTCGATCATTAGAATAAACTATATATCTTCTCACACTTTTCTCCTAACTATCCTTCAAACTCTTCTTATTTCTACTCACCTAAACTTGATGACATTTATGAGCCTAAGCACACTTCTTATACTGATGACTCTTCCTCTATATATGACTAAATTAGTGATGGGAACACACCTATATAATATCATTATCACCTTATAGATATTGAGGAGTTATTTCCTTATCCACCTAACTTTCGTCTAAATTATAAATTATAGGGAATAAGTTTTTTGATTTAGGACACATCAAATACTAGGTTGTCTATGCCATAATTTTAGGGTATGTAATAGTCCTTTATTGCCTCTACTCCCAATACACCATCAATGCATAGAGAAGTTAACCCTCCTAACTTACATGAGGAGATTAATTTGTTGTAAAAGAATCACACCTTAGTTTTAGATCCACCAAGAACTTGATGAACTCATTCACTATTCCAAAGTGATCCTTGCTTCATTGCATCTACTTATAATCCAAAATCACTCCAAGGCACTTTGTTGCATAACACAAGATAACTTCAAGATGTTATATATTACAGTGGGGATTTTTAGCACTACCTTCTTATTTATTATCTTTTGGATATGATTTTTATTCCTATGGGTTTTCTCCTTTTATTAATTTTATGGGAGTGTAATTGTGCTTGGGTACCTCATTAGGACTCCTTTTTGGGACCCAATTCTTCTACCCACCGAAGCTATGCTTAAGGGGGGTGTTGGTGTAGAATTTTTTATCATTGGGTTTTGTCTACATATTCTAGTCAAGATTTCTTAGGTTTAATAAAGGTCCTTAGTGGAAAATAATCCAACATGCATGAGGATGTTGGTACATGTCTATTTTACACCTATATAAGGAACATTTCTATGTACTTTTTAGCTAATGCTTTTTCTAATGATTAATGAGATAATGCTCTTTTTCACAACTTTTTTGTGTGATATTTTTTATTTTAGGTTATGATATTTAACTCTATAGGTTATTCATTCAAGTTTAATTATTTATTTGATCATGGTGAAATAAGATAGATAAAGCAAAGGAAGATTGAAAACTTGACAAATCTAATAAAGGCAATAGTTATCTTAAATCTATTTTAGTTCATTTTGTTAATTTTTTTTTGCTCCTCAAAACCCACCAATGACTAATATTTATTAGATTTATATAATTGGTTATCTTGTTAACATTCTAGGGCTTTCTCATGACTTGCCTAAGAACCTTGATAAATTTTACCTAAACTAAATACTATTATCATGTTGAATTACACCTTGTTAGGTCCTGATACTTATTTCCACTAACACAATGGAAACACACATAGGTTCTAGGTGACCTATGATAAGAGTGAATATTTGGAGAAGGAAAAATCCTTCACAAACCATGATGAAACTAATTTATAATCAAGTTATAGCTCTAAAACCTACTCTGACAAATCCTACCTAAGATACAAAAGACTATTATTCATGAAAAAGGGAAGATAATATAAAAAACTAAAAGTGAGATGATGCACCAAGATTTGAGGGTCTATTCTACCTAATTATAACAACACAAGATAATTTATGAAAGAATGGAATTCATCCTACATAATCTGTGTACTAGGCATCTCTTGCATAAGTGTTTCATATGGAGGAGGTGACCTATGATATAACTATATGGAATAAATAAAAGGTCCTAAATAATACATAATTAGTGACCTTTATATAACTAATCACCCATATAACTAGTTGTAACACAACATATGAACTAAAAACTATTTTCCTACTTACACCAAGGTAAAGGGAAATGGACATACATGAAGGAGAACACTCTTTACCACATGTGTAGATAAATAAAACATAATAATTCACACAAAATAAAAGCATAAATAAGGTAAAACTAGTATTTTATTATTTTAAAGGCATTAAATCCATATTTAAAAGTATATATAGAAGTAGATTTTTTATATACAAAATAAAGGGATTAAAAAATAAGGCATTTTAGTCCTTTTTATAAGTGAGAGTCAAGAGAGGAGAAAAGGTACTACTAGAGTGAATAAATGTATTTTTTACATCATGAATTATCCTATCTAAGAGATAAAAAAGTGAAATATGATCATTTACCTCTCATCAATGCACTAAGCCTACAACTTTGATGGTCTCTCATGGAATTTGGGTGTAGGAGTGGAGGAGAAGGATCCATTTTTGCCATTTTTTCCCTTTAGAGTGCTTGATAATGCATGATTTTGTCAATTAAATTCTCCAATCTTTGAAAACATGACCTTTTTTATGTTGATGGCCTTAATTCATCCATCTCTACCTCTTGTGCATGTTGCATGTTTGATTTGTGAAGCCATCTCCTACACCATTTAGAGTAGTGTTTAACTTGGGTTTCACTTACACTTTATTAGGGGATTACACACATTCAATATCATTTTATAATGCCTCGTGTCTCCATTAACTCTCTTTAATACCACTCACATCATTTATTGTCATCTTAATGACCTCATAAACCTACAAACCTTATCTTAAGCCCTTTAATTCTACCATTGTAGTCCTAGATATGTTCCATTAATATGCCTAAGGTTATGCTTATTGAACTAAATAAATGATTATTCCTTTAATCTCATGATATTAATCCTTATGGATAGTCTTATAGGTCTATAATCCTATGTTGATGTCCTCAAATATAATTTTTTCTAACTCTTAAGACATTGTGTAGGCCCGTAACCTTGATTAAAGTTTGTAGGCTTTAAAAATAATAATTAAAATCTAAAAAATTATTATTATGTACTATTTTTATATCTTTCATACTCCCATACAAATCTATAGGGGTGTATCCTTAGCTTGTTCCTTCACTTTATAGGACTATAATATTGTACCTAGCCATTTTTCATATAATATTGATGTTCTGCGCTAAAACCCTTTATTAGCAGGCCTACAATAGTTAGTAAGGATATTTCAACATTTATTATTTCATATTGCAACATTCAAATGGACATAGAGGATGTTGGAAGGTGAGTTTGGAATTTTAGGAAATCATTGAGCCTTATACTATGTCTTCCAAGGTCTTAAAGAGTTATTAAACTAGTTGTAAAACTTAAAGGGAATGAGAACCCATGAAATTATCATGAAAATTGTATATGCCTTTGCAAACTCATAATAACCTTTAAGACATTTTTTTCTCCCAACAATGCTTAAGATATCCTCCATATCTGCCATGGAGAGCATGCTTGATGTATGCTTGAAATTATAATTGAAACTAGTATGAGGACTTTCCTAAAAAATCCTAAAGAATATTGAGGTCATAATATTTATGAAATATTATGGATGTATAATTTGAGTGGAGTATTTACCATACTCACTACTTCTTACTTATCAAACCTGCAACATCAATGAGCAATTAATCCTTTGGGTTTTCAAAAATCCTCCAAGCATGTACATATAAGCTTATTCCTTAAAATGATTAGGTAACATGGCTTGTGATTGATGTGGATTTCTCAATAAATATTCAAGACCTATGTATACATGAGTGATCTATTTTTATAAGGCATTGCATTGTTTTAATGGTTCTGTTGATGTGTTCTTGGCAACTCGACGGTCTTAAAATTACCTTCATTATTTGCCTTTCTTGGAACATGCCTACAACCTTTTAAAACTTCTCTCTAATTGTATTAAGAGTTTTATAGGAATACAATCATGTTGTTTACAATATAAAAATTCCTTTCCTTTAATTGTATGCATCAATAATTCCCTTCAAATCTAAAAGTATGTTTGAAATCTCTATAGTTTGACCTAAAAACTTGTATTCCCCTTTGAGCATGCTCTAAATGCATGCCTATAGATATTTATAGGTTTTTAAGTTTTAAACCTTATTATATTCATTGGATACCTTTGAAATATGTTGATACTATCATGATTTGTTCCATCTTCCTTGCAATTTTTCAAGTATTAGTCAATACTTAAAAACCTTTTCTACCTTGAAGACCTCCTCAAGATTGAAATATCCATGAAGACCTTAATAATGGATCTTAAGAGCATACAATTTTTTTTTGGATGCCCCTATGGAATATTGAAACCACTTCTAGGACATGAAAATGCTATTTACCCTACTTAAGCAAGTGTTAAAATAGAAAAAGGTGAATTCTTGGTTTCTAGGGTTTAATAGGGTTTAATATTAATTTTCCATATTCATCTTAGAAATAATGGTTTCTTCCCTAATTTTTCTCTCAAAATGATTAATGGGATTCTCATGACCCACTTAACACTCTCTGAACATCACATGGACCCATACACCTATACAATAGAGGTAGGACATGGTTGTTATTGAGGTAGAATCTTTGGAAACCTAGTTTTAATACTAATCTTGGGTTAAAAATTCCATTTTTTCCTCTTAAAGACCCTCAAAATTTTAATATTATCCTTTTTAACTCCTTTAATCCCCATTACATGATTTAAGGGCTCGTAAAAACGTCCATGAAACTAGTAGTAGACTTATATAATGCTTATCTTCTAGATATGTGTAGATTGTAGACTTTATATTTATCCTTGAAAGCCTTGATATTCTCATGGATGATCTTCTCATCCTTTTCAACTCTTGTCTCTCAATTTAGACCATCAGCAAGAGCCTACATACATAAATTTTAGGCTTGAAATTATTCTTTTTTGGCTTGTACAAAGCCTAGAGTCATATACCTCCATATCCAACATCAATAAATTTGTCCAACATGATGGATCTTATCTTTTTAAACCCACTCCATATCTATTCCATGTTTGAGTTACTTTAACATGTCTTTGTATAAATTTTACAAGTTTATGATCTCCACTAACAATCTCAAAAACTTGGAACTCTATCACTTTATCCTTTATGAAAACCTATTCCCTGACTTGATGCTTAGAGGTCTGTTTAAAGCTTTAATGCATTCAATCTTGACTTTAGATGCTTATATATATAAAACCAGGGCTAAAACTTGTTTTTTATGGTCAAACTTGACTTATTTAAATTGAAACCTATGTTTGTGCACCTCTTTGATACTTGAGACCTACCATTATGCAATTTTCACATGAAATAAATATAAATTCTTCCTTTGATTGAATTTTAGAACAAGTTATTAACCTGAATATCATGATGATATATATATATATATATATATATATATATATATATATATATATATATATATATATGGATGAGGTAGTGGTCTCATTGAATGCATGTGGCACATTGAGTGCAGTAATAGAGGATTGAATTAAGTCAACATGTGTACACTTTACAAGTTTATTGAGGCTTGATGTTAGAACTAAGAGGACTTGATTAATTTCATTATATTTTTAATGCATTGACCTCACCCTCAAGACATGGATAATGACCCTTAGATCTTTCTACTATATAATAGATCTCACTAGGACATCATGACTTTAAGACTAATATATTAGGCCTTCTTATAAGAATATGCATTAGAGAATAATTTGAATGCCTTTTGGACATGAACATAGGATTGAAAAGATTGGATACCTTATAAAAAACATTAACACACATCGATACATTTAAAACCATGCAAATAGACTCTCCAATAGGCCCAACACAAACCATGACTCCAGTAATGATTTAAAGAATCTTTTAATGGAGAAAAAGTATAAGGAATCTTAATAACTTATGTGTATCTACTAATGATATAACCTAGTAATCATGAAGGATATTACATGGATTGTACTCATCTAGTCTTGGTAAAAAATGGCACTCTATAAACATTTCAAGTGTAAATGTCTAAGGGTGGCTAGAATAGAAAACATTCTAGAGACTTTTCAGGTGTGTTTTCCTACTTAAAAACTTAAAGAAGTTTCCTTCCATTGGGCATGGATTCATATAATATTCTCCATAACTCACTTTTTAAGGTACAATTATGGCTGAAACATGTTGGAATATCCTTGAAATAATTAGAAATTACCCCCAAAATAGAAAATAAAGAAATAATAATAACAATAATAGGTGAAACAACACTTAGGGGAAAAGGAAAAATAACTAGGGTACATATTAATAATGTGCAACAACACATGCATAAAATTAAAAAATTGACTATGTATAAGGTCCTAAATTGACTCACTCCTCATCATGTGGCTAACAGGTGTAAGTGAAAATTGATTTTTTAGACTTACTTCTTGACATATCAGATATTAACAATGGTTCCTTGGGAATGACCATTATCCTATTCTCTCCCCCTTTAATCACCAATCTTGATTGCTTTCTCTCCTACTCAACTGGTTCAAGATTACTCTCTACATTAACAAACTCTTCTGGTAACTAATTAGTATTCAATTTCATGATTTAATAATCATATATATATTGAAAATTTGAATATTTTTTTAAAATAAAATAGTATTCTCTTGAAATAAATGATAATTTTAGAGATCATTGTCAAGATTAGGTCAACTTGTTTTCTTGGGGTAGTAGGCCTTACCATTAGTTTGATAAGATAAAATTTATTTTGTATGTTATCCTTGGAGCTATCATATTAAGTGGTGATTGATGAAATTCCAATGATATCCGCATGTTAATCCTTAGGATCCATTGGTTCAATAAGATTTAAAACTCTTCAATAATATCATAGTTCTATTACTAAGTCTCATCAAGCTCTCCTTGAGATATCACAAGATTAGGTGGGATGGTGTTTTTTTATTTGAGATGATCACCTACGTAAATTATGACTTGCATAACCAACAACACATTTATCATTTTTTTAGTATTAAACTCCATGATATCACCATCACAATTCTCCTACATCTATGACTAATTCTTATAAGGATAATTCAGCTTTCTTACCCATTTACCATGTTGCTATTTTTCTTTCATGATGTCCTTGGATGTGTCAAATGGAAATACAAAAGTTTGAAGTTTATCTAACTCTTCTTGAGGCTCCACAAGATTATTTATAGTGGTATTATCCTCATGTGTAAAAATGGTTCATAAATCTACTCCTTTCACATAATCATATGGATCTTCTATTGGTGTAGTTGCCTCATGATGAGTAGCATAATCCTCATGTAATATGTAAGTGCCTAAATTGGTCTCTTCAATGATATTATAGGGGTCATATTCATGATTTTAATCTCCCCATTCAATAATCAAATGATCATGGATGCCTTTAAGAGGTTTGGTTGGTTCATGATCTAGGAAAAACTCTTCTTGCTTAAAAATTATGCAATTAACATTAGAAACATTGGACATATAAAGCTCTATGTAATATATGGAATTGGTTCAAAGTTTATGGTAAATCTAGTGCCATACCTTATCCTAAAAAACATATGAGACTAATTAGAGGATACATATTCACCTATATTAGCTATGAATTAATGTGATATACATATAGAAAAATATGGGGGTAAATGAATGACTAAAATATTTTGGACAATAGAGATACTTGGACAAACATGCAAAGTGAGACTCAATCCCTTAATCAAACTAGTTTTTTCAGTGGCTATATCATCTAATTAAAATAATCCCCTATTTTTTGTTTATAATTCAATCTTATTTGATTAGAAACTTGCTTAGACATCATATAACTACTTTTACTAGATTCAATTATAATGTTATGAACTAAGTAGTTGTGATCAAGGAATTGAAGAAGAGAGGTTGGATCAAGTGTTATAACAAGTAATAGAACTTAAATAAAAACACACTAAAATGATAACACTCACTTTCCTAGATCAAAGGGGATCATAATGAATAAAATAAATTGAAAACATAACTAAAATACAAATAATAAAAAATTCCTTTCCTTCCTTGAATGTTTTTAATGATTCATTATGTGTCTTACTTAGTTTATGCTCAAAGAGTCTTTGGCAATGGATCTTGGCTATCTCCTTCTCTTCTTTGCACCATGGTAGCTTACTTGATGTGGCTTATGCTTGTGTCTTGATGGCTTGGCTCAATATTTTGTAATTATAACACTATTTCTTTCAATCTTGATACAAAACCTTCATTATAACTTTATAAAATCTCTTTTGTGAAGAGGTCTAGGCTTGCATTTATAGACTTAGAAACTAACCCTAACCCAAGGTGAACTAAGGTGTAGTTTAAACATGAAATGAGTTCAAACCTAACCTAAGTGAATTAATTAACCCCATTATAATTAAAACGTATCAAAATTTCATGGTTTTTAATTAATAGGCATGGGTGAGATATTTGCAAAGGCTTAGCAACTCATAAAAGGTAATCATGAAAAGCTAGGATATTTTTAATTTTTAAATTTCCTTTTTTAGAATTTCATTAATTTCTCATGGAAAATTAAGCTAGGAATTTAATTTGATTTAGAATTTTAATTAATTTTGATTATTCTCTTTAACATTTCAAATATTTGATTTTATGTACATGTGTACCCTTGTCCCACTTAATAGGTATATAGGTCAAATTACATGTTGTGGTGCTACAAGATGATTAGATATGAATCTATGAGTGATTATGATTGCATAAAATAGGATACCTAAATTATGGATGTCTTAATAGAATTATGATATTCAACTAATGATGCATAAGAAAATATGTGATGTTTAATGATTTCTAGGCTTAATTTTCACAGGTTAGTAGGAATCAGTTTGAAGTCTGGTCGAAGGCCATTGGTGGCTAGTTTTAGGTGTCTATAGTTTTCCCCTATTTGCAATAGAGTTGTAA
The DNA here is from genome assembly GCA_037957365.1 of Torreya grandis. Classification (NCBI taxonomy): domain Eukaryota; kingdom Viridiplantae; phylum Streptophyta; class Pinopsida; order Cupressales; family Taxaceae; genus Torreya; species Torreya grandis. The sequence goes on from JARHVA010004715.1 coordinate 37,224, forward strand.
GATGTAAGAATGTAATGTCTTCTTAGATAATTAAAAGGTCTTATATTCTTATGAATTCAATGAAAATGGATGAACTATATGTACCCCATCAAGGGATGGTTAACAAAGGGGTCGGCAATTGATCCTTTGAAAAGAAGAAACATTTGGAATAAATAGATGAAACGGGGAGGAATGGAAATATTTTTACATATGTAGTTATAATAAGTGGCATATGGATCTACCCCTACTAGGGAATAAAAATAAGATGATTTTCCCATAGGTAGTTATAATCATTGAAAAAGGCTTAGGGAAATAAGAGGTTTATTTTCCCAAAGGTAGTTATAATCAGTAAAGGGAAAATAATGATTTTCTCATAGGCAATTATAATCATTGGCCAAATAAACACATGCCCTAATGGGTTGGATAGAGATAATTATTTTCCTAAAGGTAGTTATAATCATTATCACCATGAAAATGTGCCCTAGGTGGGAAAAATAAAGATAATGATTTCCCCAAAGGTGGTTATAATCATTAACCTTCAAATGGTTGGAAACATAATTATTTTCCCAAAGGTGGTTAGAATCATTATTAATGCAAGTGTAATATTATACAATTTTTTTACAAAAGGTAGTTATAATCATTGGTATCCCTATTATGGAAAACATGATATGGTAGATGATGGAAAATTGGGATGGAGGAGAAAGATGAATCTAGGCAACCTACAAGGATGGACATGTTCATCTAAACTAAGAAAGGTTAAAATTATCTCATTGTTTAATTACTTTGTTTGGGATATGATTTATATTGGATCGAGAATGTTTCTAGTGCCAAGGAGATATATCATTGCTTCATTGTAGTGAAGACTCCTGGATCTTATTTGTATTATAGCACGTGATGGTAGGCATCATGAGGACTTGGTTGAAATATAAATAAGGACTGACACATAATCTAATACTTAATTGGAAATAATGTACCAATTATAAAAGCTATGATGACAGTGTTGATGTATGAATATTGATGGAATCAATAATAATGTGCAAGGAATCACCTAATGAATTCACATAGACTGAACCAAAGCACAATAAGAAAGAAAAAATTAGGTAAACAAAAGAAAACACTAATAAAAAAAGAAAAAAAATAAAATGAAGAGAAATAAGAATGAAATAAAAATAAATAATGGTTAATCAAAATATTAGTACAAATAACATGACACAAAAAAGATGATGAACATTTTCCTTAGAAAATAGGAGACAACTCAACAAATAAAAAAAATGGGGGAATATAATAAAATGAAGGGAGTGTCTAAGCTATCTCTAGATGCACTAGGAAAGTGGACACTACCTATATAGTTCCATAGATGTAATATCAAATAAAAACTTTAGGACAAGTGTAGTTCTCCTAGGAAATGGGCTAGAATAAAATGATGATAAGAAAAACATGGAGTTATAAACATGGGCTCATAAAATGGTGATAGCATGAGATATTAGGATAATAAGGATGGGGAAACTAAATGATAAGTGGTTTCTTGTGAAATATCTAGGGTTCCCAGAATCCTTAAGTTAAAGAAGTGGTTAATGTTTTTGGATTTTCTAAAAATAGTTTTACAAGTGTTTTTGGAATTTTATAAGTATATCAACTCAATCAACAATGATGGGATACTAAACGGTTTAAGTTTGAAAAATGGTGAGAGCATGGATTAGATTGTTTACAAAATGGTGAGAGAATGGATAAAATGGTGAATAAGATGACCTCAATGTATATTGAGTGCTACCTACATAATCCCATAATGGGACCTCAAGTCACTATAGTTTCACCTTACAGTGGAGGAATCTGACTAGTGTAGCAACCAACTCAACATAGGCATGGAAAGGTGGTACTTTAAGGCATGATAAACAAGTGTTTTTCATAATTTACACATATGAAATAATGGCATAAGTCAATGATACTAATTTACCCATAAGAGGTTATAATTAGTAGCATGATGCTGAGAGACTGATTTTCCCAAAAGTGGTTATAATCAGGCACACTTGGTATAGAATGGAACAATAAATGAAGGATATAACTACCAAAACCTCTATCATAGTGCTCCAAAATATGGGCTCTATCTCAAATACCCAAAAAACTACTGAAACTTGATCTGAATATTCATATTGAAATTGGCCTATAGAATCAATGGAATGGAACCAAGTTCAAATGGGTTGGGTAGGAAGGATAAAAAAAATCGGTTGAAATAAAAGGTATAATAGAACATAATGGTGGAATGGTAATAATGAAAATTATATGGTACAAATAAGAAATTTGATATTATGGTAAAACTGAAATGGTCTTCATAGATAATACACTAGGTCACTCAAGGTAAGTAATGCTTGAGGTTTATAATGTTCATCAGCTCATCAAGTTCATCCCCATCTAGTGTAGAGAGCATGTATTCTCTATTAACATAGTTTTAAAAATGATGAAAGGACCTACCTAGTTGGGTTTGAACTTTCCTTTCTGTTTTTTCTCAATCATGGTATTTTTTTGGTTTTCTATAAGAACAAAATCAACAAGTTTAAATTTTTTATGTTTCACATGCTAATTTTAGTGTCTATGGAGTCATTTATGGTATTCTTGAAGGTTTTTAACTAAAACTAAGCATTTTTCATCAAGTAACTCGAACTCTTGTAGTGAGATACATGATAGTCTTCATCATCCAGGACATGCTTCAAGAGATTTGCAAAAAAGGTAACTTGAATTTAATGGGAAGAATGGCCTCATTTACATAAACAAGTGAGTATTGATTGGCTCCTATTGGAGTATTATAGCTAGAAAAATATGCCCAGAAGGTGTGAAACATTTGGAGGTGTTAATCATGGTTGACATCATTTATAATATTTTTAAGGATGTTGATAATGGTTTTGTTATATGCTTCTACTGAGACATTACCTTGAGTATAATATGCCATGGAAAAAAGTTATTTAATCTTGTACTTGGTACATAGTGATTTGACATCCTTCATCTTGAATGATCCTCCATTATTATATATAATGTTAGAGGGGATATCATAGTGACATATGAGATGGTTGAAGATTAATTTGGAAATTTGATTTCCAGTCACATAAGTGGGGTATAGCTTCAAGCCAATTAGTGAAGTATTTTGTGGTGGTAAGGATATTTTTATGGCCATCAGATGAGGTGGGTTTTATCTTCCCAATGAGATTGAGGCCCCATATATAAAAGGGACATGGTGTCAGCATTGGTTTCAAAGTCTTGGTTAGGGTATGAATTAGATTCATAGGCTTTTAACATTTATCTCACTTTTTCACATATGCAACTGCATCTGCATCCATCGTTGGCCAATAATACCTAATATGAAGGAGATTTTTGGATAAGATGGCCCCAATTTTGTGGGATCCACATACTCTTTTGTTTAATTCTCATAATTTTAATGTATATTCTACCAAAGATAAAAAATGAAATAGATTTCCAACAAAATTATGGTGGTATAGGGTTGGTCTAAGTAAGGTATATCATGTGGCATGGTGGATAAAGGTTTTGGAATGTTTTTAGGATAATTATAGTGCCATTATTTGGTCATGAAGAGAGTTATAATGTTTTGAATACCAAATATAGCTATGACCAAAAATATCATAGATCATTACGACATTTGAAGGTTCATGAGCTGGAATGAGTAGATTTTTAATGAGAAACTAGTATTCTTTTATTGTATCTATATGTCAAATCAAAGATCTAACGGTGATCATGGAATTTTATATTATATTACTATCCCTTAATATATGTTCAAAATATACATCATTATTCTATTATTTGAGAGTGTCGACCATGGCCTTGTATGGTACTAGATCATCATCCTTGGTCTAAAAATGGTCTGTAACCTGATTGATGATTAATTGAGAATAAACATAAACCTTGAGATATTTTATGTGTCCATTATACCACATATTGAATCCCTAAAACTAGTGATTCATATTTGGCCATGTTGTTATTATAAGGAAAGATGATGTAGAATGACATAGGGATTAGATCCCCCTATGGAGTAATAAACAAAAGGCCTACCCCTAATCCATGTGTTGTGAATGATCCATAAAAATATAGCTTCTATTTATAATCCTCAAAATTCATTTCAATGATGGTTATTATGGATTCATCTATGAATTGGAATGTTAGTGGCTCTTTATCTTCAAGGGATACTTAAACAAGCTAATCAATACGAACTTGTCCCTTAATGAATTTCTAGTTGATGTATTTTATCTCAAATTCACTGACAAGTATGATCCACTTGGCCATGTGGCCTTGTAAACCTATTTTATATAGTATATACTTGAGTGGATCTACTTTAGAAATAAACATGATCTTGTTGTTTAACATATAATGGTGTAATTTCTTAGCTGTGAAGACCATATCTAAATAAGCTATTTTAATAGGTATATAATTACACTCATAGGCAACCAATGTATGACTTATATAGTACATAGAATGATCTTTTCCATTATCATCATGAAGAGATAGAAGTGCCCCTAGGTATTTATCAATAGATAATAGGTATAGGATGAATGGCTTTCCTAGCATTGGTGGCAATAAAATAGGTGGATTTGCTAGATAGTCCTTCAATTTTTGAAAATCTTTCTAACATTTTTAATCTGAGTGAAATTTCACACCCTTATTTAGTAGATGTGTAAAAGGATGTCACTTATTGTCCAATTAAGAGATGAAGAATTTGATGGATTATATCTTGCCTTATAAACTATAAAGATGCTTCAAATCAGTTGATGGTGGCATTTCTATTATGGCTCATACTTTGGCTAGATCGACTTCATTACCTCAATGAGACGTAATGAATCCAATCAATTTTCCTGAAGTAACTCCAAAAACACACTTTTTAGGATTTAACTTAAATTTATATTCATGGAGTCTCTCAATTATCTTCCTTAGTGCTGCTAGATGATTAGCCCTAGTGTTTAATTTTCCTAATAAGTCATCAGCATATTATTCAATAATATGATGCATCATATAATGAAATATGATGGTCACGGAACTTTGGTAGGTGTCCCCTAAATTTTTGAGACCAAAAAACATAAATTGATAATAGAATGTTCCCCATCAAGTGTTGAAGGTTTTTTTATATTGGTCTTCTAGTGCAATTTAGATCTAGTTATACCTTGAAAATTATTCCATCAATGAAAGCATTTCATAACCCATTGTGGTGTTGATAATAGTATCAATGTTTGGTAGATCAAAGCCATCCTTAGGGTAGGATTTGTTTGTGCCTTTAAAATCAATGCATATTCTCATTCCTTCTGGCTTATTATCAATTGGTATGATATTTGAAATAAATTTAGAATAGTCAATTGGTATAATAAATATTACTTCCAAGAGTTTTTATAACTCTTTCATCACTAATAAAACAATGTGAGGATGCATCTTATGTAGTTTTCATTTCACAAGTTTGGAATCAAGATGTACCACAAGGTGGTGTATAACTAAGGCAAGGTCTAAACCTAACATGTAAGAATTGGTCTAGGAAAATATATCAACAAACTCCCTTAGAAGTGATGTAAAAACTTCAAGTTCCTCTTTAGTTAGGTATACACCTAATTTAATCCACTTCAAGTCATCTGGAGTCTCGATGTTAACCTCTCTAGTTTCCTACACTAGAAGGGTCGAACCATCTTCTAAAATAGTTGTCAAAGATTTAAAATGGATTGAAATAGTAGAATCCATTGTTTAGACTAGGTATTCAAGTTATCCTAGGCATGATGAATCACAATCCCCCAATGGTAGGGATCTTCATATAACAAATACTATTATAAACTCTTGGATGATTCGATCAAAGGCCTGTTATTTTAAAATACTAAACTCAGACCCATGATAAGTTCTTCATTGGTGGTCTCTTGAGATATATTTGAGGAAGGTTAAACCCCCTCATATAATGGCACATGATATAGGAATTCACCAATGGATTAGCCTTTCTCTTTACTATTTATCTAATCCAAAATCACCTCAAAGATGTTTTTATTTTGGGACCTCAATGTTTTATTTAATTTTTTATGGCTAAGGGTGTTCAACCATTCTCCAAAATATGTGTTAAGATCCAACTTGATTAAGAACCATTGTTTTTGGTCTCACAATGAAACATTATCCCTAAGGCCTAAAATTTCTTAGAAGGCCTCATCATTTTAAAATTCATCAACTAACACTATTGATTCTTTTTGGCCCCAGTCTATTAGTTGAGGGTAGTATAATGCAATCATATCATGGAGAGTAAGTAGTCAATGGGTATAAATGGCATTAGTGTTAAATAAATTGGCATTAGATAGGTCATCAAAAGGGATATGATCATACTCTACTTCACTATTGGCATCATTGTCACTAGTAATTGGTGATGGAACACAAATAAGATATGTGGGGTCACCCCAGGTGGATTAAATCTAAATCCATAGGGTCCTTTGTACTGAGTGGTAGAAATTGGCTCAAGTGGACCCTATTGATTTCTCCCAAGGCCTCCTCCTCTATAGGCATGTTTTTTTATGATTTTGGTTTAAATAAGATATTTAGAATTAATGTAATAATCAGCCAGTTTGTCATTCTACAACCAAGATTCATCACTTGTAAGAGGGTTATGTTCTTAGCTAGTGGATGATGTAAAAATGATAGGTGTTAGACTATGAAATTTGGATTTTCACTTTATTTACCATTCTATGAAAGGTGTCTTAGATTTATGTCTTATAATGGACTTGGTGATCTAGGGAATCTTGTAAATTGGAATGTATCATGGGTCAAATTTTCTCTTGGGCCATTAGTTAAAATAGTATAATGATTAGATATTGTAGAAGGTGGTATGTGTGAAAGTGAATCAAGGGTATTAGGGTTAGTACAGTTGGAATCTGATGAATCAAAAAGTATTTCCTTCCCTTTATCCTTCTTAAAAACTAGATTCAAGTCAAAATAATAGTTATAGCTTTGGTACTCAGCCTCTAAATGCTTATAATATTTGTATGGCTAAAAATATCCATGGATAATAACCTCCATACCTAAATGGGAAAACTTGATACACTAGTGTAATTTCAATGGGATATCATGAATATTATATATACAAGGCCTACCCAAAATCATATTATATGATAAATCTAGGTTTAGCACTTGGTATAGTGTATTATGAGTCAAGGGCTCAACAATAATTGGTAAGCTAATGGTGCCTTTTTATTCTCATTATTCATTATCATAGGATTTGATCATGATCATTTATAGATGGATATCAATTATATTGTACCCAAGGAGCTTGATGAGCTTTAGATAAATAATATTTAGCCCTAATCCAATGTCTATGAGGACAAGTTTCACTTTGTTCAGTGTTATGACAAGTTCAATATACAATGGATTGTTATTTAGTGGGCCAAGAAATGACATATCACTTTGGTCAAATGTTAAATGTTATTTTGGAGCTTATTGTCCATCAAAGATTGAAATCTTTCTAGAGATATGTCATTAAGAGCATGGCATTGGCCAAAGAACGCTATCAAGATGTTTTTATGGATTATAGACATATGCAACAAATCTAAAATGGAGATTTGTGTAGGTGTATTTTGTAATTATTTGATATTATCAAACATCATTTATTTTATAGTGGTAAATGGACTTTTCCTACCCTAAATGGTTGGTTGGATGGGTGAAGTGGTAGATGGATGTGGGCCTAGTATGGTAATTTTCAACCTTTGAGTTGAGATTTCACAATCAAGATTAGATACAAGATCATTGTTGCTAAAAATGATGGTGGTCAAGGACCATATGGGATAATTATAAGTTGTCTATGCACTTGTGCATGGTCATGGGTCAATGATGAATTATTAGTATGGGGTCTAAAACTAGTAATTCTTTCGTGTTAGTATGTGTATATGTGATCCTGAGTTAAGAAAGGATTACTAACATAGGTTGGTTTATAAGAATTGATTAATAATGAACTTTATTGATTGGTACTTGGTCTTGGATTGATGGAAATGGTGTTAATGAAACCTCTTGCAACATGGCCTACAACCTTTTTATATTCACGAATAATTATGTGGTATGTCCATTGGTTGTTGGCATCATTTTGATCTCGGTTTTATCCATTCAATTAATGTCATTGGTTTTATTTCTGATTTTATTGGTTTTGTCTTAGTTATTAATATTATTGTTATAATTGTGCTACATGCCATTTTTTTTACTATTGGTTGTTATGTTGGGGAAAGGGGTTTTGATAAATACTGATGTTCTAATTAGATGTGGAAGGTCCATGGTCTAATGTGATCTCTCTATTTTATAATATATTCTCAAATAAATGTTTAATTTACATAGAAATATGTAAATTATATCCATTGACTTGATTATACTCATAAAATTCATTTTGCCTATACCAATATGGATAGTCAATGCCCTTAAGATAGTGCTTTAAAATAGTCTATTTAATCAGATTAGTGGTAGTGAGCTTGTGAAACATAGGTTCAATAGACTCTCCAAGGTCACTAAAAACATGACGAGTAGGCATAGTTCTCCTTAGAGGAGGTTTTTACAAAGGCAAAGATTGTTATGTTTATTGCATTAGTCTAGGTCACTGCACTTTTTGAAGAGGTTGTTGGTTAGGAGTAATTTGTATATGTTGTATAGGATGATCAGATGTTTTTTACACCATTTGGACATGTTGTGACATGATTAATCTATTTCCAAAAACATTCTTGTTATGATTGAATGGCTTGGGTTTATCATAATTATTATCATGTGTAAGTTGCAATGCTTGCACTTGGACTTGGTTATGATTTTAGCCATTATTTTGGTTTTGGTTTTAGTTTTAGTTTTTATTTGATGAGGTAACTTTAATGATCCTTTTTTTGATAAGGGTTATTTAAATCTATAAAACTTTATCAATGATTTACTTGAAAGTATATGCACATTACATTTATAAATGGCAAGATAACTCACTATGTAAATTCTTTGTAAACATAGTATCTATTTGCTTATCTAGTAAACTATGGGTGAATTGGATTATAAGGCCTCTCCATCCTTACAGATAACTTGAAAATCTTTCAATATCCTTCTATTTGGATTGCATCGAATCTACCAACAAAATATCATGCTCAAGATTATAAGAGAAGTGTTGCATAAACTTATCTAAAATATCATCAAAGTAAGATCCTAAGTTCTTAGGTACTTTTAAAAACCACTCCAATGCTTGTCCTACTAAAATCCTTGAAAATAACAAGAGGAGGTATATATTACTATAGGCCACTAGTTGGCATGCAAAAACTAATTATACCAAATGGGCCTTGGGGTCACCTTTCCCCTTGTATTTATCTAACATTGGTGGCTCATACTTTGGAGGAAATAGTATTTGAAAATAGTCCATGTTGAATGGGTAAGAACACATGTCATCCAACTTAAACTTTTTATTTTTCATTTCATCTTGAATGAGGAAAATTACACAATTCATTTTTTGTAGCTCTCATGTGAAGAAATCAAAGGGAACATTGGCTTGAGGTGAAGGTTAAGTAGTCAAAAGTGGATTAATTTAACTTAGGTATAGTGGAGGCATTTATTGGGGAATATTGATTTGGATAGGGAACTTACTAAAAATAAACATATGCATATTAGGGTATGGTTGTTGAATTTTCATGTATTATGGTGTGATATTCTAGTTAGGATTGTGTTTATGAGCCTTGTTTTGTGTAAATTATGTTTGGGATGGAAGGATATAGCTGGGAGTGAAATATTTTGCCTATCATGGTTGATTAAAGACTTGATATTAACTAGTCATACATTGATTATTAAGGGTATCTATTGAAATAAGACCATATCATTTAGATTATGGCATGTTTTGCATGAAAGTAAATTATTTCCTAATTGGTACTTGTGAAACATTGGGACCTATTGGTTACATGAAAACCTATTGGGAAGTAGACACATATTAAATGTTTGACATTTATTACTAACCAATAGTTGTATGTTATTGATTAGAAATATTTTTTTATTATATTGTTATGTTGGGTTATGATTGAAGAGGTATGTTTATCACTACCTGGCGAGGAGGAACATTGGTTACCCCTATTGAGGTGGGAAAATTTTTTGCCTTTATTGCATGGGTAAATTTGACTATGCATATTATTCTGGAATGTTAATCATCACCTATTATGGAGTAACATTCATCACATTTCATTAAGGCATGACACTAGTCATTGTTTGAATACTTAATCCCTGAGGTTGTGTGCTTAAAGAAGTAGTTGGTTAAGGATTAGAGGTAGTTTCTTACAATTGGGAGGTAGATGTTCCCTCCCCTTGCATTTATAAACCACTCATGGTGTTAATTAAAGGAACATTTTATTGTGGACTAGTTTTTTATGCATTTACACCATGTTGGTTTAGGTTGGATGTTGTTTGTGCATTATCCACTATGTTTGGCTCACTATTCTGCATAGAAGCATATGACACTTATTTGATAGTAGGGTATTAAAAAAATTATAACAAATTTATTTATGTAAATGGGTATATAACCTAATTTTATTGGCTTGTTAATTAAATTAAGACTCATATTGAAGGAGCTATGTCAATAAGAGGAACACTTGACATGGTCATGTTGTTGAAGTTATACACTAGGTTTAGAAGTTTGGTATGGTGCTTGCATTTAAATGAAGTGGTCTTACATGAGGCCCTTTCATGTGACAAGAATATGAGTTTCCTAATATGACATTGATACTATAACATGAGGATTGATAGAAGAGGTCTATTCATTATTTTTATTATAAGGCATGTGGTAAGGTCCTCTTGCTAGGCTTGGCAAGTTTTCATGGGGAATGTATATCATAAACATAGCCCCTACCTTTGTGGATCTATGAAGAATTCATTCTTATCTTCAATCAAGTGGTGATAAAATAGATAAGGGTCATATGATAATGGTATTGTAATGTATTAAGGTTACTATTGGACTTGTTCTATAACTGAAGGTATACTAGCAAAATATTAGACCATTTATTCCTAGTCCTACTTTGTGTAAGGAGGCATGCAAACCAAATAATGGGCCAAAGGATATTGACTTTGTTCCCTTGCTTGAGTGTTTTAAGGTGGATAAGGATCCATTTCAAAAAAACATCATATCCATAAGGGTCTTAAACAAAGTCTTCTTATGAGACAACATTTCCATACCCTAGATTGTACATGATGCCACTATGTATATAGTGAGACATGGTCAAATCAATGGTGAATGCTTTACAACAAAAGTGGATAGATTTATACAAACTCTAAAAAATAATTTCCAAAGGAAAAAGGGTTAAAACTCTATCTAACTTGGTCAAAGGATGGAGCTATATCTCCAAAATGGTATATGACAAAATTTGGTATAAAATAATTTAACATCTAATGTCTAACATTAAATGTCTTGCATTAAAATGGTCAAGTGGATGAAATAAATAAAAATTCTAAACTCTAAGGACAAAGTGCTCCAAATAGGTGTATTCTAGGAAAGGTAAAGGTTGATAGGTATTTTGGATAAACATGACATCAAAATCTAGTATCAAACAAGTCATGTGTAAAGACTCTTGGCCAAAGACAACATCAAAACCTATACTTGAAACAAAGGGGTATTTAATATAATAAACTTGGATCACTTTAGCATAGACTAGGAACTTGAATTTAGACATGAACTTGATTAAATTGGCATGGGGCATGAAAAAAGGCATTTAGAGATAGATTGTTTTCTCCCAAATAATGATACAAACAAATAGTTTTTGAATGTCAATAGATAATTAACCTAGGTTAATTAATACAAAAGATAAATATTTGCATCTAAGCCCAAATTAGCTAAGGCCTAAATAAAAATCAATCAATGTTTGAATTCAAACTTGTCAAGGTCAATTAAAAACTCAACTTAGGAAAGATTAGGATTTTTAATCACACAAGCTAGACAAAATTGAATGGTATAACGACACTAAACAAAGACCACAAAAGTATACATGAATTGGTTTTAAATGTGAAACTTGGATAAAAGATAAAGTACGTTTATGAAATAATAAGATCAGTTTAATGGCATTATCACTCTGAAAAGATGTAAATAAAGGTATATTTCTAAAAATTTAAGGCACAAACTTGAAATTATTTGTGTAGTGTAACATTACCCATTTCACTCAAGTGACACACACAATGTTTTTTACACAAAGTTTAAAGTAAAATACATAGTGTTAAATGGATAGAATAATTCCTACTCAAAAAATAAATTAGTGTAGACAAAAAAACTCATTTTGATGTGGTATAAAAAAATAACATATTGAACTCAAATACCAAGCAAGAAAAGGAAAAATACCAAATATAACTATGTAAATCATCTTAAGCCCTAAATTGACAAGGTTGGTCAAATATGATTAACTAAAACTATAGTTTTCAAACATCTAGATTTATCCTAAGTGTGATTAACAATATATATGCATAATACCAATTAAGTTCATATCAATTAACTTACTATGAAAGGGTCTATTCCTTTGCATAGATATCTCATCTATGGACTGCTTAGTGGAATCCCCTAGTTAATTAGACTTGATTTGGGTCTTCTTTAAAAAAGGAGAGATTAGCCACTCAACCCCCTAGATCACGTAGTATGTATGAACTAATTTATATCTCACCATAAATTAGGGTTAAAATAATTCTAGGAAATGAAACCTTGGACCAAAGCTTTCCTAAATAACTCATGAAGAAGCTATGAACTCCTCTTCACAAGCCAAATTTCATGAAAACAAAACTAAGTGGAAACACTTTAGGGTTGTGTTTAGATCACCTAAACCATGCAAGTTTTGGAGAGATCCTAGACAACATTATTTTTTTGCCATGGACTAGGCATAAATTTCAAGTTAAAAGGCACTTTTGGTCATCCAAGTTCCCTATAAGGGATGGGGGAGATCATACACACACTTTTATTGTTGTGAAAACACATAAATCTAAAACAATCAACTCTAAAAAATTTGCAATTCTAAGTGAATGTTAATTTTATGTACCAAATGAAATGTTGGATAAAATTATTTGGGCCCCCTTGGCTTAATTTAAATAATTTGTAAGAATTTTCATAAAACAACTTAATCAAAAACACTTGTATTCATTTTTATCACAAAAAATCAAATGTTCAAGACTTAGCAATTTGTTTTAGGCACCAAAATGAAGTGTTTCAAGAATTTAATATTTTAAGTTCCTTTTAAGCACTAAAATCAAGTTTTAAATACTTAAAAACTCTTTTTAGCACCAAAATGAAGTGTTCCAAACTTATCTAAATTTGTTTTAAACCTCCAAAATGAAATATTGAAGAGTTAAACATGTTAAAAATTTGTAATTATCCATGCATAACCTGAAAATGCTAGAGGGTTTTTGATATTTTTGAAATATTTATGTAAATTTAAGGTAAAGTGATAGAATATTATAAAAATTTATTAGAAAACACATGGTTTTAAAAATAAAAAATAAAAAATAGAGTCTAGATGACCCCAAACAAAGCTCCAAAAGACAGCCTATTAGTCTTGGGTATAGACACAGTGAAAAAATGCAAATCATAGTGAAAAAATGAAATTCATAGTTCAAAATGAAAATTTTCAAGTTATGGTATTTCAAATTAACCAAAAATTCTTGTAGTGACCAGTAGTGATTAAGGCACAAAATGGCTAATGGTCATGCAATATTATGATTCATGAAATTGTGGTTTTGCAATATCATGATTCTAAAAATAATAGTATTATGATAACATGACTTTCAAAGTCAAAATATTTAAATATCACAAATATATCCTTGCAATTTAAAAATAGTCAATAACGCATTAATAGTTAGGTCCAAAATAATGAAAATATAGTCAAAATCACAACTATGTGAGTTGTGATATTGCAGTCATGAGAGTAAAATCATGATTACATAAGGAAACATCACAATTTTCTATAAAATGTCCTTTAACTTGAATTTTTCACCTTTCTTAGGATGATTTTTAATTAAGGAATCCAGGAAGGGAGTTTAGATCAAGTATTATAACAAGTAACAAAACTTGAATAAAAAGAGACTAACATGCTAACACTTACTTGCCTAGATCAAAAGGGGAGCATAATGAACAAAACAAATTGAAAACATAACCAAAATGGAAAGAAAGAAAAATTACTTACCTTCCTTGAATTCTCCAAATGATTTGTTTTGTGGCTTGATTGGTTTGGGCTTAAAGAGTTTTTGGCAATGGATTTTGTTTATCTCCTTCTCTCCTTGGCACCATGGTAGCTTTCTTGATGTGGCTAATGATTGTGGCTTGATGGATTGGCTCAATATTTTTTAATTATAAAACTATTGCTTTCAATCATTCTATAAAACCCACATTATAACTTTACTCTATCCAATCTATTTTGTGAAGAGGTTTAGGCTTGTGTTTATAAACTTAGGAACTAACCTCAACTCAAGGCAATTTAACATGTAGCTTAAACATGGAATGAGTTAAAATCTAACCTAAGTGATTTAATTAACCCTAGTAGAGTTAAAAGGTGTCAATAACTCATGATTTTCATTGAATAAGCATGGGTGAGATATTTTTAAAGGTTGGACAACTCATAAAAAGTAATCATGAAAATCTAAAATATTTCATATTTTTGAATTTCATTTTTATTAATACATTAATTACACATGGATAATTGAATTAGTCATTTAATTTGGTGTAACAATTTAATTAATTCTTATTGGTCCTTTAGCATTTTCAATATTTGATTTTATGTGTGCACTTACCCAATTAAAGGTCTATAGGCCAAATTTCATGTTATGATGCCACATGATGATTAGATATGAATCCATGAGATGTTTTTAATGCTTATAATATGATACCCAGATTAGTGATATCTCAATGGGATTCTGAGATTTGATGAATGATGCACAAGAAACTTTGGGATGTTCAGTGATTGTTAGGCTTAATTTTCAAAGGTTGGTAAGAATCGATCTAAAATATGGTATAAGGCCATTGATGACTAGTTTTAGATTTCTATAGTTTTCCCCTATTTTGGAAGGCATTGTAACCTGTAATCATAGAAACATCTTCTCAAATAATGAAAAGGTCATATATGCTTACAATTTTAATGGTAATGGATAAACTATAGGTACCCCTTCGAGGGATCGGTTGGCCAATGGTCAATAATCCATCCCTCAAAAGGAGGAAATGATTAGACTAAATAGATGAAATGGGGTGGAAGGGATTAATTTTCCCATAGGCAATTATAATCAATGGCATATAGAGTTGTCCCAATTAGGGTAGACAAATAAGATGATTTCCCCATAGGTGGCTATAATCATCAACATAAGTGGGATACAAAGGTGATGATTTTCCCAAAGGTACTTATAATTATTAAAAAATATTTAGGGTAACAAGAGGATGATTTTTCCAAACACGACTATAACAAATTAAAGGAAAAACAATGATTTACCCACATGTAGTTATAATCATTAACCATATATAAACATGCCCTAGTTGGGTAGATAGAGATAATGTTTTGCCAAATGGTGGTTATAAAAATTATCACCATGAAAATTAGCCCCAGGTGGGTAAAATAAAGATAATGGTTTGCCTAAAGGTGATTATAATCATTAACCTTCAAATGGATGAAAACACAATGATTTTCTCAAAGGTAGTTAGAATCATTGGTAATGCAAGTGGTAGGGTATACAATGATTTTACAAAAGGTGGTTATAATTATTGGTATCCTGATTATGGAAAACATGATATGGTAGATAATGGCAAATTGGGATAGAGGAGAAATTTGAATTTTGATAACCTTATGGGATGGAAATGCTCATCCAAATTAATAAAGGTTAAAATTATCTCATTGTTTAATTACTCTATTTGGGATATGATTTGGATTAGATCAATAATTTTTTTGGTTCCAAGGAGATATATCATTGCTTCAATGTCATGTAAACTCTTAGAGCTGATTTTTTCTAGAGCATGTGATGTTAAGCATCATGATAGATCATCATGAGGACTTGGCTAAAATATGCATAAGGATTGACACATGATCCAATAATCAATTAAAAATAATACACTAATGATAAAAAACATGATGGAAATGTTGAATTTTGAATATGGATGGATTTAATAATAATGTACAAGAAATCACCCAATGAATGCATATAGATTGAATCAAGTCATAACAAGAAGGCAAACAAACAAAGAAAACATGAAGAAAAATAAATAAATAAAACAAAACAAACAAAAATAAAATAAAAATAAACAATGTTTAATCATAATGTTAGTACAAACAACATGACACAAACAAGATGATGAACATTACCCCCAGAAAATAGGATACAACTTAAAATACAAACAAAATGTGGGAATAGAAAAAAAGGAAGGGGGTGGTTGAACTATCTACAAATGCACTAGGCAAGTGGATGCTTCCTACATAGTTCCATAAATATAATATCCAACAAAAACTTCAAGCCAAATGTAGCTCTCCCAAAAAATAAGATAGAATAAAATGATGACAATCAAAACATGATGGATGTTATATAATAATAGGCTCAAAAAATGATGAGAGCATGAGATATTAGGCCAATAAGGATGGGGAAAATAAATTACAAGTGGTTTCTTATTAAATAGCTAGGGTTTCTATAATATTTAAGGTAAAGAAGTGGTTAATATTATTAGATTTTCTAAGAATGATTTTATAAATGTTTTTGGAATTTTATAAGTATCTCAACTCAATCGAGAGTGATGAGATACTCAATAGTTCAAGCTTGTAAAATGGTAAGAGTGTGGCTTCAATTGCTTACAAAATGGTAATAATGTATCTAAAAGGGGGATTTAGATGACCTCAATGTATATTGAGTGCTTCCCATGTAGTCTTAGGATGGTATCTCAAGTCATTGTAGTTCCACCTTATAGTGGAAGAATATGACTAGTGTTAAAGCCAATTCAAACAAAATAGGCAAAGTTGGAAAATGGCATATTATAACATATGCATGGCAAGGTGTTATTTCAAGGCATGATAAACAAGTGTTTTTCCTAATTTACCTATAAGTATTTATAATTTAAAAAAATGGTATAAGTCAATGATAATAATTATTCCATAGGAAATTATAATTAGTAGCATGATGGTGAGACACTAATTTGACCAAAGGCAGTTATAATTAGGCACACTTGATATAGAAAAAAAAAAGAAATGAAGGATGCAACTACCAAAACCTCTATCATACTGCTCCAAAATATGGCCTCTATCTAAAATATTGAAATAGCTTAGAAACTTAATCTTAATCTTCATGCTAAAAGTGGCCTATAGAAGCAATGGAATAGAACTATTGTCAAACAAGATGGGTAGGAAGGATTTTTAAAAAATGATTAAAAATTATGATAGAATGAAATTGTGGAATGGTCAAAGTGAGATATTATGGTACAAAGAGGAAATAAGATATTATGGTACAACTGAAATGGTCCTCATAGATAATACACCAGGATACTCAATCCAAGTAACTCTTTAGGTGTATAATGTTTATCAACTCATCAAGTTCATCCTCATCTAGTGTAACAACCCTATATTATCCAATTCCATAGTTTGTAATAATGATCAAAGGATCTACCTAGTTGTGTTTAAACTTTCCTTTTTATTTATTCTCAGTTATGGTATTATTTTGGTGTTCTTTAAGAATAATATCACCAAGTTCAAATTATCTATGTTTCATGTACTAATTGTATTGGCCACAAAGTTGGTTATGGTATGTTTGAAGGTTTTTAAATGTGGCCAAGAATTTTTCATCAAGTAACTCCAACTCTTTCAGGTGAGATATGTGATAGTCTTCATCATCCAAGATATGATTCAAAGAGATTTGTAAATAACGTAACTTAACCTCAATGGGAAGAATGGCCTTAGTTCCGTAAACAAGTATGGATTGGATCCTATTGGAATATGGTAGTTGGTTCTATATGCCTAGAGGGCACAAAATATTTATAGGTGCCAATCATGGCTAACATCATTGATGATATTTTTTAAGGATGTTGACAATGGTTTTTATAGATACTTTTCTTTTAACATTACCTTCAGGATAATATACCATGATTTTTTTATAATATTATACAAGGCTTATAGAAATTAAAAATCCTTATTATTGAATGATCTACCATTATCATATATAGTATTTGAAGGGATACTATAGTGACAGATGAGATGGTTGAAGAGGAATTTGCAAATTTACTTTCTAGTTAGGTAAGTGAGGGGTATAACTCTAACCCACCTAGTGAAGTATTTTTTGGTGATAAGGATATGTTTATGGATATAAGATGAGGTGGGGTTTATCTTCCCATTGTGATCAAGGACTTATGTATAAAATGATCATGGTGTTAGCATTGGTTTTAGCAGCGTGGCTAGGGCATGAAATAGATTGACATACCTTTGACATTTATCATACTTCTCGACATATGTAGCTACATCTACATCTATCATTGGCTAATACCACTTAAAAAAAGATATTTTTGGATAGGAGGGCCCCACTTGTGTGGGTTCTGCATACTCCTTTATGGAATTTTCATAATGCTAATGCATTTATACTAAATTTAAATAATAAAGTATAGTTCCATACAAACTATGGTGGTATAGTGTTGGTATGAGTAAGGTATATCATGTGACAAGGTGGATAAAGGTTTTGAATTATTAACAAGATAAGTCTGGTGGTAATATTTGGTCATGAACATAGGTATAAAATTATAAATACCAAATAGAGTTGGGACAAACAAAATCATAGATCGTTGTAACATTTGAAGGTTCATGATATGACACGAGTATATTTTCAATGAGAAATTGGTATTTTTTTGCCATATCTATATGTCAAATCAAATATCCAATGGTGATCATGGGATATACTATTCTATTACTATCCCTTGGTATATGTTTAAATTTTACATCAATAATTTGGTGTTTGAGAGTGTCAACCATGGCCTTGTATGGTACCAACTTGTCATCCTTGGTTTGAAACTGGTCTATAACCTAATTGATAATAAACTGAGAATCACCATAAACCTTGAGATGTTTTATGTTCCATTATACTACATTTTGAATCCCTACAACTAGTGATTCATATTCAACCATGTTGTTAGTAAAAGGAAAGCTGATCCAAAATGACTTAGGGATGAGATACCCCTATGAAGTAATAAACAAAAGGCCTACCCTCAATCCATATGATGTGAATGATCCATAAAAATATAAATTATAGTGTTTCTCCTAAAAATATGTTTCAATTATGGTCATTATGGATTCATCTAGGAATTGGAATGTTAGAAACTCTATATCTTTAAGGGGTGATTCAACAAGATGATCAGTAAGAACTTTCCCTTGATGGATTTTTGGTTGACTTATTCTATAGAAATTCACTAATAAGCATGATCCACTTGGGCATGTGGCCTTTTGAAGCTATTTTAAATAGTATATACTTGAGTGTATCTACTTTTGAAATAACCATGGTCTTATTGTTTAACATGTAATGGCATAGTTTCTAAGTTGTAAAGACCATAACTAAATAGGGTTTTTCAATGGGTGTATAATTATGCTCATAGGTGACTAGTGTATGACATACATAGTATACAACATGATATTTTACATTGTCATCATGCTAAACTATAATTTCCCCCAAGGATTTATTGGTAGCTAATAGGTATAGGAGTAATGTCTTTCCTAGCATTGGTGGCAATAAAATAGGTAGATTTGCTAGATAGTCCTTTAATTTTTGGAAAGTTTTCTGGCATTAGTCATCCTAATGAAAATTTTCACCCTTATTCAATAGATATGTAAAAGGATGGAACATTTTGTCTAATTTAGAGATGAATCATCAAAGGATTGTATATTTCCATACAAACTATGGATCTACTTCAAATTGGTCAATGGAGGCATTTTTGTTATGGCTTGTACTTTGCTTGGATTGACTTTAATGCCTTGATGAGACATAATGAAGCCAATAGATTGGCCTAAAGTAACTCCAAAAACACACTTCTTAGGATTTAACCCAACTTTGTCTTCATGCAGTCTCTCAAATATCTTCTTTAGTGCTACTAGATGATTGACCCTAGTGTTTTATTTTCCTAGTATGTCATCAACATAGTCTTCAGCAACATCATGCATCATATCATGAATTATGATGATCACAGATCTTTGGTAGGTGGCCCCTACATTTTTGAGACCAAATGGCATAACATAATAATAGAATGTTCCCCTTGGAGTGGTCAAGGTTGTTTTATGTTGGTCTTATAGTGTGATTTAGATCTGATTATACCCTAAAAATCCATGCATTAGTGAAAGTATTTCATAAAATGTTCTAGAGTTGATAATCATATCTATATTTGGTAGAAGAAAGTCATCCTTTGGGAAATATTTGTTCATGTCTCTAAAGTTAGTGCATATTCTGATTGCTTCTAGATTTTTATTGATTGGTACAATATTGGAAATCCATTCAGAATAGTCAATTGGGTCTAATACACCTTTCTTTCAACTTTTTTCCTAACTCATTATTCACTAATACAATAATTCAAGGATGCATCTTGCACAATTATTTTTCATAGGTTTGGCATTAAGATGTAACACAAGGTGGTGTGCTACCAATTTGGGGTCCAAACCTGACATGTTAAAATAAGCCCAGGAAAATATGTCAACAAATTCCCTTAGAATGGATGTAAATCATTTATGTTCCTCTTCAATTAGGGATGAACCTAATTTAATCCACTTCAGGTCATCTAGAGTCTTGATGTTAACCTTTGTAGTATCCTCCACTATAAGGGTTAAACTATATTCTAGAATAGTTGGCAAAGATTGTAACTAGTTTATAGTAGTATAATCATCTACTAGGACTGGATCTTTAAGTTTTCCTAGGCATGATGAATTAGAATTCCCCAATGGTAGAGATGCCCATGTAACAAATACTATTGATAACTCTTGGATGATTTGATCAAAGGCTTATTGTTCTTCAATATTGAACTTAGACCCATAGATAAGTTCTTCATTTATAGTATCTTGAGCTATGTTTGAGGAAGGTTGAACACCCCTATCTAATGGCACTCAGTACAAGTTTTCACCACTAGATTGTCCTTTCTCTTTACTACTTATCTAGTCTAAAAGTACCTCAAAGTGGTTTTCACTTTGGGACCTTAGTTTTTTATTTAATTTTTTATGGCTCAAATAGACCCTATTAAATTATCCCAAGGGCTCCTCCTTCATAGGAATGCTTCTCCATGGTTTTGTTTGAAATAGGATATTTTTCATTGATGTAAAAATTGACAAGTTTGTCATTATACAACCAAGATTCATCATCTACAAGAGGGTCCTATTCTTGGCTAGTGGCTAGTGTAAAATGATATGTGTTGGAATATGTAGTTTGGCTTTACCCTTTATTTTCCATTCTAGTAAAGGTGGCTTGGCTTTAGGTCTTTCAAAGGACATGGGGTTCTATGGAAACTTGGTTATGTGGAATGTATCATGGTTCAAATATTCTCCTGGGCCATTAACTAAAATAGTATAATGATTAGATATTTTAGGAGGCAATATGTGGTAAAGTAAATCAAGGGTATCATGTTCAATAAAGTTTCCCTCTTGTGAATCAACAAGTATTTCCTTCCCTTTGTCCTTCATAATAACTATATTCAAGTCAAAAAGGTAGTTATAGATTTGTTACTCATCCTTTAAATGCTTGTAATGTTTATATGGATACAAATCTCCATGGATGATAACCTCCATAGCTGAATGGGAAAACTTAATACACTAGTGCAATTTTGATTGGATTGCATGAATCTCATGTATCCAAGGCCTACCAAATGTATACTATATAATAAATAGAGGTTTAACACATGGCACAATGCATCATGAGTCAAGGGCCCAATGATAACTATCAAGGTGATGGTGGCTTGTGATTCTCAATCTTTATTATCATAGGCCTTGATCATGATCATTTCTATATGAAGATTAGTTGTAGTGTACCCAAGGATCTTGATGAGAATTAGAGACACAATATTTAAGCCTAATCCATTGTCTATGAGGTCATGTTTCATTTTGTGCCACATTATGACAACTTCAATGTACAGTGTATTGTTATGCAGTGGGTTATGTGATGACATATCACTTTGGTCGAAGGTTAATTGTTGGTTGAAAGCTAGATGTACAACCAAATATTTAAAGTTGTTTAAAAATATGTTATTAGGAACCTGGGATTGGCCAAGGAACTATATCAAGATGTTTTTATGGATTGTATACTTACATAGTAAATCTAAAATGGATATTTTTGCAGGTGTCTTTTTTAATTATTCAAAAATATGAAATCTCTTTTCTTATACAATAGTAAATGTCTTGTTCCTAGCTAGAATGGTTGGTTGGATGGGTGAAGTGGAAGATAATTATGGGCCTAGTATGTTAATCTTTGACTATCAAGTTATGATTACATAATTAGTATTAGATATAGGGCTATTGTTACTGACAAATGATGGTGGTGGGGGACTAAATAGGATAATTCAAGGTTATTGATGCACTTGTGCATGGTCATTAGTCAATAATGAGTTATCAATATAGGTTCAAAAATTAGTGATCCCTTCTTGTTGGTATGCCTATATTCAGTCTTATGTCAAGGAAGGATCACCGACATATTTTGGTCGATAGGAATTGATTAGTAATGATGTTGTTTGATTGGTACTTGGTCTTAGATTGGTAGAAATGGTATTAATGTAACCTCTTATAATATGGCCTATAACATTGTTGTATTCATGTGCAACTTCATGGTAAGTCTAAAATTTTTTGGCATTATTTTATCCTTAGTTCTATCCATTCATTTGACATTGTTGGTTCTATTGTTGATTTTATTGCTTTTGTCTTGATTGTTGATACTATTTTTATTGTTGTTATGGTCACTTTTGTTATTATTATTGGTTATTATGTTGTGGAAAGGGGTTTTGATAAATCTTGAAGTTCTAATTAGATGTGGAATCTCCATGGTCTAATGTGATCTCTCTATTTTATAATATATTCTTAGTCAAATGTTTAATTTTCACAAAATAATGTAAATTATGTCCATTAACCTGATAATACTCATAGAATTCATTTTGCATGTACCAATTTAGATAGGCATTACCATCAAGATTTTTCTTTGGAATAGGCTAGTTAATTAGATTAGTAGTGGTAAGGTTGTGAAAAATAGATTCAATGGGCCCTCCAAGGTGACTAAAAATGTGATGAGTAGGCATAATTATCCTTGAAGGAGGGTTTTGCAAATGCAAATGTTACTCATTTGTTGTATTGGTCTAGGCTACTACACTTGTTGAAGAGGTTTTTAGTTAGGAGTGATTTTTATATGTAATGTAAGCTCAAAAAATGGTGTTTGTAATATTTGGACATGTTATGACTTAGTTGGTCCATTTCCAACAACATTATTTTTGTGATTGAATGGATTGGGTTTATCATAATTATTATCCTATGTTGGTTGTGACACTTGCTCTTGGACTTGGTTTTGATTTTGGACAATGTTTTTGTTTTTGTTTTAATTTGATGAGGTAAGTCTAATGATACCTTTGTTAGTAAGGGTTATTTCAATCAACAAACCTTTATCAATGATTTACTTGAAGGTATGTGCACATTGTAGCTCCAGATGGTAAGATATCTCACTATGAAAATTCTTGGTAAACATAGTGGTTAATTATTTGTCTAGTATATTATGGGTAAATCAAATTACAAGGGCTCTCCATCACTATAGATAACATTAAAATATTTCACCATCCTTCTTTTTGGATTGTATCAAATCTACCAATAAAATCTCATGCTCGATCTTGTAGGAGAATGATTCACAAACTTATCTGAAAGATCATTGAAGTCAAATACTGAGTTCTTAGGTAATTTTTTAAACCACTCCAATGTTTGTCCATCTAGACTCCTTGGAAACAATAATAAGAGGTATATGTCTCTATAAACCACTAGTTGGCATGCAATAAATAATTCCATCAAATGGGCCTTGGGGTCACCTTTCCTCTTATATATATCAAATTTTGGCATCTCATAGCCTTGAAGAAATCGTATCTACAAATAATCCATATTAATAGGGTAGGAACATATGCCATGTAACTTAAACATTTTATTTTTATTTTTGTCTTGGATGAGGGTAATTGCATCCTTCATTTTTTGTAGCTCTTTTGTGAGGAAACTAGAAGGAACATTGGCTTGAGGTGGAAGTTCAGTAGTCAAAAGTGGATTAATTTTATTTGGATATAGTGAAGGCATTTATTGGGGAATATTAGTTTGGCTAGGGAGCTAATAAGGAATATGCATACATGGACTAGGGCATGATTATTGAAATTGCACACATTATGGTGTGATATTTTTGTTAGGACTGGGTATATGAACCTAGTTTTGGGGAACTTATTATTGGATAGGCATACCTTGATGATTAAGGGTAAATTATGAATGAAGACCTTATCATTGAGATTGTGATGTGTTTTTCATGAAAGGCAATTATTACCTAATTAGTACTTGTGGACCATTAGAAACTCTTAGTTGTGTGATCCCCTATTGGGAAGTACATGCATGTTGAAAGTTTAACATTTATCACTGACCAATACTTATACATTATTGATTATACATAATTTATGATTGTACTAGTATGTTGGTATATTATTTAAGAGGTATGTTCATCACTACCTAGAGAGGAGGAACATTGGTTGCCTCTTGTTGAGGTGATAAAAATTTTACCTCTATTTTGTGGGTATGTTAAACTATGCCTATTATTGTGGAATATTATTAATCACCTATTGTGATGGAGAAACATTCATCACATTTTGTTGAGGCATAGCACTGGTCATTTATTGAATAATTAATCCTTGAGGTTGGTTACTTAGAGACACAACTATGTGAGGATTAGAGGTAGTTTCTTGCATCTCAGAAGTAGAAGTTCCTACCCTCTATGTTTTTGAATCACTCATGGTGTTAACTAAAGCCATGTTTTGTTGTATACTAGTTGAAATAATTGTAGGAGATGAAACCCTAGGTTAAATCTTCCTTAAATATATTATCAAGAAGCTATGAAATCCCCTTCACACTCCAAATTATGTGAAAACAAAACTAAGTGGAAACACTTTAGGGTTTTGTTTAGATGACCTAAACCATGTAAGTTTTGGGGAGATCTTAGAAAAAAATATTTCTACGCCCTAGACCAAGCACAAATTTCAAGTGATAAGGAACTTTTGGTCACCCAATTTCCCTATAGGTGATGGGGAAAAGCATACACACACTTTTTTTTATTTCAAAAACACACTAGTCTAAAACAATCAACTCTAAAGAATTTGAAATTTTGAGTGATGTTAAATTTATACACCAAATCAAATGTTAGATATATTTATTTGGGTACCCTTGGCTTAATTTCAACAACTTGTATGAATTTTCACAACAAACTTAATAAAAACACCTATGTTCATTTTATGCACTAAAAACCAAATGTTCAAGACTTAGCAATTCCTTTTAGGAACCAAAATGAGGTGTTTCAAGCATTTAACAATTCTAGGTTCTTTTTAATAACTAAAATTAAATTTTCAATACTTAGAAACTCTTTTTATCACCAAAATGAAGTATTTAAGACTTATCTAAATTAATTTTAAACACCTAAAATGAAATGTTCAGGAGTTAGACATGTTCAAATTTGGCACTTTTCCAAGTGTGATCTGAAAATGTTAGAGGGTTGTTGAGATTTGTGAAATATTTATGAAACTTTAAAGTAAACTAATAACATATTTTGAAAATTGAGGATAAAGCACATGTTTAAAAAAAAACCATCAAAAATTATGTCCAAATGACTGCAAATGAAGCTCCAAAAAGTGGCCTATCAGTCTTAGGTATACACACAGTACAAAAACACAATTCACAATAAAAAATGTAACTTGTATACACAAAATATTTTCAAAATTTTATCACATATGGACATTTTTTATGTTTTAGGAACCCATCAAGTCTCAATATCTCTTATTGTATGCCTTAAGGTCTACACTGAGAAAGGGATACATAGACCATTACTACTTCATAATATTGTTTTCCCTTTTTCCACTTGCAATATACACACTTGTCTATTAAAACTATTTACCCTAATCTTATTATTATTAATTTTACCCATTTATATCATTTGTCACATCATTATCCTCATTTTTATTTCCATAATACCCTTTTGTTAGTTGATTGTACTATTGACACAGGAAAATGCACCTAGTGGCAGGAAGTTGAGCTCATGCCTTCTCCTCACAACATGGAAACTCCCCTCTTGCCTGTGGGACTAGCGAAGCTGGAGGGGAGAGTCTCTAGATAAGGGCTAGCTCCCTTTGATGCATCATGTTCATTTTAGCAAGTGATATATATATATATATATATATATATATATATATATATATATATATATATATATATATAATGGGGGGATGAAAAGGGAAAGGAGATTTCAGAAAAAACAAACTACTCTAAAGAGGTGATGTACCAAAATAAGTTGACCTTCTCACATCCACACTTAGAATCAGACAAAAACAACATACATAAACTTAAAACTTGGCAAAAGGGTCAGGCTACAATAAAATGGCAAGGAGGTTCTCATGAAAACATAGAAATAGAGACTCACCAAAGTGCTATGAAATGCACACTGTAAGTAACTTCCTTTGTTCTATACTTCCAAATAGAGCTCTTCTCTTGTCAGCTACAAAATGGTGCCTTGTAGATAACTGGTGTGTTGATGTTGAACCTGTGATAGCATCAAAATATAGTGACTAAACACAAATTAACACTCAAGACATACACAAAATATCTATCCAAGAAAAGGTAAAAAATTGCATTTATTGATTCAAGTGGAAATTTTAGCAGGGCTACGCCTTGTAAAATGTGGAATATCATTACTAAATGATAAGTATACAATATATATGAGAAGTAAGGAGGCCCATTTGGTGCTCCTTTTTATAATTTTCCTATTGCATCCCTTCACTTTCGGAAGAGGAAAACACTGTTGCTGATGTCATCATTCTAGAAGAGGCCTGCTGGAACCATGCTGTATAATTGCCAAATTTTACTTTGGTGATCTAGCATTAATGTGAAGCATAGGCCACACCTTTTTTATACCAATAGATTAAGATTTTTTCCCCTTTTAAAATACATGGGCCATACCATTTTCTATTTGCACCATTTGGGAATTATCAGGTAATAAATCACCTTCCCCTTGCCACTTAGACTACATTGTCTCTTCTACACCTTGTCATTCTTGCTTTGTCACTTGGGATTTGTCCTTTTATTATTTTGTTTCTTCTAGATCCTTTGACCCCTTGGGGTGAACTTCTTAGTAGGTCACTACATTCTAGGCTTCTGGTTAGCGCTCTACTAGTTTGAAAACAAATAGCCATTCCTTTTTGCTAATTTTGACATCCTTCAGGACATCACCATCCCCATCACAACATCAGTCAGGTCTTCATTGTCCTTCTCTATAGCTTCCTTGCCTTTGATTTTATTTATCAACCTTCAGCCCTTGAAATGCCCCTTTGCACTCAGTTGAGAGTCCCCTACAAGGGCACCTACCCTTCGGGGTCCTTCGGCGGGTCGCTTGTGCGTTGGAATTTTCCGTGGGCTCTCACAGGCTTTGTGTCTGCAGACAATTTCCCCATAGACTTTTGTCTATGGATGTTTTCCTACAGACATTTTTTCGACAAAAATTTTCTCAGGCCATTTGTTTTCTTTGTGTTTTTTGTGGGCTTTTGTCTGTAGACATTTTCTTGCGAACAAAAAGTCTACGAAAATTCTGTCACGGCCTCTGATTTTGTGTTGAGCTATGCCTGAATTCCTTTAGACTTTTTGTCTAAAGGAATTACTTTAGGAAAAAAGTCTAAAGTAATTTTGGGATTTAATAATTTTGAACAAATTGAGCTTAAACAAATGTGAACCTTACCCATTTCTTTCCATTGTGCGCCTGTTATGCTTAGAGAATTTGAACTTGGATTGCCCTTTAGCCAAGTGGAGAACCAATGAACTAGGTGTGGAACCAAAGCTAAAATGAGCCTATCTAAACCTTGAAGACCAACCAAGTGCCGAAGAACCAAGATGCCAAACCAAAGTACTAAACCAACCAAAGAACCATGGCAATGAATTGTGTAACCTGAAATGACTGGCTTTGAAATAGCAAGGGAAGAAGGTGACCAAAAATTTTGAGTATGGGAAAAATTAGTCAACAAATTGGTGACTCATAGGGGAAGCATGCCTACTATGCTTAGAATCTAGTTTCCTTGCAATCTATTGGGCATAGATTCAGATGTAGCTATGAAAGAATTAGCAACAGCCCCAAAAAATTTGAGAATCAAACATGAAGCCTTACCCCACACGTGAAGGGAAACACATAAGACTAAAAAAACACTAAATATGAAAACTACACTTAGGGAAAACTAGAAAAACAACTGAAAACAAACTACTATATACAACTAACCAGGAATGTTCACCTCCATCTTAGATCAAAGGGAAAACTTCTCAAGTCCCCTTCCTAGTAAAAAGACTTATGGCACTAGGCAAGTAGCTGAATGAAAAAGAGAAATGGTGATTTACTCCTCTTGCTTGTCACCTGAGTTGGTTGGTATTTTAGTGGATCAGATTCAAACATGCCTCCGATGTATATGTATTTCGCTTATCCTTATAAGCCTATTAAATGTTGGTCCTTCATATTGGTGCTCCTCACCAAGAAATCAATGGCTGCTGGCTCATCACCATAAGCCCTTTGATCTGCACATTCCCTTTGCAATGTATCATGGTCTGACTCATTTCCTTCTGCCTCCTTGAAGACTTTGTTAGACTCATCCCTTGCTTCCTCTTGGCCTCTTGAAGAAGGGTGACTATGGTGATGTCTAAAATGGAATCACAAAATGATTGCTCATCCCACAGAACATCACCTCTCTATTTAAAGCTCTCTTCTTCAAAGCATTCCTCCAAGAAGATAGTCCTCTCCTTTCCTCTTTATTGATCAGGACCTCTAGATGTTCAAAGGCATCCTCTTGATCCTCCTCTAACTCATTCTCCTCAGTGTAGTCATCCTCCTCATTAAAGTAGTAAGGAAGTTCATCAGATAGAGGGGAAGAGAGCTTACCTTGCATTTATTCCTCCTTGTATTGTTGGAACATCTGCATATATGCAAGATCTGCATCTTCTCCACTATTGATAAGGTCTTCACAAGGAGCATCAATGATTATTCCATCTTTATTGTCACTTATGATAGCCTCTTGAAGACTTGTAGATTAGATCTTCTACTCCTTACCTACCTCTTGAAAAATAGGTTCTTCCTTGAGAAGGGGCAAAGTGGAGAAAACATGTGGAAGAGGAGGCAGTCCTTGAGCTAAACTCAAATGATTTTCCTCCTTCCATTTGATCAGCACTTCATCAATATCAGGTATGGATTGATAGCTCTCTTAGAAATGTGTAGGTGGGGTGTGTTCAGACATGGAATGTGTTTTTTGGTCTGAGCTATCCATCACACATTAGCTGAGGAATTTCTCTTTGGATTCTAACTCCACAATTCTCCTAGCCAAATCTTCTAGGAAAAGCTTTTCCTAGAGGTCATCAGCATTATCATGAGCAAGCGCAGCTTCAGATTCTTTAAGGTTTTGAGAAAAACCTTTCTTTTCTTCCTTCTTTCCCCATGATTCTATTGTTTTCCCCCATTTTAGGATCTCAAAATCAAAATTCTACCCCTGTGAATAGGCAGCAACTTTGTTCTCTCTAAGGCCCTGGGGCTCCTCCACAAGGTCTGAAGGTTCTAACTCTCTTTCAAGAAGCAAATTCATCCTAGCCTCTAAATCTTCAATTTGTTTGGCTAGGTTGTCCTGAAAGATTATTTCTTCGAGCTCACCCACATGATCCTCTTCAAAGCTCTTAGTTGGTTCCTAGCAATCCCTCCAACTTAGAATCTGCATATCATGTTGAAGAACTTGGGGAGGTTGGGGAATATAAGGAAAGGACTATTGGTGCATTGGAGGAGTCTTTAGAAGAGGGACATGTTAGATGGTATTCCCCCCAATGGAAAATTCACAATCTAAGGAATTGAAAAGATTCATCTCCATGGGAGGCTATTTTGATGTCTTCTAGTGTTGGAAAGCCAAGTGCATGGGATTGAGAGTGAATACATTTGATGAGCTTGAGTGAGCAAGTGTAATCTAATAGAAAGGATTTGGTGTAAAAGAGGGGTTTTTTTTAGGATAGGAGGGGGCACACAAGGCTGACTACCTTGAGTAAATGGATTTCTCCATTTTGCTACCTCCTCTTTCATGGGTTACAAGGGCTGAACTTGCCTAAAAAAATGGTCCTCTTTATACATCAGCTCATTCTAATATCTGTACTACTCTTTTAGCCTTTTAATCTCCAATTCCAGTGCCATCTCCTTTATAGTTGCAGAGTAACTAGGATAGCTACTTGAGGTGATTCTCTAAAAATTTTGAGTCTGATCAAAAACATATGAAGGAAAACCAGACCCATGATTTTGAGCAAAGGAAATATACATACAAGAAATGATTTATAATGGTACCAGGCTACTTAACCAATAGATTAACTCAGAGTTACTAGATGCTAAAATATTCAATTTGCTGTAATAAGACCAACATCAATATTGAGACCTTATTGCATTATAAAATTGAGTCCCACCAGGCATGCTAGAACTATTGACACAGGAAAATGCACCTAGTGATAGGAAGTCAAGCTCTTGCCTTCTCCTTGCAACATGGAAACTCTCCTCTCACCTATGGGACTGGAGAAGCTAGAGGGGAGAGTCTCTAGATAAGGGCTAGCTCCCTTTGATGCATCATGTTCATTTCAACAAGTGATATATATATATATATATATATATATATATATATATATATATATAATGGGGGGATGAAGAGGGAAAGGAGATTGCAGA
Organism: Torreya grandis; assembly: GCA_037957365.1. Classification (NCBI taxonomy): domain Eukaryota; kingdom Viridiplantae; phylum Streptophyta; class Pinopsida; order Cupressales; family Taxaceae; genus Torreya; species Torreya grandis. The sequence goes on from JARHVA010004715.1 coordinate 68,106, forward strand.
AGAAAACAAACTACTCTAAGGAGGTGATGCACCAAAATAAGTTGACCTTCTCACATCCACACTCAGAATCAGAAAAAAACAACATTCATACACTTCAGACTTGGAAGAAGGGTCAGGCTATAAGAAAATGGCAGGGAGGTTCTCATGAAAACACAAAAATAGAGACTCACAAAGGTTCTATGAAATGCACACTGTAAGTAACTTCCTTTGTTCTATACTTCCAAATAGAGCTCTTCTCCTATCAGCTACAAAATGGTGCCTTGTAGATAACTGGTGTGTTGATGTTGAACCTATGAGAGCATCAAAAGATAGTGACTAAACACAAATTAACACTCAGGACATACACAAAATATCTATCCAAGAAGAGGTAAAAAACTACATTTATTGATTCAGGTGGAAATTTTAGTAGGGCTACGCCTTGTAAAATGTGGAAGATCATTAAAAAATGACAAGTCTACAATATTTATTAGAAGTAAGGAGGCCCATTTTTTGCTCCTTTTTACAAGTGGCCTATCGCGTCCCTTCACTTTGGGAAGAGGAAAACACTGTTACCGATGTCATCATTCTAGAAGAGGCCTGCTAGAACCATGTTGTATAATCACTGAATTTAACTTTGGTGATCTAGCATTAATGTGAAACATAGGCCACTCCTTTTTTATACCAATAGATTAGGATTTTTCCCCCTTTTAAAATACACAAGCCATACCATTTTCTATTTGTTCCATTTGGGAATTATCAGGCAATAAATTACCTTCCCCTTGACACTTGGACTACATTGTCTCTTCTGCACCTTATCATTCTTGCTTTGTCACTTGGGATTTGTCCTTTTATTATTTTGTCTCTTCTAGCTCCTTCAGCCCCTTGGCACAAACTTCTTAGTGAGTCTCTGAATTCTAGGCTTCTGGCTAGCACTCTACTAGTTTGAAAATAAATGACCATTCCTTTTTGCTAATCTTGACATCCTCCAGGACATCACCATCTTTGTCACAATGTCAGTCAGGCCTTCGTTATCCTTCTTTGTAGCTTCCTTGCCTTTGATTTTTTTAGCACCCTTCAGCCCTCAAAATTCCCCTTTGTACTTGGCTAAGAGTCCCCCGTAAGGGTACCTACCCTTCAGGGTCCTTCGGTGGGTCACTTGTGCCTTGGACTTTTCCCTAGGCTCTCGTGGGCTTTGTGTCCGTAGATAATTTCCCCATGGACTTTTGTTTTATGGATGTTTTCCCGTGGACATTTTGTCTATAGAAATTTTCTCAGGCCATTTGTTTTCTTTGTGTTTTTTTTGGGCTTTTGTCTATAGACATTTTCTAGTAGATAAAAAGTCCACAAAAATTCTGTCTCGGCCTCTGCTTTTGTGTTGAGCTACACTCGAATTCCTTCAAAAATTTTGTCTGAAGGAATTCCTTTGGGAAAAAAGACTGAAGGAATTTGGGGCTTTAATAATTTTGAAGAAATTGAGCTTAAACAAATGTGAACCTTACATGTTTCTTTCCCTTGTGCACCTGCTATGCTTAGAGAATTTGAACTTGGACTACCCTTTGGCCAAGTGGAGAACCAATGAACTAGGCATGGAACCAAATCTGAACTGAGCCTGTCCAAACCTTGAAGACCAACCAAGTGTTGAAGAACCAAGATGTTGAACCAAAGTACTGAACCAACCAAAGAACTATGGCAATAAACTGTGCAACCCAAAATGACTAGCTTTGAAATAGCAAGGGAAGAAGGTGATCAAAAATTTTGCCTGTGGGTAAAATTGGTCAACATGTACTAGGTTGACTATGTATACCCCATAAAGTTTTTAGCCTCTAATTATTATATAGGGTCTATTGGGTTGACCCTAACTATTTAGGGATATTTTCACTTGGATTTTTGTTAGCCCTTTGGCTAACCTATCTTGGGACCTAGTGATTTATCTCCTAAAAACATATATGCTCGATTGGGATGACCTTGTATAGTTGACATATTCAAAAGGATTTAGGGAAAGATCTACCTATATATACAAGTACATTTCCAACCATTTGATGATAAAGAAGAAAATAAAAAGTATGAATGAACATTTTATTATTAGCCATTATAATTTAAGAATAAATCTTAAGATTCTATAATTTATTTGGAGATATATATCTTGTCTTGTGGAGAAGTCTTTTGGATGCACAAATAGCTTGTGTAGCCTAGAGCTGATTTGTCTTTATTATCATTACATACCACAACAATTTATTATGAAGCACCTTAACTAAGAGAGAGATTGAGTCTTGAAGGGTTCATCTTCAAAGGTAAGTATTCCTAAATTTATTTCTCCTTTGTAAGATTAGTTAGATAATTTAGTTTTGATTCTCTCCCATGCATTAGGATTATGTATACATTGACATGATTATATGTCTTATATGCATGTTTAGTTTAGTTTTTTTAGTTTCCAACCCCCGCTTTATGCCATAAGCTTTGGCGATCACTAGATTATATTTATTTTATTTTTTATTAGATATATAATGAATATTAAACCTAAGACTCTTTTAGGGTTATTGTGTGATTGTGTTAGACTGTAGGTTTGGAAGCCTTCCCAACATGGTGTGTTGTGACATGTGATCCCCTACTTAGGTCTAAGGGATCCCCATATTGATCATGCTCTCACTTAATAAATGTATTCCCAATCAGAAGTGTATGTATTCTCTATCTTCTCTAAGACATGATTAATTTATAGACATGATGCATTTTTGATTGCATACATTTTGATAAACCTGATGTGAATTATCCCTTGTAGGATTTGTTCACTTATTTTATTCTCTTTATCATTATTTTATCATATATTTTCCATAATTTTCTTACTTTTATCAATTTTCAAATTACATTCCTAAATTATCTTATTTCAATTCACAATCTATTATACGCTTTCTAATTTTCCCTATCTTTTGTACTGGGATGACCTACTTGACCATGTAGATTTTTACAGCCTCTGTTCACTATACTGGATGAACCTAGTTGAACTTGTGTTATTTTTAGACCCTATTCTCTCTTTTTTTAACATATATTGACTATACTAAGTTAACCTAGTAGACCTTGTACTATTTGTAGGACCTATTTTGTATGCTACATCGACCCAATCGAGCCTGTACTTGTTTTTGCCTTCCCTATTTGCTAATTTTGTCCTAGTTTTTCCATATAGGCTTATTATAGCCACTCATAATTCACATCATGAAGCCTCTTATCAAATTATTTCTTGATAGTCTCAACCCAATTTTAATGTTTATGGGTTGTTCTCTCCTACCCTACCTACCCACCATAGAAGACAACTCTTTATGTTGTAACTCTTCATCAAAATCTTCTTAATATCAATCTATTCCATACGATATATTAGATCTAGAGAATCCTAATAGATAAATCCAAAACCATGAAAATAGTATACCTTATACCACTTTTATACCTTCTCAACCTAAAATTTGTAAACTCATCAATCCATCTACATCAAATGTTTAAAAACTCAGATTATGTTCCACCCCTTAAAACCAATGTTCACAATCCTCTTGTTACACCCATAACAAGAGCACCTAGCATTATCACTTACCAAAGTAACATGCTTGAAACCACTCAAATTGATAATATAGATGGTTCCTAATTATAAAAAAACCTTGATGATAATACTATTTACACTCCTACAAAGAATGGTGATTTTACCAAGTTTCCTTCTTCTACCACACTTAAGACAACTACCACTAATGTTGGTAACCTCCACCTATAAAGAATCCTCCTCCCACCAACACTAACAATCCTCTTCCTAAAAATAATAATACCCCACCTTTAAAATTGCATATTGATACAACTCAACTTATTTCATAGGCCATAAATTAAATGAACATAATTCAAACAACTAATACCTCTAAAATTATGAACATGCAACAACAATTATTACACATGACTAGTCAACCATATCAAGTCATCATGTCTCAACCAAATAAAAAATTTGTCCTTCCTCCTCTTATATATGTCAATTGCAATATCATCCCTCAACCTCCAATGAATAATAAAATGTTTCAACATCTTGAAAATGAACCTTTAGCCTCATTTATTGCATCTATATATATTGGAAACATTTCTCCAACTATCAGATATAATGGGACTAAAGACCCTATTATCTTTCTTAAGTCTTTTGGTAATCTCTATAAAGAATGGTATAACATCTTTGATACCACCAAAGTCCTAGCCAAAGCATTTTTTGGTGATGTACTTGAATGGTAAAACCAAATTACTAGACATTCCATCTCATAACTAGATTATTTATCCAATGATCTAGTGAAGGAATTTCAACATGATGACCTTCCTATTAATTACCTTAATCATTTCATCAATGCCAAGCAACTTCCTAATGAATCCACCCATACTTTCATCAAATGATGAAAGTTTATTTCTCATAATGTGTAAAATAACATGAATGATGATACTCTCTTAAAACAATTTATTACTTCTCTTAAACCTCCCCTTCAGTACAAATTTCAAATCTTTTCTCCTAAAACTTTAGAAGAAGCATTAAACCAAGAAAAAAGGCAAGACTATCTTATTACTCAATTTGAAACACCTCAAATAACTATTAAAGAACCTTTCCAATAATTTTATCATAAAATTGATTCATCTAAGCCTCCTCACCTCAAAATAAAGCATCCAATTAAACCAAATTTAACCCATCCCACCCTCCTTTGATTCTAGAGTATCTTAAGCGGAAATTGCCACCCTCTAAACCCATATCCTTTGATCCTTCCAAACCTCCTCCAAAATGGTAAAATATTGATAAGTTTTATTGGTTCCATGCTACTATAGGTAATGTTATAGGATCAATTCACACCATTTTAGAAGGTTATTCATGCTATTTCTAATTGATCTATAATATTGGGACAACCCCAGGTTATGGGTCACCTATGTTGGGGCTGAACCTTTAAAGTAGGCTAGCTTCCTCTTGATTCTCACCTAAGACTAAAACTAAGCCTAATAATTCATGAGAAAAGTGTTATAAAGAGAGTAATGGATCCTAAGAAAATTAAAATGGTGATACACCAAATTTAAGAGGACATTCACATAAGTTTGAACCCACAATTGATAAACAAAATATAACTTTGACTTACTTAATCTTATAATCTCATCAATTTCATAAATATTTCATAGAAGATATCCCAAATAGAACACTAATCTAGAATTAAAATTTGGCTTGAGAACATATTGAAATATGGAAGCATAAGGACAAAAAACTAGGAAGAATATCCTTCACAAATTTACCTTACACAAACATACTTAAACACTAGTTAAAGATAAGAGACAAGTAAATAATTAATCTTATTGCTTCAAAAGGTAATTATTAAAATATTTTGAGAAGGTTTAACCTTATCAAATTAACACACTTTTACAAGAGTCCTGATTAGTATCCTTCTCTCAAAATAAAATACTAAAATTTCTAAAAACCCTTACAATGGGAAAGAGACTAGGATATATAGAAGAAGAGAGGCATCCCTAAAGAATGGGTGAGCATGCTTTCATAAAAATAACACATATCCTAGGTCATTAAATTAACCTAAGTCACCACCTCTTATTCCTTATCGAATGGAATATTACCACTCTTTTGATCAATCATAATGTTATATATGGCTTGTTGAGTGAGAAGGTCCCCAAAGGCTTTTGAGGATGCATTAAATGATCTTAATTGTAGTTACCAATACTAGATATTTTCCTTGCTAACTTATGCCAAATCCTAATTCAAGACAAATAATTTTTGATCATGAACCTAATTGAAACATGATTTGGTGCCTTTAGGTGGTTGCATGTCAGGATTAAAGTCATTTTGAAGAATGAATCTCTTTTACATTAATTGCACCTCTACGTTATCTTCATGATTATGTCATAGGTCTATTTATAGGTAAAAAATCAATTCAATAATATTGGTTTTCCTATAATTCCCAAATCAGTATAGATATATAGAAAATATAGAACTTTTATATATTATAACAGGTTTAAAAGACTTATCCTTTCATTGTAGGAACCCAAACCTATATGTGCATACATAAATCCTCCTAAAAACATCAAACACTATTGAAATAACAACTCTACCTAATAAAAATATGAATAAGAGGTATATATTTTAACCTTAATGGTGATCCATACATTTTTCTTACATCCCACTACATTACTTGGACCATTTTGTGGCATTTGAACCATCCCCAGTGGCATTGGAAGACCCTATATAACCCTATATTTCATTATCAAAAATATTTTTCCAACCCTTATTGATAATCCCAAGCCTATCTTTAATCTAATTGGTTGTCAAAAATCAACTCAACTCTTTAATAAGTTGACTCAACTCACTCCATTGATTTTAATTTGTACAAAGACCCATAGATCATTGATCTCCTACCAGTTGAATGTGCCTTTGAAACTTATCATGCATACATTAAAATTTGAGATTCACTGACTCTTTGGTGGATGCTTACCATTAGATCTAAATGTATGATGCAATGCAGACCATCAATTTGTTGAGACCCAATGTTTAAAAACTAATGGCTAGTTCATAGTCTTAAAGCTGACATCCTCACTCCCATTGAATGACACTCACATGACCATAATTGATGGTTACATGACCATCAAATTTAAGCTTAGAAAGGTTATCTCCTTACATCCTTAAAGTTAATGTGAGAGTGAATGTCTCACATTGTAAGTCCATTTTTAATGGCTCATAACTTGAAGAGTAAATTTCCTAGAAGCATCAAAATTTCAAGAGATGTTCCTAAGGTTAAGAAGGATAAATCCATTTTATCCACTAGTCACATGAGATTTATAGGTAAATATATTGAAGGTCAAAGTTGATAGATTCATATTTGTTCCACATGAAATCATGGTAATAGTCGAGCTCTTTTGGCTAAGTATAAGAAACTTAGTGAAAAACTAAAGAGCCAAATTTGCACATGCATAACTTCATTTTTGCTTTAGTGGATGACCTAGGATTTGGTTTATATGATCTTGGTAGAAAAGTGAGCAAACCCATATGAGAAATTATTCTTGACTCATCCACATGTGTGAGATCTAGCTTCAAAAAACTACCTACTTAAGTTTTCTACATACTTCATCAAACCATTCAAGAATTTTCTATGTGGGCCAAAAATGGCCAACATATTTCATAACTCATAGGGAAGTATGCCTACTATGCTTTGAGAACCTAAACCATTGTCTTATCTAGTCTATTGGGTATGGAGTCATTATATTTTATAATTAAGCTAGACCTCTCTTTTTAAGAAATAAGGATCAAAAGAAACAAACCACAATAAAATGTTCGAGGCACTTTGGAAAAGAAAATATTAGAATATAAAACAAATGCACAAGGTACCTAGAGGAAAGAAAAAACTAGTCTAACATGTATAATATGTTATAATAGATGCAATGTTATTCAATAATAGGGCTTCAAATGAATTCCATTAGGTAGGATGGGTAGTGCCTCTCCATCTAATTGGGTAGGCTAAAAAGTATTATGTTCTTTTCATGCATGGATCAATAAAGACCACTCCAAAAATTTTCAAACTTGGTATGGTTTCCTATTTTGTCCTTATTCAAATCCTAATTGAGGACTAGGTCTCCTTACTCAAAGCTCCTTACTATAGCTCTTTTGTCAAAATCCTTCTTGACTTTAGCTTGATGTGATTCCAAAGTTTTCATATCAAGGTCTCTGGTCTCTTATAGCTCCATGAGTTCTACCATCCTCACATTCATGGGCTCATCTTCCATCAACTCAAGTTGATGAGCTAACTTTAATGTAGATAGCTCAAGGGAGATATAAAATTTGGCTTATTTTACATACATAAGAACATATGGATAATTACCAATGATAGTTTTAGGAGTCACCCTATCATCCCATAAGGTTGTCTTTAGATTGGTGTACCATGTTCTCTAATTTTCTTCCATGGTCTTCCTAATGATCCTCAACAAATTATTGTTTATGGACATTGTTATTCTATTTCCTTGAATATAGTAGTTGGAAGAAGTGTTGAGGTATGTGCCCAATTTAAGATCCCATTCACTTGTATCAATACCAAAGAATGCTAATCTAATATCATAAATTATGGTGGATAAGACACCAAACCTAGCTATGAGGTTGTCATAGAAATACAAGACTGAAACCTCACTAGTTTCTTTTAAAGCAATGGATTCTACCACCTAGTGAACTAGTTAATTATAGTGATCACCCATTTATGCCCTACACTTGATGGTGGATTAATCATCCCTATGAAGTATACTCCCCATTGAATGAAGGGTTGATCCACCTAAATAAGATTAAGTATAAGGGCTACTAGTTTCTATTTTCCTATAAAGAGGGCACACTTCTAGTATTTTCTAACCCATGTATGAGCATATTTGAAAAGGTTTGGCTAGTAATAACTATTGCTCATTACTTTTGTTACAGGGTGTGAAATGGCTTCCTACAATTCCATCATGAAACTTCTCTATGAGTTTGGTTACCCAGTCATCATTTATTCATCTAAAGAGTACCCCATTGAGGTCCTTTCTAAAAGGGACACCATCAATTAATTCATAAATTATATAGTTAAGCCTAAAATACCTTATTTTGTCTCTATCCAAATCTTGGGGGCATTCTCCTATTTCCAAGAAATGAGCCATATCCTAAAGTTATCTCTTTTAAGGTGAGAGTACACTTACCTGTGAGCTGTCTTGGGTCACCAACATAGCTTCATTATCTTCATGGAGGTCCTTCACCATATGCTCATATAATCCCTTGCCCCTAACTAGTCTAGTGACCTTAATCTCTACATCATTCTCCATGACCTTTTTGAGCCATCCTACTCTCTTCTCACTTAAATCTTTGTTAAGGAGGAAATCCCTAACTCCAAGATGAGACACCATAAGATGGATCCTACTTGTGGAGAGCATAGACATAAATTTATTGAGGCTTCTCTAGGTAACAAGAACTTATATCTCAATGAAAGTGTGCCTCACCTAATATCCTTCTAGCCTTTGACTAAAAAAGGCAATTGGCTACTCTATTGCTTCATTATTCTTTTACGTCAACATAGTTGATATGTTGTCAATGTTAGAAAAGGTGTATAGAATGAAGTCTTTGGAGAAATAAATATTTAAAAGTGAGGGTACTTAGGCAATGACCTGATTGATGGCTTCAAAATCTATCCTACCGTCATCAGACCAATAAAATACTTGGATTATCTTTAGCATAGCGGTGATAGGTTTGAGCAATTTTTCAAAACTGGGTATGAACCTTCTCAAAAAGTTGATCTTCACAAGGAAGCTTTATATCCCTTTTTTTTGATTTGTCAAGGATAAGACTAATACAACACTTACTCCATTAGGGTCAATGGATAACCCCTTTTTAAAAATAATATGACCTAGTAATTCTCCTTCATGCATAAAGAATATACATTTTTTGGGGTTTAAAGAGATCCCATACTCTCTGCATCTTTAGAAAACCATCCTCAGATGGTCTATCTATTCACTATCATTCTTGGAGATGACTATAATGTCATCCAAGTAGACAAACACCATTTGATTCATCAATCCTTAGAAGGCCATGTCTATTTCCCTTTAAAAGGTTATCCCAACATTGGAAAATCTAAAATACATCTTTTGATAAGAAAAAGTCCCCCACGTGGTGGTGAAGACAGTGTAGTACTAGTCTTTTTCTCTCACTAGCACTTGGTTATAGCCTAAATATCCATCTAAGAGAGAGAAATGTTCTGAACCAACAACTACCTATAGGAGTTTCTCCATGGATGGTAGAGGATAATGGTCCCTTAAAGAGACCCTATTAATATCTTTGATGTCCACACACAATATGATCTCACCACTCTTATTTTAGATAGGTTCTAGATGAGCTACCCATGAGGAGTGTTTGATTGGGAAGATGATCTTGAAATGCACATGTTTGGTTAACTCCTTTCTCATGAGTTCTTCAATCCTAAGATTAATGGGCCTTTGCTTTTACCTGATAGGCTTGGCATTAACCTCTATCTCTATTATATGTTAGGATAAATTATGATCAAATCAATTTAGGTCACTATATTTCCAAGTAAATATGTTTGCATGTTATTTATAGATCTCTATGAAGTCATGCCTTTTATCTTTAGTGCTTATCTTTCCAATCTTGAGTAGCTTGTCCTCAAAGATAATAACTCTTTCATAGTTTTCCTCATTATTTGACATCACTACTTTATCCTTCCTCATTCGCTCCCCGTCATGAGAGAGCTCTTCTAGGGTGGCTAACCCCTTAAGAAGCTTATTAGACCTTAATTAGACAATCTTCTCCCCATACTGGTGTTATAGCTTTTCTTGATTGAGGAAGGTACTTCTTGTTATAGGAAATAGGCAATCTAGTTGTCATTTTTAAAGACCTACCAATGAGCTTTGTTGTTAGCCACTAATGGTAGTATTATCACCACTTTGACATGTGGTTTAAACTTGGTTCTTTTTAGTTCATTATGGATGTCAAAATGAGACCCCATAGTTGTTATCTTATTATCATGTTGGTTTTGGCCCCTCAACACTAATTAGATGTTGAAAGCCTCAAAGTATTTGATAAGGTCCCACACTATATGTTTATAGGACTTCATTAGAGGGGTTTTAGTGGAATTCTAACCTATAACTTGGTGTACAACCAATTTAATGTCTCCATAAACTTGAAACTACTTAATGTTTCTCTTACTCACCCATTGAAGGCCATGGAGACCCTTATATTCTATTTATTTACAAGAACATGTGAATTGGAACCTAATGAAGAGAAGTACTTATCATTTGAAGCTTAAATTAGCATGACACTTGCACCCACCTTATGATTCTTCCTTGAACCTTCAAAAAACAACCTCCATAGAACACTAACATCTTCTTGAGGCCTTATGAGGGATGATATAGGTTGGTCTTCCTCATGCAAATATAAAACACCCAAGTATCTTCTTAAACACCTTATAAGGGGTTAACCAATTGGTTATAATTCAAAAAATTATCTAGGAACATGTTTGGTACCTCTTTTTGATGAGTGTTTAAATCCTACCCCATTGCAAATTCATCCTCATCAATGATGATGCAATTAATGTTGAAACTATTTGGCCCATAGGGTTCTATATGGAATTGCAAAATGGGCTCAACCTTGATTGACACCTTGGTCTCATACCTTATCTTAAATTCCATATAGGACTAGTCTATTACAATATAGCCCCTATCTTTACAGTGAATTCCTTAGATAAGCATAGTTTAAAATAAGGAGGTACATCCACTACTAATACATCTTGGGCTACTGATACACTAGGAAAACATTAAAAGGTCATATTAAGGTACATAAATATATAAGATAGTCTAGGAGAAGAACCATCAAGTTGAAAAACTCTTTTAGACTATGGCTCATATATTAGACCAAGCTGATCAACTATGGACTTTGGCATCACTAAGGTACTATCCCCACTATCTATCAAACAATTATGCACTAGAGAGTTGGTAATGATTACTAAAATATAGAAGGGAGGAGGATTGACTATTTTACTATATTTTCCTTCCTTCATCTATTTTTATACATTAGTGAGCACCTCATTCACCTTGTGTTTGTTTGCAATATTGATTTGTTATAGTCCTTCCTAAAGGAAGTCCACCTGGCCAAGCATGGAGAGCTTATCTGACATGGGTATACTCACAATTGAATTCTTAATTTGTTCAATAATGTTGATGTATGAACCACTATCCTTTGCTTGTGATTTGGGAACCACCATTATTGTTTGTTAAACTCATGAGCCTTGGGGAACAAAAGGATTCTTTTGGCTCTAATATTTTAGGGGTATTGGAACCTTTAGAGTGACATCTAGTTCCCTGGGCCTTGTTATTGAAGGAATAATGATGGGAATATCTTTGATTACTTCATAGTTATCATCCATATTCCTTATTTTAAATCTTGTGTTTGCTTCTGCTAGACTATAGACCTGGATAAAACTAGCCTACTAGCTAGCTACATAACACTCCCCTTGTTCACTGTTCATCATTATATCATCCAGCTAATTTTGTCCCTGATTAGACCCTTGAACCTATGGAGGTTATTTTTGTATAGTCATCATAGTCACCTCTACATTTTGGGCCATGAGATCTTGGTTGTAACCAAAGTTAGTAGCTTGTTATCATTCATCATTGAAGGCTTGGTTAAGGTTAATATTTGGGACCATATGTTAAAAAAAGGATAGGTTCCAAGGCATGGTACCTTCTGATTCTTGAGCCACATTATATTAAATTGGGATTAAGGAGTTGGATGTAATAAAAACATTAGGGTTTAAGTTACCATACCTATTGTAGTTATTTTATCCTTGCTCTTGGCTCTGACTTGGGCCCTAGTCATTTCCCTTATATGGAGGTTTGTTTACTGGAAAAGCCTATTGCTGAGGATGATATGAAATTTGACAAGGCCTATTGAATGCATGTTGCCTTTTGATGTTTATAAACTCATTCCATAAATATTGAAACATGCTTTTGATCTCCTATAAGTTCTTTTGTTCTAGTGAATTGCTAGATCTACTAGTATAAGCTTTCTCTTGATTTGGTGTAGGGATTGTAGCAGTCATTTGTGTAGGGATAATGATGTCCAATGGGGGGATATAAATGGGAGATGGAATAATCTCAAGAAATAAGGGCATCAATGGTCTAGGCATAAGTTTTCTAGCTTAAATTAGATAATTTTTTTCCTTATTGGCCACCTCATATGCACATAGAAGTATATTTCCTCCCATAGATTGGATCATCACCACTATGTCACTATTTAAAGCCTTTAAATAGTAGATAGGAGTAAATTTGATGGTTTTTATAATTATGACTTGGATTCTGTCCCAAGTGTTTTGGAACCTTGTGTTGAACTCTTGCATCACTTCATGAGGAGCTCTTTTAATTGTAGTTAATTGTTTTACAAGTGAAAAATGATCACTTTTGTCCGCAAATATTTTACACAATGCTTCACATAATTGGTCCCATGTTTGAATGGAATTTATAGTAAGGCTTCTATACTAATCTAGGGCCTTTCCTTTGGAAGAGGTAGCAAGAAACCTAATAGCTATATTATCTTTTGTGACATTATGTATATTGTAAAATTTTTCTATGTCTATGAGGTGTTTAGAGGGTTTTATATCTTGGTATCTAATGTAATACGGATTAGTTTAAAGGTTGAAACTGGGATAGGATCATAGTGAGCAAGGGCTAAAGGGATTTGGACATTAAAATCTAAAAAATCTCTAGGTACTACCATGGTTATGTAAGGGGATAATAAGGGTCTTCTTGTAGGGATAGGCCTAGGAGATAACCTAGGAGCAAATTTTCCCTAATATTGATGAGTATTTATAAACCTTAGTCTTTTTTTTAAATTAAAAGGAAGTTAAAAAAAATCAAAAGGAATACCTTTTGGATATAACCTTGCCACCATTAGCATGAGATGGAGCTATTGTTCTACATTAAAGAATTGATTCTTATTTTTGTATTCATCAGATGCTATTGTTTAGAGCCTAACCACTCTAAATTTGGTAAAATCAACATCAACTTTGATCAATCTTATTTTTGAAATAAGTGTGTTCACTAGGATGCCAAAAACTATTATAGGCTCAATTTTCACCCTTGGATGGGGTTATTCAGTCTCTCTCTAATTGAGATATAATATTGGGATAACCCTAGGCTATGGGTCACCTATATTGGGGTTGAACCTATTGTCATCAAATTGTACGCCCTAGGACATTATATGAAGCTCCTTCAATTTGATGCAATATTGAATCATCCCTTAAGTTTTTGGGAACTTGTAAGAGAGATGAGTCTCTAGGATTTAAAAGAGCTAGCTCCATGAATTCTTCTATAATTATCTATCACCTAATCTACTACTTATTCATGAAAAGAGTCAAGAATTTGCATAAAATAGAAAATTATGCTAAAGAGGTGATCCACCAAGAATTTATCCCATCAACTCTCACACTTATACTAAATAACAATACTTTCTAAGACTAATTCCATGCATTGAAAGATACTAACATAATGTTTCAATGTGAAGCTAACATGCTTGAGACAATCAATTAAATGGTCAAAATAAGGGGTAGATTACACACCATAGGTCTAATTTCATACTTGAAAGAGAAATCAATGCATTTATCATACTTTACTTGACCTGTTAACATCAAAACCTTTGTTTAAACATGAAATATAAAGGGAGTAAGGATTATGCTATCATTTGGATCCACTATACATCACTCACATATTTAGACAGAAGTTTACACCTCAAAATTAGTCTTGTATTCAATGTGAAAAAGCAAAGTGCAATGTCATTTTAGTAGGGCTTCATCATACTAAAATGTGGTTATCTACAATGGTTGAAATGGCCAAGTTTATAGAAATTTAAGGAAGAGCAAGAAATAAGAAGCTAAAGAGGCATAAGGACATGTGTCTTAGACATGAAAATTAGTTACAAATCCATGAGAGATATGGATGAGTGAGCCATGCCATGTTAAGATTCATACTTGTCCAAAACAAGTCATGATAATGGTGGCAAGTGGCATCAAACCTTCAAGAGTGCCATAGGAAATTTCTTCTTTCAAAGATCATCCATGAGAGTGAAAAACTAAAAATAAAAAAATATGACACATCACACTATTGAAACGCATGATAGTAGTTAGAAAATGCTCTTTTTAACTGATAGTTATTCTTTAGACACCTATATTTGTCAATTTAATATAAGCTCCTTGATTTGGTCATCTGCCACCAATAAGTCACTCCATCAACTTATCCATTTTGCTCACTTAGTCCACTCTAGATGATTGAGATTCAACCATTTTCCACCTCCATGTTTATTCTTAATTTCCCATCAAGTCTTTTGAATAGCAACAAATATTATCTACAGTTTAAAATTGACTTCCTATGGGTTGTCACTCCTTTTAGTATTTTCTTTAGACTTTTATTTCTAGATCATTTTTTTAGACAAAGTGTCTATAGCTATTTATTTATGTTTACTTTCTCAGACCTTTTGTCTAGTATTTTCCTTCAGGCTTATTATTTGTTCATTTCCTTTAGACAAAAAGTCTAAAGGAGTTCTTCCTATTTATTTCCTTTAAACAAAAATTTTGAAGGAATCATTTCATATTTCCTTCTCTTCATTTCCTTTCCTACAAATTTTTTATTGGTCCCTTTTGAAAAGTTGTAATTATCCTTCAGGATTTTAGAAATGGTCCTTCAAGCTTTTGTAAATGTTCATTTGAAATACAAGTGCCTCTTCATAAAAATGAAAGTGACCACTTTCCGAATAAAATACCGTTTAGGAAAGTTGAAAATGATCCTTTGGGAAACTGAAGTGGATCTTTTCCCAACAAAAGAGACCCTTCAAAAAAATTAAATTAACCTTTAGAAAAAGTGAAATGTACCTTTCAGACTTTTTATTTGGTCATTTTTGCTTGAAAAGTACCCTTTGGAAAAATTATAGGGGTCCCTTTTAGCTTGAAAGAGTCCTTTAGAGAAATGGTAAAGTAACTTCAGAAAAGATGTGTGGATAAATTGTCTAAAATAAATCATCACTTGGTCTGAAGAAAAACTAAAGAAAAACTCTTAAGGAAAATCCTTAGACAAAAGTCTGAAAGAATTTGGTAAAATGCTTCAGACAAAAAATACAAAAGAATTAGGCAAAGTCTTACAAGGAAGGCCAAAATGGACTTTCCTAAAGAAATAACACTTGGTATTTTTTAAGGCTTTTCCAAAGAACATTTTTTTTGAAGAAAAGCTAAGTACTGGACCCGGCCAAATTTGAAAGGTGCAAACTTATGGGTGGAAATTGGCCAACATTATTGGCAATTATTGTGTATGGAATGCCTAATATTCCTAAGAATAATTACCTAAATCCTTCCATTATGCATGGATTCATGTAAAATGAGCACTTAGATTATGATGAATAGACCTTGGATTGACCACAAGACAATGACATTACACAAGACACATAGAGGGAAAAACACACTTGCGCTACTAAGCACTTAGGGAATAGAAATAAAAACAAAGGAAACATGCATGTGTCAACTAGAACACTTAGGGAACATAAATCAAAACAAAACTAGACTGAACACACACACCTATTATATTATTTACAAGATAGACCTCTAAGGACTAATAACAAAACTTTATATGTATCTCATTCACAGGGATATGTAATTCTTATCCATTCATTTTGGTCATTAGAAAGGAGTTTATTTTCTTACACTTGATGATGATGTAATGACAAGTATAAAAAGCATCAAAATTTATATGTTTACCTAAATTTTCTCTATCTTCATCCCATTTTAGAACCAAGTCACCTTCCTCGAACACTCTTTTACTTGTTCTTTTATCAAAGGATTTCTTCATGAGTACTTGGTGGTGTTCCATGGTCTTATGTGAATTATTCCTTGTTTCTTCCAATTGTATTAGTTACATCAATTTGAATTCCATTAGATTATTTTCTAGTAGTTCCACTTGATGTGCAATTCCTATAGCAGGGAGATCTTAAGAGATGGACAACCTAGCTTCTCTCCCGTAAACAAGCATAAAAGGAGAGTTACCAATTGATCTCTTAGGAGTAATCTTATCAAGCCATAAGGTTGTCTTCAACTTGGTGTGCCATGATCTTTGATTGTTATCTAATGTCCTCTTCATGATCTTACTAAGGTTCTTATTAGTTGACTCATTGAACCCATTACCTTGAGGGTAATAGTTGGATGAGTTACTCAAGTAAATTCCATTCTTGTTTTCCCACTAAAAAGTTTTAAAACTCATAAAAGAAAGCACATTATTAGAAATGATAGTATAGGGGACCCCAAATATTTTTGTGATACTCTCATAAAACTCAAAGATTGCATTTTTGTTTGCCTCCTTCAATGCAAAAATCTATACCCACCTTTTGAAGTAGTTTGTAGCAGTCAATATCCATTTGTGTCTATCACTTTATGGAGGGTTGATCATACCAATGAAATAAAGGCCTCATAGCATGAAAGGTTGGTCCACTTACACAATATTCAATGGAAGGACTATAATTTTTTATTTGCCTATAAATAAGGCACATTGAGGACACCTCCTAACCCAAGAGTAAAAATCCTTGAAAAGGCTGGGCCAATAATACCCTACCCTCATTATCTTTGAAACTATTGTTTTTGGGGAGAAATGACCTCCATCTTCACCATTATGAATATTTTCCAACAAGATTCCAAATTGATCATTATCAACACACCTTATTAGTAGACCATTCACATCATTTCAAAAGACAATACCATATACAAGATAATAAGGAATGGTTTGCAACCTGAAATGCCTTCTTTGTGAATTGTTTAAACAATTAGGACAATCACCATTCTAGAGGAAACTAATGATGTATTGTGTCTAATTTTGAATTGGTATGTGACCAACTAGTTTGGGATGAACTTGATTGACTAAGACTTCTTCCTTTGGCCATTGAAGATCTAAAGATAGATGTTCACATAGCTCTTTTCCTCTAAAAAAGTTTGTTACCTTGATATCAACATGATACTCCATTACCTTTATGATTCATGCATCTCTCTTCTCATTGGGGTCTTTGCTTGAGAGGAACTCTTTGGTGTTAGAATGAGAGACCATGACATGTATCCTATTGTTTAAAACCATGTGCCTAAACTTTTTCTAACCTCTTATCATAGATAAAGCTTGTTTCTTAACAAATGTGTACTTGACCTCATAATCTTCCAATCCTTGACTAAATAATGTAATGGGTTGTTCAATTTCTTCATCATTCTTTTGCATAAGCATAGCTAAGATTGTGTTAATGTTAGAAAAAAGTATAGATTATGAAATCCTTGCCAAAGTTTGGGTTCAAGAGAGTAGGATATTGGGAAATTACTTGTTTAATTACCTCAAAATTATTATTAGCTTGCTTTTTCCAAGCATAATATTGGTTCTTCTTGAGCATGGTTGTAATAGGCTTCACCAAAGTAACAAATACTAGAATAAACATTCTTAAAAAATTGATCTTGACTATGAAAATTTACAAACCTTTCTTGTGTAGAGGCAAAGATAGGCCTAAAATAGCTTCAATCCTTTCAAGATCAATAAACAGGCCTTCCTTTGACATAACATGACCCAATAATTTGCCTTCATGAATAGTAAAGATACATTTTTTTAGATTAAGAAAAACTCTACACTTTCTAAAATTCTCAAAGACTTGCCTTAAATGTTTCATGTGGTCATTATAATCCCTCAAAAAAATAGTTATGTCATCAAGGTATACAAGCAAAGACTCATTGATCAAACCTTTAAAGGCTATGTCTATTTCCATTTGGAAGGTAGCACCATCATTATACAAACTAAAAGAAATATTTATATATGCAAATATTCCCAACTTTTTGGTGAATTTTGTCTTGAACTGATCCTCCTCATTCACCAATATTTGGTTATAACTTGAATAGCCATCAAGTAGTGAAAAGCATTGAGAACCTGACACCACTTACAAAATCTACTCCACAGAAGGTAGTGGATAATGGTCTTTGAGTGAAACTCTATTCAGATCCCTAAAGTCCACACAAAGTCTGATCTCTCCACTCTTATTTATAATAGGTACAAGGTTAGCTACCTAATTTGAGTTCTTGATAGGAAAGATAATCCTAGACTCAATCAATTTAGTAAGCGTTCTCTTCATGAGTTCCTCTATCTTGGGATTGATAGGCCTCTATTTTTGCCTAAATAGTTTAATTCCAGGTTTCAACTCAATGGTGTGATGAGATATACCTAGAGCAATCCCTTTCATATCCTTGTATTCTTAATAAAATATAACATGAAATTATTTATACAATTCAATGAAGGCTTATCTTTTAGAAAGAGAACATATCTTCTCAATTTTTAGAAGCTTATCCTTAGATATCAAGAATATTTAATAGTTCTCTTCCTTTGTATAAATTATTACCCTTTCCTTCCTTCTTTTATCATATTCATTTAAAACACTCTCAAAATTAACTATCCCCTTTTGTATCTTGTTTGTCTTCAGCTAGATAACTTGTTCTTCATATGGATTGTGAAGCTTCTTTTGATTCTTTGAGGAAAATTCTACTTCATTTTGAATGAAGTGTATAATGTGTTTATCACTCTTAAACACTTGCCAAGACACTTAATTATCTATAATATAATGTCTTACAATGACCTTGATGTGATATTTTTCCTTCTCTTTTATTACATCAGAAACTATATCAAAATGTGCTCATATCACAACCAACCTATCAACTTGTTTATTTGAGTCTCTTGGTATAGGGTGGATATCTAAAGCATCAAATTACTCAATTAAATCCCACAACCTATGCCTATAATACTTAATCAAAGGGTTCTTGGTTATATCTTGGTTTCTCACTTGATGTATAATATATTCATTGTCTCTATATACCTTCAAATTCTTGATTCCCTTTCTCTTTTCCCATTAAAGGCCATGAACCAAGCCTTCATATTTAGCTACATTAAAAGTATAAATAAAATGGAATATATATGAAGAATAATATTGGTTATTTTAAGGATAAACTAACATGTAACCATCTCCTACCCTTACCTTATTTCTAGATCCATCAAAAAACATTTCCCATATCCCTTTAAGTTCATGATATTAATTAGTGAGTGATGGTATATGAGTGCTCTTCTCATGCATACAATATAATCATAATTCAATTTCTTCTATGAATGTATATAGATCATTCTCATAATTTTTATTACCAAACTCATCAAGAAAAAGGTCAAAAATACCTTCAAGGGGAAAGGATGTTTCATCACCAATGGCACCTTCTTCCTTTTCACTAATCAAACAGCTATGATTTGAACTTGTCTCCATATATGATTCAATGTGTAACCTTGCCAAGGGTTATGTTATTATAGTTAATTTAGCTCCATATCTTGTTCTAAAATCTATAAAAGATAAATTATCTACAAGGTACCCTCCAATATTATCTGTGAAGTCTCTTGATAAGCAAATAGTAAAATGAGCTAGAATATCAATAACCATAATGTCTTGTAGGATGGGGAATCTTAGAAAATCATGTAAGAAACATTTCAAACCTTTAACCAACCCCATATTATTATCTGGAGTTTCATAAATTTGAAACACGCCCTTGATATAAGGCTCATATTTTAGTCCCAATTTATCAACAAACACTTTAGGCATAACTGTGGTACTGGCCCCACTATCCACAATACAATCGTGAATAAATTTGTCTCCCATAATGAGTGTGAGGTAGAAAGGTGGAAGTTTTTTAGATATGGTGAGGGGATCTAAAAAATAATAATGTGTGTTGTTAAGATTTAAACCATTTTAATGTGGATATTGAGGAGTTACATTGATAATAGCAATTTATTCTTTTAGGATTTCCTTTTGACCAAGCATATGTAATAATTCCCAAAGAGAAATGTTAGTTTTGGTATTCTACAAAGAGTAAATAATATTTAGAGAGGATGCACTCACCTTATCTTTCATTCTTGAATGAAATTAGGGAACTTAAACTTATTGTACTATAGGTTTGCTAGCTTTGGTCACATTCTGACTTTTAGGAGTAGAGTGACTAGTAAGATTTGCTACATTGGTACTTGCACTTTGTGACATTGGAGAGGCACTACCTAGAATCACTTATGCTGATGGAATATCTCAAAAATCCATATTTTTATCCATTATGTTGGCTAAAACTAATGTATTTTTATTCAACACATAATCATCTTCTACTTGTAAATTCATTAAACCAATACTTTGGATACTACCTTCTCCTTGAACATCTCTTTGCATGAGATTTCCTTCTTCTGATGTAACATAAGGAGTAGTTCCTTATTGAGTTACCAAATCTTGATTAAATTCTCTACCACTATGCATAAAATCACCTTGATATTTCCCCCAATGATCCAAATGCTCCTCTCCTTGAACTAGATTGGTGTTGAATGGAACAACAACCTTTGTTGATGAAATGGAATTAGGATTATAGGCATTGGGATGCCTATTGAAACCTTGTTGGCCTTTTCCTCTTCCTTCGTTAGTGTATTAGGGTGGAGGTCTATAGCCATGTTGAGCATAATATTGAGGATTGAGTGGATCATTTACATACATTTGTACTTTCTTAAGATAGAATTGAAAAGACTAAATCATCTCATCCTTATCTATAGCATCATCCACCTTCTTGTGAGCATTTATAGGTTTGAAATTTGTATTGGTAATGCTTTACTTTTGGATTCAACTATATTATAAGATATAAAAGTCATGGAGACTCTTAGAGGTAGTTTCCTAGCTTGAATCAAACTATTCTTAGCTTTAATGTCTATATCATATGACTTGGTAAACTAAATCCTCTCATTAACTATAAAATTACTTCTACATCAGTGCCAATAGCCTTAAAATAGGTGGGGAATAAATTTTTTTGAGGAGGCCTCATAATAAGTGGTAGCCTTTACCATGTTCTTTGAAATGTCTCATTAAAATAAGCCATGGATTCATTAGGATCTCTCTTTATCACATTTAGCTGGTGAATTAGTCAAGTATGGTCACTCTTATTTTGAAACATATTTACCAAAAACTCTCTAAAACTATCCCAATTAGTAATACAACCACCTTCCAATGTCATATACCAATCAAGTGCCTTCCACTTTAGAGACATGATAAGTAGTCTAATAGCTATGTTAGCTTGGGTTATATTGTGGAAATTTCAAAAGTTTAAAATGTCCCTAATATGCTCAGATGGGCTAATTGGACCCTCTCCATTGAAATTATGGAGACTTTTGGTAGCATTAGGTGGAATAAGATCATATTCAGGAAGGTTAATTAGATTTTGGATATTGAACGCTGGGAAATGATGTCTTTTAGACATTTCTTATTCCTCTTGATCTAATAATTATTTAACCTCCTTTTCTTCCTCTTAAAAACCTTCTTGTTTAGGATTTCTAAAGGTTAGGAATGGCTTAGGGTGTTGTTCTTAAAGAGGAGTTTCAAGCTAAGGAACTTGATTCAAAAGCCTACTAAAAGATGATCTAGTGAGGACCATGAAGTATAATATGGAAAAAATGATATAAAAATAGATATTATCACCTTTTGGAGTTGCCAAATGTTATATTAGAATGCTTTTTCAACCTTAGACATATCGATGCCAGCATTCACCTTGACATTAAAACAATTAGGACCAATTGTCCCACCAGACATGTGAGAATTATTGCTATCAAATTGTGCACCCTAAGACATTCTCTAAAGCTCCTTAAATTTGATGCAAAATTGAATCATCCCTCATGTTTTTAGGAACTTGTAATATATATGAGTCTCTAGGATTAAAAAGGGATAGTTCCATTAATTATTCTCTAAATGTCTATAATCCAATATACTAATTGTTCATGAAAAGAGTCCAGAATTTACATAAAATAGAAAACTATATTAAAGAGGTGATCAACCAATAATTTATCCCATTGACTCTCACACTTCTACTAAATAACAATGCTTTCCAAAATTAATTCCATGCATTGAAAGATACTAACATAACATTTCAATGTGAAGGTGACATGATTGAGACAATCAAAATAATGGTTGACCTAAGGGGAATATTCCACACCATAGATACAATTACATACTTGAAAGAGAATTCAATGCATTTAACATACTTCACATGACCTATTAACATCAAAACCTTTGTTTAAATATGAAGGATAAAGGGAGTAAGTATTATGTTATCACTTGGATCCACTATACATCACTCACATATTTAGACAAAAGTTTAAATATTAGAATTGGTATTGTATTAAATGTCCAAAATCAAAGTGCAATGTCATTTCAATAAGGATTCACCATAGAAAAAATGTGGTTATCTGTAATGGTCAAAATGGCCCAATTTATAGAAATTTGAGGAAGAACAAGAAAGGAGAAGCTGGAGAGGCACAAGGACATGTGTCATAAACATGAAAATTAGCTATATATCCATGAGAGATATGGATGAGAGATCCATGCCATGTCAAGAGTCTTACTCATCCAAAATAAGTCATGAGAATGGTGTCAAGTGGCATCAAACATTTAGGAGTGGCACAAAAAACTAATTCTATCAAAGATCATCCATGAGAGTTTGAAACTAAAAATAGAAAATCCAACACATCACACTACTAGAAATCATTAAGGAAGCTAAAAAATGCTATTTCTAACTACTAGTTATTCTATGGATACCTATATTTGTCAATTTCATAGAAGCTCCTTGACATGGTGATCTACTAATAATGAGTCACTCTGTTAATCTATCCATTTTGCTCACTTAGTCCACTCTACATGCTTGAAATTTGACCATTTCCACCTCCATGTCTATTCTTATTTTCCCATCAAGTTTTTTGAATAGAAACAACTATTCTTCCTAGTTTAAAATTGAATTCATGTGGGCCATCACTCCTTTGGGTATTTTCTCTAGACATTTATTTATAGACCTTTTCGTCAGACAAATTATCTGTAGCTATTTGTTTGTGTTTACTTTCTCAGACCTTTTATCATGTCCTTTCCTTCAAGATTATTGCTTGTTCATTTCCTTTGGAAAAAAAGTCTTAAGGAATTCTTCCTACTTATTTCTTTTAGACAAAATGTCTAAAGGAATTATTTTAGGGTTCCTTCTCTTCATTTCCTTTCTTGTGTATTTTTTATTGGTCCCTTTATAGAAGTTAAAATTCCCGTTAGAAAATTTATAATGGTCCTTTGGGATTTTATAAATGGTCCTTCAAAAATGCAAGTGCCCCTTCAAGAAAATGAAAGTGATCACTGTCCAAAGAAAATACCCTTTGGAAAAGTTGCAAATGATCCTTAAAAAAAATGAAGTGGACCTTTTCTTGACAAAAGATAGCCTTTATAAAAATGAAATTTCCCTTCAAAAAAAGTGAAATGTACCTTTCAAACTTTTTTTTGGGTCCATTTTGCTTGAAAAGTGCCCTTCAAAAAATGAAAGTGCCCTTCAAAAAAATTACAAGGGTCCCTTTTGGCTTGAAAGAGTCCTTCAGTGAAATTTTAAAGTACCTTTAGAAAAAATTTGTACACAAATTGTTCAAAATAATTCATCACTTGGATGGAAGAAAACCTAAAGAAAAACTCTTAAGGAAAAGCCTTAGACAAAAGGTCTAAAAGAATTTGACAAAATGTTTTAGACAAAAAATCTAAAAGAATTGGGAAAAGGCTTAGAATAAAGGCCATAATGGACTTTACTAAAGAAATAACACTTGGTATTTTTGTGGGATTTTAAAAAGAACATTATTCTAAAGAAAATCTAAGTATTGGACTTGGCCAAATTTGAAAGGTGCAAACTTGGGGGTGGAAATTGGCCAACAAAACCTATAGAGTAGGCCAGCTTCCTCTTGATGTTCACTTAACACTAGAACTAAGCCTAATTATTAATGAGAAAAGGGTTAGAAAGATAGTAAAGGATCCTAATAAAAATAAAAGGGTGATACACCAAATTTAAGTAGACACTCACATAAGTTTAAACCCACACTGGATCAACAAAATATAATTATGACGTGCTTAATCTCACAATCTCACCAATTATATAAATATTTTATTAAAGAGGTCCCAAACAGAACACTAATCTATACCTGAAAATTGGATTGAAAACATCTTCAAAGCATTAAGTAGAAGGAAAACAAACTAGGAAGAATCTCTTTCATGAATTTACCATACACAAGCATACTTAAAAATTGATTAAAGATAAGTGATATGCAAAGAGTTAATATTATTGTTTCAAAAGGTAATTCTTACAATATTTTGATATGGTTTAGCATTATTAAATCATCACACTTTTAAAAGAGTCCTAATGAGTGTAATTATCTTATAAATAAAATACTAAAATTTCCAAAAAAACTTGAGAACCCTTATAATGGGAAAGAGACCAAGATATATAGAAGAAGAGAGACAAACCCAAATAATGAGAGAGCATATTATTGGAAAAATAACACCTATTATAGGTCATTACATGAACCTGAGACACCACCTTTTACTCCTTAGCTAATGGAACATTACCACCCTTTTGATCAATAAGAATGCCATATATGGATTATTGAGTGACAACGTCCCCAAAGGCTTTTGAGTATGCATTAAATTCTCCTAACCATAGTTCCCAATATTAGATATTTTCTATGATACTTCATGTTATGTCCTACTTGAAGATATAAATTTTATGATCATGAACCTAACTAAAACATGATTTGGTGCCTTTAGGTGTTTTCTTGTCAATATTACAGTCATATTGAAGAATGAAGCTCTTTTAATTATATTAAACCTCTATTTTATATTCATTCTTATGTCATAGGTATATCTTTAGGTGGAAAACCAATTCAAGAATATTCATTTTTATATAGTTTCCATATCAGTGTAGACCTATTGAAAATATAACACTTTTTTATACTATAATAGGTCTAAAAGACCCATCCTTTCTCTACAAGAACCTGAACCTATATGTACATACATGAATACTCCAAAAAACATCAAACACTACTATAAGAACAACTTTGCCTGAGCAAAAAAATGAACTAGAGGTATATATTTTAACCTTAATGGTGATCTATACATTTTCCTTGCATCCCACTACATTAATTAGACTATTACACAACATTTAAACCAATCCCAATGGCATCAAAATACCCTATATAACCTTATGTTTCATGGTAAAAAATAGTTTTCTAACCCATGTCGATAATCCTAGGCCTATCTTTAATGTAAATCGTTGTCTAAAATTGACTCAGCTCTTTAATAAGTTAACTCAACTCAATCCATCGATTTTAATTTGTATGAACGCCTATAGATCATTGATCTCCTACTAGTTTAAGGTGCCTTTGTCACTTATCACACATACATTAACCTTTGAGATTCATTGACTCTTTGACTAGTGCTCATAGTTAGATCTAAATGTATGATGTAATGTAGACCATCGATTTATTAGGACCCAATGTTTGAAAACCAATGACTAGTTCATAGTATTAAAGTTGATGTCCTTGCTCCCATCTAATGACACTCATGTGACCATCATAGATAGTAGAGAAATCATCATATTTAATATTATAAATTCTATCTCCTTTTGTCCTTAAATTTGATGTTAACATGAATGTCTGACATTATAGGTCCATTTTCAAAGGGTCATAACTTAAAGAGTAAAATTTCTTGAAGCCTCAAAATTTCAAGAGATGTTCCTAAGGTTAAGAAAGATAAATCCATTCAATTCACTAGTTCTATGAGCTTTCCAAGTGAATATATTGAAGTGTCAAGTTGATGGATCCATATCTATTCCACATGATGTCCTAGCAATGGTCGAGCTCTTTTGGATAACTATGGGAAACTTAGTGAAAACTAAATGAAGAACCAACTTTGTACATGCATAACCTAATTTTTGTTTTATTAGAGGACCTAGGATTTGGTGCATATTATCTTGTAAAAAATTAAATAGACCTATATGACCAATTCTTCTTGACTCACCCACATGTGTAAGCTCTGGCTTTAGAAAAATGTCTACTTCTATTTCTACATGCTTCATCAAACCATACAAGAATTTTCTATGTAGGTCACAAATTTCCAACAGCTCATTCTCATGAGTCTTGTCATGATCTTCACCATTTTCTTATTTCTTCCTTGCTTGGTATGCATTTAAATCTTAATACTATAAAAAAAATGTTATAAAGACTATCTTCAAGATTCTTAAATTGAATCTTAATAACCACAATCAAATCAAAATCAACTACCTAATGATCAACAACAATCATCCCATACATACACCTCATATGATAATTTTTTTCAAAACATAGTTGATCCATGTTCCTACACCAATAAGGAAAGTATAGCTAACATGAACAATTTTAAACATATCATTGCATCCATTGAACCTCAACCTCTTAGGTCATATGAACCAAAAGAGTGCCTAGTTCAAATGCCTACTATAAAGCATATCATACATGGTCCTTATTTACCTCCCTTACCTCTTCATACCTCTCTTACACATCACATATCACATTAAACATCATAAAAATATAACAAACCAACACATTTACCTATTTCCAACTTCACCTATCAACACAATGCAAATCATTCTAATGGTTTGATATCACCTCACTCTAATTCACATGTTGGGGCATCTCCTGATGCCCATACACATGTCCCTTAATACTTTGGGGCATCTTATAATGCCCATACCTACAACTACTTACCTTTTGGGTCATCTTATGATTCCCACTATTATTTTAAAATGTATAATAACAAACAAATTCAGCTTCAAGAAACCTTCTAAGATTTATAGACTTATATTTCACATGCTCATCTTTGATACAAACATTAGCATAAATATTAATTATTATTTTTGTCTCATGTTTCTTTGTTTTTTTTCACTTTATTTAATTTACTTTCACTTTATAAGAATAATTGTTTTCCTTTACATTATTTGGTTTTATTTCACATTATATTTAGAATTTTCTTTCATTTTTATCCTCATATATTTGTTTTATTCTTATATTTTTTTTATATTATTATTTGCCTTAGTAGATTTATGATTATTTTTTCCCCTTGTTTAGAATTCAACGTTGTGGGTTTCTCTTTTGTGTTTTTGCAGTCTAAGACTATGGATAACACCTAGCCCTCCTCACAAAATACCACCTTTGCTTCTTTTCTCATTTTATTATTTCACATTTAGCTTTTTGGCACCGTCGTGGGTTCTCTTTTATGAGTTAAATTATAAGAGCATGGATAGAACTAAAACCTCCTCATAAAATTAACATCTTTTCACTATTTTTCTAGAAAATGTTTTAGATCCTTGTTCTCAACTTTAGGTTTTATTTCTTTTGATATATGGAATTGGCACAACAATATATGTTAGCATGTTTTTCTCCATTTCACTAATTATTATGATAATTAATCACACATTGCTATCATTGTATCCATTTTAACACTTTGTCATTTTTATTTTTTTAGCAATTTTAAGTAATTAAAATTGTTCCATGTATCATTCTTCTTGATTTCCCCTTTCTTTCACTTCACATTGTATAAAACAAGGTCAAAGTTAAGATAACACTTTTATTTTACCTAGATTTGTGAGACTCATAGACCCCATGCTCTTTGAAGATATATCTCTTAAGAACCAAGTCCTAATTATTCAAATGAAATTCATCTTTATCACCCATGTTTGGTTTTCCAAATCCATATGGAAGAGGAATAGAAAAATCCATCAAGAAAGTTTAAAGCTAAATCATTTGAAAAAAAAGAGGCAATGATATATAAAAGGTAACATAAAAATCTCAAAATTCAAAATCACACCAAAATATGTGATTCCAAGCACATCTCCTATCTCTAATTGAATCTCAAACTCCATAGTTGGCCTCACATAGTACTGAGGTGTATTAAGGTGTGGTAGGTAGTAAATTGGAATAGGAGAATTGAATAAACTCTATGGTGATACATACTTTCTCATGCAAGTACCCAATATTCATAATAGATCAAGGGCTCTATAGGGGGTCCTAGAGAATGGGTAACACATTATGGGAAGGTATGTCTATTTAAATTTTCATGTATATATCCTTCATGGGATGATCTACATATTGAATTTGTTGACCTAAGACTTGTATGGCTAAGAGAAGTTCTTTAGATTCCTTAAGGTCAAAAGACCTCTTGTTTTGACAAACCTATTTTGAGTGTCTTGACTTTGATAAAGAGTTCCTCTACCTTGGTTTTTACTTCTTTCTCCCCTCCACCCATTTCACTTCCCCCTTGATAGGAAAATCATGATTCTAAATCTATTTTCCCTCTTCTATTATTTCTTCTTCTTCACCTCTTAAAAACATGCTAGTACTACTTTGTTTCAATTTTATCTATCCTTAGACCAAAATAACATGTTTGAGTAACTATGGATTAAATATTTCCACCATTTATTTACCACACTACCCCATTGTCATACTACTAATGTCATTAGGTGATTATGTTTTCTTACATTATATCTTTGAACAAACACTTAGTGTGATTTTTTAATCCTTTAGCAGTTTTCTAATTTTTTATTTCTCCATCATGTTCTTATTTTATGTTTTGTGGACTTCATTTATCTTACATATGATTATTTCCATTATTACATGTTTCTCTTTATGTATGGATTATTCATGTTTGTCTCACATTTTCAATTACATTTCATTTTCCATCTTTCATGTTTTTCTTATTGCCTATCTTACATGAGCTTACCTTTCACTTTATTGTATATATTTGTTCAAGTTTTCATGTTTGACATCTCATTTGTCATTCATGTTTTACATGCTTCCCAAAGTGGTTTATTATGTTCTACATTCCTTTTTTCCATTCATGTTTTGCATGCTTCCCATTGTGATTTAGTATGTTCTACATTCCTTTTTGCCATTTATGTTTTGCATGCTTTCTAATATGATTTACTATGTTTTACACTCATTTTAAATTCATTGTCCTTTAATATTATAGCCTTGCCTTAACAATCCTAATTTTCCAATTTTTCCTAATACCCTAACATCTTTGCCTTAACTCATTTTACACTACTATATGCCTTTATAAAATTTTAATATTTGACTTTTTTTTGCACTAAATTCTATAGGTTCACCTAGTGTTCTTCACATTGGATGCATTCACTTCTCTTATAGTCTACTTTATCTACAACACTAAGGTAAGAAAAGGTATGTGTTTTTCAATTATGTCCTTTCATTTATCTTATTTTTTTCTTACTACACTTTACTTAGCATTAGCATTATGTGTGATCATGTTTTATTTCCTTAAACACTATCATGTGTTGTACTCATGTGACACATGATGAGATTTGAGTGGGGTATATGTATACACATAATATTTTCAAAATTTTATCACTTAATGACACTTTGTATCCTGCAATAACCCATCAATTCTAAATCTCTCTAAGTGCATGCCTTAAGGGGTGCATCAAGAAAGGGGTGGGTAGACCATTGGTGCTTTGTAAGATTGTTGTCCGTTTTGTTACTTGCCATCTACACACTTATCTCCTAAATTTTTTTATCCTAATATTATTATTATTTCTTTTACCCATTACAATAATTTATCACATCATTATCCTCCTTTTTCTTTCCTTGACCAGTTGACTATACTAGGACGATTGGGTTGACCCTATACAATTTTTAGCCTCTAATTACTATACAGGGTCAACTAGGTTGACCCTGTACTATTTAGGGATATTTTTCACTTGGATTTTTGTTATCCCTTCATCGAACCTAGCTTAATTCCTAGTTATTTATCTCTCTAAAACATAAAAGGTTAATTGGTTCAACCCTATACAACCAACTTATTTCAAAGGATTTACAAAAAAATCCACCTATATATAAGTTTATTTCTAACAATTTGAGAATAGATAAGTGAATAAAAATAAGTGTAAATGAACATCTACTTATTGACCTTTCTACTTGAGGAATAAAAATTAGGGTTCCATACTTCCTCTAGAGATACAAATATTTTCTTGTCCAAAAGTCTTTTAGATGTATATATAGGTTGTGTATCCTAGAGATGATTTATCTTTGTTATCCTTACATACCATACAAATTTATTTAAAAACACCTTGGACAAGGGAGAGATTGAGGATTGGTGGGTTCATATTTAAAGGTAAGTATTATTAACTTTATTTATCCTTTGTAAGAGTAGATAGATAATGAAATTATACTACTCTCCCATGCATTGGGATTCTATATACATTGATGTGAGTATATGTATTTAATAAATGTTTAGATATTTATTTTTGTTTCTAACCCACACTTTGTGCCCCAAGATTTGGTGAGCACTAGATTATATTTACATTATTGTTTATTATATATATAGTGAACATTAAACCTAGGACTATTTTAGGGTTGTTGTGTGATTGTAGGCTTAGAACCCTTCCTAGCATGGTGTATTATGACAAGTGATCTCCTAATATGTTATAGAAAATCTTCATATTGTTCATGATCTCAATTAAAAAATGTATTCCAAATAAAAAGTGTAGGTATGCTTTATCTTCTCTAAGCTAGGATTCATTTATAAACATGATGCATTTCTAATTGGATACATAACTCATAGTGCAAAAATGTGCTTTTATAAATTGAGGTATTGAAAATTAACCAAAAATGCTTGTAGTTACCACTATTATTTAAGGTGTAAAATCTCTAATGGTCATGAAATATCATGATTCATGAAATCATGATTTTTTAATATTATGATGCTTAAAATTATGATATTGTGATATCACAATTTTCAATCTCACAATATTTTAATATTGAAAATAGCTCCCTATAGTCAAATAATAGTCATCATAACATTAAAAATTAGGTGTAAAACAAAAAAAAAGAGGCAAAACCATAACTGTGTGAGTTACAATATTGTAATGTCGAGACTAAAATCTCAATTACATAGGGCAACCTCATTATTTTCTAGAAAACATCCTTCAACTTGAATTTTTCACCTTTCTTGGATATTAAGATCAAATTTTGACATTAAAATCATTAGTAAAATGATCTAGAAGGATTTAATAGTAACTTTGTGGGGTGCATGTCCCACTGAGCATGACATTTATGATCAAGGAATTCAAGAAGGGAGGTTAGATCAAGTGATACAAAAGTAACAAAAATTGAATAAAAACACACTAAAATGCTAACTCTTACATACCTAGATCAAGGGGAGAGCATAATAAATAGAAACATTTCAAAACATAACTAAAATGAAAATAATGAATAATTGCTTACCTTCCTTGAATGATCCAAATGATTCATTGTGTGGTTTTCTCGATTTATGCTCAAAGAGTATATGACAATGGAATTTGGTTATCTCCTCCTCTCCTTGGCACCATGGTAGCTTGTTTGATGTGGCTCATGCTTGTGGCTTGATGGATTAGATCAATATTTTGGCATTATAACACTATTTCTTTCAATATTTCTACAAAACATGTATTATAAATTTACTATATCCAAGATATTTTATGAAGAGGTCTAGGATTGTATTTATAGGCTTAGGAACTAACCCCAACTCAAGGTGAGTTAAGGTGTAGTTTAAACTTGGAATGAGTTATAACCTAGCCTAAGTGAGTCAGTTAACCTAAGTAGATTTAAAAGGTTTCAATAACTCATTATTTTCAATTAATAGGCATGGTTAAGATATTTTCAAAGGCTTAACAACTGATAAGAAGTAACCATGAAAAGCTAAGATATTTCATATTTTCAAATTTCCTTTTTTAGTAATTCATTAATTAAACATGGATAATTTAACTAGGAATTTATTTTGGTTTATAATTTTAACTAATTTTTATTAGGCCTTTTATCATTTTAAATATTTGATTTTATTTGTGCACTTACCCCACTTAATAGGTCTATAGGCCAAATTTCATGTCATGATGCTGCAGGATGATTAGAGATGAATCTATGAGAGGTTTTTGTTGTATACGGTAGGACCCCAATTAGGTATGTCTAAATGGGATTATGAGATTTGAAAAATGATTCAAAATTATTTTTTTAATGTTTAGTGATTCTTAGGATTATTTTTCAAAGGTTGATAAGAATTGATCTGAAGTTCAGTCGAAGGCCATTAGTGACTAGTTCAAGGTGTCTGCAATAGTCACCTATGATCAAAGAAAGGTAAAAGGGAAGATATTTGTTGATTAAATTTGAATGTTATACTTTAGGATAAGATGAATTAGTAATGAATTTTTTTATCTCCTTTGTTATTCTAGTTAAAAGATTAAGGTTAGAAAAGGCTTCTTGCAATAAATACTTTTGTCTTGGAATGGATAATGTCTCCCACATAGGGATATTCACATTTGTATTCTTCATTTTCTCAATGATTTTTAATGGAACATTATGAACCTTTTTCTATAACTTAGGAGAAACAACTACACCTTGAAATTGAGTGGTTTAAAGATGATTTTTAGGATGGAAATCATTTTTTATGGATTGGTTTTTAGGAACAACGACCTCCTTTCTCTAATATTAACTAATTTGAGGCTAAGTTTCCCTTTGAAACACTTCATTTTATTTTTATTTTGGTGTTTCAATAGATATTTTCCCCTTGGTAGCCTCTCTAGAAGCATGTGGAGTTGTAACTTGACCAATTGAGGAAGACGGATTTCCCTCCATTGCCCTTTTATTGAACCTTGTGATGTATGTTATAGGGTTACCAACTTTGATTAAATTTTTAGTTTGATTAATTCCATATAAATCACCCTCTTTCCAATTCAAAAGAGTGGACTCACCTTTTACTTGAGTTGGTTCATGCCCTAATTCAACTTATGGAATTGGTTCACTAGATTGGCCTTGAGAAGATGATGCACTTTGCACCATCAAAGACTAATTGAGCACTCCATTTACATAGGTGTCTGATAATGAGGTTGGTTTAAAATTAATCACCACTCATAATCCTACACCATATTATTTTTCATAGGCACAATTTTCTTTGATTTACTATCAACATTAGGATTATGGCTATAGTAAGGCCTGACATGAGTAATTTGGCCTTGTGCTTGAGAATTTACCTAATAGGGATGTCTATTAGGTTGGAATGGATGATTGTGTGAATGATAAAGTCTAAAATTACGTATTTGATACCTATTCAAATCAAAAAATCCTTTATTATAGATTTATAATAGTGATTTCACCTCATGCAATTCATTAAGATGGATAAGAAGTGTGGTTGATTGGTTGTTTGCTACTAGAACATGTGATAAAGAAAGCTATGATGTTGGTGTAAGGTTAAATTCAAGAAAAAGTGGTAAGGGATGCCTTGGGGAAAATTTTCTATCTTTTATGAAGTAATTTTCTAGCCTAATGTAAATATCATAAGCATCAGTGAGAGTTGTACCCCCCATGGACTAGATCATCACTACTATATCACTTTTTAAGGATCTCAAATAATATAAGAAATTAGTGTTAGGGGTGGGTTTAACAAGTTATGTGATTTTATACAAAGTCTTATGGAATCAAAAATGTATGTCCACCATATATTCATGTGGAGGAATCTTGATGGTGGCTAGTTGCTCCCTAAGGGAAACGTGGTCACTCTTATCCTTGAACCCCTGATATAATATTACTCCCAACTCTTCTCAATTATGGATAAAGATTAGATGTATACCTATATACCATTAGATATTTCTCCTATTCAAGTATGTAGCTATAACCCTCATAGATAGGTTGTCATGGGTGACATGGTGAACTAAACAAATTTTTGTAACATCTTGGATGTGCTCAATAGGTGTTTTGGATTTTTCACTAGTGAAGCATGAAATGATATTTAATAATAAAATAGGTATGTCATCATATTATTGGAGATATAATGTGATACCTCTATAAAATGTAATAAATAACTAATTCTTTTGAGCTATAATGTGAAATATTTAAGTTGGTATTGGGTTATGTTGGGGAGAATTGGTATCATAAGAGGTCTAAAATATGGAACAAACCTTGGAACTTTGTTCCTTCTTGTAGAATCTAATGACAAATATAAAATCAACCCATTTACCTTTATAATATTCCATTATTGTTACTTTTGTCATAAATTCTATGTACTAATCTAAAAATAGAATCTTTTGAATTCCTCTTAGAGTCACCAAGTGTTGAATATGTATGTTAAATAATTACAAATTTCTAAGAGCATCACCAAATTCTAATTAAAGCCTTTAATATTTTGAATTATTTGTCACAGTGGGCATGCCATAAACTATTTTCATGTTGAAATTCACCTATCAGGTCATGAGACATTTTTCAACTGATATAATGGAAACACTCCTATGTTGTGGGTGACCTATGATAGGAGTGAATCTCTTGACAAGGCCAAATCCTTATCAAAAAATACTAAACCTAATTTATGATCAGGTTTCAGCCCTAACATCTACACTAATAAAGTCTACCTAAGGTACACTAAGACTATTATTCATGAAAAGAGAGAGAAGTTAAAAAAAACAAGGTGAAATGATGCACGAAGATGTGAGGTTCTCCTCTACCTACTTAGAAAAACACAATAGAACTTATGAAAGACTAAAATTCATCTTACACAATCTCAAAAATATTCATCTCTTACATGTGTGTTTCATATGGAAGTGGTGGCATATGCTATAACTAGATGGAATAATAAAAATGTTCTAAAAAAGACACAATTAGTGAGCTTCCATAACTAATCACCTGCATAACCAAATGTAACATAACATATGACTTTCAAAAGACTTGTTTGTTTGTATGAAGGTAAAGGTAAATGGACATACACAAGGGAGAATAGTCTTTACCATAGGTGTAGATAAATAAAACACAAAAAATCACACAAAGTTAAAGCATAGATAAGGTAAAACTACTCTTTTATTAGTTTAACGAACGTAAATCCAACATTACAAGTCACTACATAATCAAAGTTTTTCTATACCTAATAGAGGGATTATAAAATAAATCATTTCTATACCTTTTTATAATAAATGAGAGTTAAGAGAGGAGAAAGAGTGTCACATCCCAATTTATCTATAAGCTTAATAACATATTGATTTGTGGATTACTATGGTTATTATTTGATTAACTACTATTTGATTAAGCTTCATTTCATATGCTAATTATGTGATAGTTATATGTTACTTAATTTACATGATTGATTAGTTATGGAGTTAGTTGTACTTTTACATTTTGTACATTATGATCATATTTATTAGTTTATAAAATAATATTTGTTAACTTATAAATGTTTATAGCTAACTACCTTCATTATTTTGAGGTGGATGTAGGATAGATCCATCCCTCATAGTGTGATGGAGAGAGGGCATCATCAGAGAGGGTGGCATAAATGGAAGCATTGGGGAATGGAATATGTAAATAATAGAAACCCACGTTCACACTACAATAGATAAACATGATTTATATTCATTGCTTGATTTATATAGTTGTAGTATGTCTTTTATTGTTGATATATATGTTTGTTATGATCTTAATTTGTATTTGATGATAATTCTAATTTAGTTTTATTTCAAAAATGTGATTGTGTTATTACATTCATGGTTGTTGATATTATTTATTTAATGAATGAATGAATTTTTACATGTATTATTTTGAATTACTATTGTCTTGGATGTATCTATGTTAATCATAATGATGTTTTGCTATGTATACATTGTTATGGTGGTTGTTGATAGATTTTTTTAATTTACTTATTTTTTTGTTACATGATTATAATTATTAGAATATTTTTATATTCATATCACTAAACAATGATTATATTGTTTACATGAATATGCAAATAAGTTGTGTTAAGAAATATGTTTAAAACTAATAGTGAAAGTCAAATTTTCTAGTAATGGTTATTATGTTAAATGGACTTCTTATTAAACTCAATGGTATTTTAATATCCTAATTATATATTGAAATTTCCATTTAGATTATAATGTTTGATGAATTTTTATAAAGTTGAATGCATGGAAATTATAGGAATTCAATGTTAGTGTTTGTAAAGTCAATATACATGCATAAAATGATTATTGTATTAATCAATAGAATTTTTGAGATGAGTAGGGTTTTTGAACTAGTCTTATTAAATTGAGTTAACAAGAATTAAGCAAAATCAATTTTTTTTGGAAGAATTCTACATGAGAAAAAGAAGGTGAACTATTAGTTATGTTAACTCTTTATCTACATGCATCAACTAGGTCATAATTCCAGTTGGGAAGTTTGGGAATTTTGGGTAAAATGGAGGAGAATAAGAATGGTAAAAGTGAGGCTTGGATAGGACAACCAATAGACAGAGGAATATATACGATGTTCAGTCTATTTTTAATGGAAATCATTAGTTTTGGAGAATGTAAACTAGGTTGGTGTTATATTTAATTTCTTTGATGAATATATGGATGAATTATGTAAATGATATCATAAGGGTTTAATGTTTCATTTTTTGGAAATAATAAAAAAAATGGGCTGAATG
>JARHVA010004715.1:110000-392500 GCA_037957365.1 Torreya grandis
GCATTTTATGACTATCGATTGAATAGAAATTATTTATGAAACTATGTGTTTCAAACGTATACATACATATATGGTATGTGCATGTGATTCACTAACCATAAAGTAAATCTAAAAATGGTATACCATACATACATACATACATACATATACATATATATATATATATATATATATATATATATATATATATATGTATGTATGTATATATGTATGTATGTATGTATGTATGTATGTCTATATACAACCTACTCAATGCATGTGACTAGTAATTGTATACCAAAGAAATTGTATGTATATATGTATACATACATACATACATATATACATATGTATGTATGTATGTATGTATGTATGTATGTATGTATGTCTGTATACAACCTATTCAATGCATGTGACTATTAATTGTATAACAAAGAAATACGGTTGTATTTACCATGAGTATTTGGGTTACAAGAGATTTTATATATATATATATATATAGTCTTTAATTGGGACACTTGTCATTTTAATATTTTGTGTTAAAATGAGCTTGTTGATGTACCTCTTGTATATGGAGTATTTTTATTTAAATAGAAGTAATCTTGATGTTGTAGTATTTAAATAAGATTATTAATTTTATTTTAATATGTTGTTATTAAGTTATGAATTTATGTTTTAGATTAAGGTAAAAACAGGTTTTGAAGGGGCCCCGAAACCCTATAACAGGATCAAAAAAGAAAAAGCATTACCATGCACTAGGAAAAGCCAGCCTAAAACCTACTAAGAAGTAGCAACAAAAATAGGTTATATAAGGATAACCTCAAAAAACCATTAAACAATCAACCCCCTAATATCCTAAGAAATGCTCTAATATATATTTTTAGGGGTAAAATCTAGAATAGTTGCCTGTCTGCCATCAGCAATATTCTGCATACTTTCTAGCTCTCTAGTTTTCCTTATGGGTCTTCTTCTGGGTTTGTCAGGAGAGCCAATATCTGGTTTCACCTTATGATGTTGTTCATCTCTTTTTCCAAATTTATCCCAAGTAGAAACAAGCTGTTTTTCCTTTGTTTGTTGGTCTTTTTTACTGCTTCTAGTTTCTACTCCCTTAGTATTCATATTTTTTCCACCCCTTTTTCTTTGGTTCTCCTGAAGCTCCTCTAAAGGGATATCATTATCAGCTTGAATCTCCCTAGACTGAGAAAGGAGAATATCTCCCTCTTCTTAATTATTTACATCTTCAGCCAAGATTTCTCCTTCTTTTAGTACAGTTTTGTCATTAACATCTCCCCATCGCTCTTCTATCCTTTGATAGCAAACAATTTGTCTTGATAAATCCATCAAATCTTCTATTCTTTGTTCAGGAATTTTGATATCTGTTTCCAGTCCATCTCCTTCTGTTTCTGAATTTTCTTTCTCAACAAAAAACTCTTTATACACCTTAGTTTGTGGATCTTTAGGTTCTTCACAAGAAGGCTCTTTATCCGCCTCATCATCTAAATATTTAGAATCTTCACTATTCTTTTGTTCTTGTCTATGATCTTCCTTGAGTTTCCATTCTTTCTTATGCTAAATTTTTCTCCCATCCAAAACACCACTCAGAAGATTTTTGCTTTTAGACGGACAGTTTTTAACGAAGTGCCCCTGTTTCTTAAAAGCATAGCAAGAATTAGGCAAATCTTCAAAAAAAATCCCTTGAGTTTTTTTCCCAACTTGGATATTTTATCCACTTTTTTTGGGATGTGATTCAGATCTGCCACTTTGACATAAAGTTTGGCACTTTGAAGTTTGGATCTAGAATCCATAGCTTTATCCACTGCCACAAGTTCACCAAAAGAACGAGCAATACCTTTAAAGATTTCCTCATGCCAAAACTCTAAAGGGAGTCCAGGAAGTCTAACCCAAATGGGAGTGGTTAAGAAAAAAGAATCTGATAGATCCATGTTGGGCTCCCATTTTTTGATAGTAAGAGAACATTTACCAAAAGACCACAGTCTTCCACCCAGAACCATATTCATGTCTTCCTTACAATTGAAGATAAACAAGAAGAAACCATTCAACATTGGTGCCATTTCTACCTCTCCTCTAATTACCCATTTCCTTTTAACCATTTTTTTAAGAGATTCCAGATTTGGTCTTGCTCCTAAAAATTTACCCACTAGGGTGAAATCCATGGAAGACATAGAAAAATCTATTAAAGGGTCTGGAATAAAAAATTGAAACTCACCTTTCTCCCAGTAAGATTTAGCAGTCACCGGTGGAAAAAGAGATTTTCCATTGGGTTTCTTGCCAAACAGAGATGACCACTTCTTTTGTTCTACATACTCTGCCTTCATCACTTCTAAATTATTTTCCTTATTAAAATGCACATTATCTTTCTCCTTTTCATGCTCCTACCTCAACATAGTAGGAGTAGAATCCAGATGGGAGACACAGATCCCACTAAAAGGATTAGAACCACTCGACGGTTTTCCATTATTTACAATAGTGACACATTCTACCTCAAATTTTTTTTCTATACCTCCTGCTATCCCTCCAGGGTCTGTACCTACTGCCTGGTTCTCCACAAG
The DNA here is from genome assembly GCA_037957365.1 of Torreya grandis. NCBI lineage: Eukaryota > Viridiplantae > Streptophyta > Pinopsida > Cupressales > Taxaceae > Torreya > Torreya grandis. The sequence continues at coordinate 112,550 of JARHVA010004715.1, forward strand.
CAATTTTTCACTCACCTTCAAACCTATGCTCTCCACATCTGATGGGGCACCTTCAATCTGCTACCTAAAAAATTCAAATTCTGGGTGCACTTCCAGCACGCCCAGCGCATCCCACCTATACATAAAGTCATTTACATGGACACATAGATGTTAATAAATATTTGAGGTAGTTATGAATTTATGTTATTAGATGGATGAAATAACATTTAAAGTTCATATTGATATTCTATAACTAGATGCCTTGACATGTTTCTTACCCAGATGTTATGATACTTATGTGGGTTGTTTATAAATTTGTTTATTATTCTATAATAAATAAGATGATTTAAGATTCATTGCATTACATTTAATGGATTAAATGTATGTATTTAATATTTCTATACTTAGCATATTATATATCTACCAATAGGGAAAATTTTATTTGAATCTATTAATTTTTATATTATTATATAATTAGCCAAAACTCACATTTATGACCCTAAATAAGTAGTGTGATGGACTCGAATAGATTAATTAGTGCCATCAATAGAAGACAAGGTATAATCTGTATACACACAACATTTTTAACTTTTATCAAATACTGATGCTTTACATCTTGTAAGAGCCCATCAAGACTCAATCTCTTTAAGTGCATGCCCTAAGGGGTGCATAGATAAAGGGCTAGGTAGACCATTGGTGCTTCATAGGACTATTATCACTTATTTCCACATATTACCACTCCAACCAGCTCCTAAAAATCATTCCCTAAGCTATTAATCCTCACTTGTACAATCCTCCAATCTATTTCCTCTTTCCATCCTTCTCTTCCTCACCTTAGTACCTTTTTTTATTAGCTATATAGGGTTTATTGGGTTGGCCCTATACTATTTTTGGTAATTTTCTTTTAGAAGTTAGTTTGGCCTTTAGATGACCTAGCTCGGTACCTTGTGAATAATTGACCTAAATTATATAGGGTCAATTGGGTTGACTCTATCAACCAACATATTTGAAAGGGTTTAGGGAAAGATCTACCTATAAATACAATATCATTTTATCATTATTTTAATATGCAATCAAGAGTTATTATTCACTCACGTTACTTTATAATTTGCTCTTCCACCATTCTACTTGAGGAGTCTTAGCTTAGGGTTTCTACTTGGATTATCTAGTCTTGTGGATAAGTATTGGATGATTTTACCTTTCTTAGTGATCGTTAAGAACCACAACAACCTCTTTCAAATCCCCATTGGGCAAGGGAGGGATTGAGTCTTGACCAGTTCACATTCAAGTAAGTATTCTCTAATTTTGCTCCTTTTTTTTGTAGATAGAAGTAGCATAAGTATTTGCTTCAAATAATATTACTCATCATATTCCATGTATTAGTGTCTTACTCATACTTGGCTTAATTGATATTCTCTTATGCATGTTTTGATTGTTTACTAACCCCTCATGTTGTACCACAAACTTTGGTGAGCACTATATTAGATTTACTTTTCTTGTTATTAGAATAGGTGAAATGTCTAAAATTAGGACCCCCTTTAGGTTATTGCATGATTGTGTTCAAATAGATGCTTTGGAACCACCTTAGAATAGTGTATTGTGATAAGTGATCCACTAATCAGGTATATGGATCCCCATATTGGTCATGCTCTTACTTAACAAATGTATTCCTAATTAGAAGTGTAGGTATGCTCTATCTTCTCTGAGCTATGATTAATTTGGAGACATTAGGAAATTTTTATTACAGACATTTTTGTGAACCGACATGAAATAACCCTTACAATATTTATTCACTTATTTCATTCTTTTATTATTATTTTTATCATATATTTTCCATATTGGGTTGACTACATCGACCCATTTCTAATTTTTGTGCATAGGTTTTTAGGTACAGGCTATTGGATCGACCTAGTATATGTTTTTAGACTTTTAGAAATCTAGTCTCGACTATGAGGTCAACCTAGTCAACCTTGTACATTTTATGCACTCAGTATCAAGCTTCTACAAAGTTAGATCTACCCAGTTCACCATGTTAGCTAAATTTCTCAAGCATTTTTCAAGGCTCTTTGACAACAATATTACTCCTTTACATCTTCAAACACAGCAAGGTTCTTTTATATCCTTTTTATCTTTCCTTAAAATCTTTCCTTTCATAATTTGTAGTCTTTATAACTACCCTTGTATAGTCAACTAGATTGAAACTATCAACCCAATATTGTATTTTGTGTGTTAACTAGATAACTGGATCAACTCTATCAGCCCTATTCATTTTTAGACCTTGATTTCATAGTATAGAGGTGACATTTTCAACCTTATTATGTATTTTGTGTATACACTATCAATTATATCAACACTTTACCATGTTTCAAAATTGTAATTAACCTTTATATACTAGTAATTAGTCTTACACTTTATTTTATGTTTCTTGCATGCATATAATAGAACTCATAGTCTAATTAATTGGTCTTAAATTTACCATTTAGTTTCACTATTTTCTATTTTATGCACACACGACCAAATCACAAAATCTTGACAAGAACTTTAATAATTGTCTACCCAAGGCCAACCTACTTCAATTTCATCACCAAGGGGGAAGATGACTTGGTTTTCTAGCCAAGTATAAATACATGGTTAATGGTTATTCTTGTTAATCACCTAATACCCTTATTGTTATGGTGTGTGAATTAAGGGATTAGGTCCCAATACAAAGCCTATACCATTGCCAATACATATCCCTTTCAACCCAAACATCTTGAAACCATCCTTAGATTGATTTATAATTCCTTGCTTATAACCAAATTCCTATCACATTTAAAATCATATTACAATAATCTAAAGAAAATTTAGGCTGATTATCTAGTTAGATTTTACTTTCAAAATGATTTCTTTCTCTTTGCTCAATTGTATTTTGTATTACAAAAACTTACATTGGCTAATGTTGTTGTAAGGTTTTGTGTTGTGTGCCTCAATTGGATCAACTTCATTTATCCATTTGATTATTTGTTTCCATAAAAAAATTTATTTTTAAATTACTTACAAAGTTATTTTTATTTTAGTGCATGGTTGTTTCAGTTGACAAAGTCTATTATAGACTGTATAATTTTCCATGTATTTTATATTAGATTGACCTAGTCAACCCTATATACTATTTTAGCCTCTATTTACAATACTAGATTGATCTAGTTAACCCTATACTATTTTTATACCTTGTTTCCTATGGTATATTGACCCATTTTATCCTTTATTTCTTTCTACCTTTTCTATTTGTTGATTCAATTCACTATCTTCCTTGTTAGCATTTTATTCACTTCTCTTCAATCATAATGAAGTCTCTTATTAGAATATTCTTAGATAGATTGAATCCATTTAGATAATATATGGGATGATAATTTTTCCATATCTTTTTCTCCCAAGATCACCATCACTATTGGTGCTCCTCTTCCCCTCCTTCATCCATCACTTTCAACATGGTGTAAATCACAACTCAAGATGAAGTTGATGGGACTAACCCTTTCTCTACTTACCAAGATAATTTTTATCTCCAATATTTTCAAACTAATGTGGGAGAAATTTATATGATATTAATAAATAATTACACTTATAATCCATCTTATAATAACCCTCCCCCTAACACTAATTCAAGGAGTTCTCTTACCAACATCAACCCACCTCCTGATACAACTCAGCTTCTTACCCAAGTAATATAGAAAATGAACATAATGCATAACTCTAACAATAATAAAATGATGAAAATTCATTTTTTTTTAATTAATATGGATAATTAAACTCTAACTATCCATCCTCAAGCTAATCCCAATTATATTCCTCCACCTCTTAGGGATGCCTCAGGCAATGTTATTCCTCAACCCATAATGAATAACAAGATGCTTCATACTATTTAGAATGAGAATTTATACCCTTTTAATGTATCCATTGATATTGGTTACATATATAAAATTATCAAGTATGATGGGACTAAAGACCATGCATCATTTCTCAAAGCATTTGGAAACCTTTACAAAGAATGGATCCAAACTAATACTTTCACCACAACTAAACTTTTGGTCAAAACCTTCACTAGAGATGTATTATAATGGTATAACTAATTACCCCAACAGTCTATTTGGTAGCTTGAATATTTAGTTAATCCATTTGTTAAAGAGTTTCAACACAATGATATTCTATAAAATTATCTTGGCCACTTCATCAATGCTAAATAATCTCCCACTGAATCAGCTCATGACTTTATCAAAAGATGTAAATCATTGGAATACAAAGCTGACTATAACATGATTAATGATAACTTATTCAAAGTCTTTATCACTACCTTGAATTCTTCTCTTCAATACAAATTTTGGACCTTCACAAGCCAAAACTAGAGTTTTCAAGCTTGATATTCATTCACCTTCACACACACCTCTCTTAGTTTATAAAATGAAACAATTTTTACCACCCTCTAAACATTTAATTTATCAAAATAATCCTCCCAAATGGTATGATCCTAATATATTTTGTTGGTTGCATGCTGACATTGGTCATTTCCATGAGCCTTATAGAGAGATCACTAAATTTTTTATTTCATAAATGCTTGGTGATTCATTTAATCATGAATCCATGATTAACCTTCATCATCAAGATTACATCACTACTTCTCAAAAGTGATAAGCTTCTAAAGCTTCCACTTCAAGTAACCAAAAGTCTTTTTCCAATAGTCAACCTAATACCAATTATGTTTGTGTCATTGATGCCAATTATGACTAATATTACAATATTTCTAAATATTTTAACACTTCTGAGGTAAATTATCATCACATGTTAGATCACAAAGATCCTCCTACCAAACCTAATAATCCATCCTTATAAGAACAAATTCTAAAGGACACTACCACTATTAATCTATATTCTAAAGTACATGAGGAAACAATTCCTCCTTCCAAACCTCCAACCATATTAATTCTTTCAAAAAATACTTTACCTTCTAAATGTCATGCTCATTCTTCTAAATCTCATTGGAATATTTTAAAGAACTCAAATCTATGCCTTGTAATATTCCTCTTATGGAGTTGGTTCGTACCTCACCCTATCATCATAAGTTCCTTATGTAATAACTTCAAGAAATTAAAGATCCATCCTCAATAGATGAAAAACCACCTTTTATTTAATCTCAACCTACCCATGTTAATACCATTGAAAATATGTGTCCTTCTTCCAAGCCTTCCATTGAATTTCTTAAAGAGGACATGATCAATGATGAAATTCTCTTTCACATTGATGATCTACCACTTTTCATTAGAATATCCATTAATACTACCCTTATCCATAAATTTATAGTCGATTAAGGTTATGGTATTAATGTAGCATATTTATGGCTTATACAACAACTTGATTATAACAAGCATCATTTTAAGCAAACCCATATCACTTGTCATGTTTTTGATAAGATAAATCAAAATCCACTTGGTTGTTTTTGGTTTCCATTAACAATCAGGCCTAAGACTATTCAAACTAAACTTATAATCCTCAATTTACCCTTATATTATAACATACTCTTTCATCACCCATAATTCATTGAATGAGGGCCATTGCTTCTTCTAGTGGCTAATGCATTAAATTATTACATAATGGTAAATGATAAAAGGATGAGGCTGATCCCAACCCATGGAACATTCAAATTCCTAATCCCAAATCCTAATATCATATTCCTACCATTCCTAAGATCAATAGTGCTCCTTTACCCAAGTTCACCAATATAAATCCTAATTTACAAGTTAATCTTATAGATCTAATGATGATGAACCTAATGATTTGTAACATACTTTTAATAATACCAAGATACCTCCATAAATTTCATAGTGGCTTCCTCCTTCTCTATTACCAAGAGATTGTAATATTCCTCTTATTGATGAGACTATTAATTTTACCCCTCCATGGAATTCTCAAGAATCTTCTTTACCTAAATATTCCTTCACTTTCAATGAATTTGGAGTGGCCAAATTATTTCAATATCCTCTCATCATGTCTCATTGTACATTTATTAGTATTGGGATTTCACTTTATGAAATTCACCCTAAATCTCAAGCATGTAAAATTTCTCCAACATATTATTATAATTATTTAATGTCCCAAGCTCAATCTTGAGACTTGGATGTCTAGCATTATCAAAAAACCTTATCTCAAATTCATGCTTTTAATTAGGATGGTCATACCATTTACATGGATTGTGACTTAGACATGAAGGGTCATGTGCCTCCTACCAATTATCCTTTTATTGATACTCCTTGGATAGTAGAACAAATTATAACTTTTGAACCTCCAAAAAGTATTGCATCTCTTTCATCACCTATCAATCTAGTTATTGCCTTTGATTCTTATCCCATCATCAAATCCATCAACACTCCAATCTCTTTTGATCCATCTACTCCTCCTACTCCCAATATTTTACTTGATGCCAAGGTAACTAATGCCCATCAAATACATTCTAAGTATGATAATCATGGTAGTTAAATTATATATCTCAAAGTAGATGTTGAGTATTATGGTCCTCTTCCCACCTTGCCTAGTGATGAAGCTATTTTTGAAATACTTCATGCTCGAGAACCACAAATTCCTTGAAAACTTCATAAACTTGGGAATTTTAAAAATCAAACCCCTTGTTTCAAAAACCTCATTGATATATTTTTTCCTAAAATGAATCATATTTATGCCTTACCTAATGTACCATACCACTTTTAAGATGGTAATTCCATACTCATTGAAGAAACCACTCACATTGAATATGGTAATCAATCTTGTCCTTGACCAATTACTATCTCTCATGAACTCTCAACTATTGAACATGATAATTTTAGCTTATTATTTGATAAGTATAATGAGGTTTTTGCTTGGTCATACATGGATATGTCTGGTATTTAGCCTAACATTATGGTGCATAATATCATTACTTATCCTAATGTCAATCCTATGCATCAAAAGTAAAGGAAATTTCCACCCAACTTTTCCACCTTATGTCATAAGGAAATAATTAAATTACTCGATGCTAAATTTATCCAATGAGTGGACTATTCTGAATGAGTTTCCAAAATTTTCCCTATTTAAAAAAATTTAACTATGGTCATTCACATTTATATTTATTTCCATAATATTAACCTTAATTTTCCTAAACATAACTTCCCTTTACCTTTGATAGATGCCATCATCAATTCCATAGCTAGTTACAAAATGGTATCTCTTATGGATGGATTCTTGGGATACAATCAAATTCACATTACCCCTAAAGACCAACATAAGACTACTTTCACCATAGAATGAGGCACCTATTTCTATGTCAAAATACCCTTCAGTCTTAAAAAAATTGGATCCACTTAAGAATGATAAATGACTCACATATTTCATGATCTTATCCATAAAATTGTTGAAACCTATGTGTATGATCTCATTTCTAAATTTAAAAGTCACAAGACTCATCTATTGGATCTTACTATCATCTTTGACTACCCTTTTAAATACTTGGTCAGACTCAATCCTTACGAATGTGTCTTTAGTGTCACATCTAGAAAATTATTAGGATTCCTAGTCTCTCTCCATGGCATCAATTATTAAACACTTTATACCAAAATTGAACATGATTACCTCACCATATATTTCATATCTGAAAAGCTTTTCCATTACATGCTTTATCAAAATACTTATGACATCATTAATTCTGACCCCCTTCATCACTTCTTCTCTAAAGCCTTTCTTCTTAGAGATATAATATGCAAATGGATGGTCCTTGTTAGGTAATTTTATCTTTATATCATCACACAAATTTTTTTAAAAGGGTAAGTCATAGCTGATAAAATTGTCATAACTCCTATACTAGGTACTTCTTCCCTTCAAGATAGTCTTCTAGATGATAATATCCTATATATTTAATGTCTTAATCAAGCTATTTCCCTTAAATACTATTTTCATAACTTTACTGTTGATCTTGAATAAAATAATATTGATTAATATTCTATTCCAACTAATACAACTAAACCTAAAGTAGTTATCAAGGAGCTTTCTGAAATTAATGTTGAGTTACATGAGGATACTTGGAACCTTCACTTTGATGGTGTTAAATGCCTTCGAAGATATGGGCTAGGTTACATTATTATAATTCCTCGTAGTGAAATAATCCCTTTAGCATTTCACTTCATATTTGATGTCACCAATAATATGGCCAAGTATGAAGCTCTCATTTTAGGCATGAGAGCTACTCTTGACTTAGACATTCAATACCTATAGGATTTAGGTGATTCTCAGCTTATTTTCTACCAAGTTAATCATGATTATCAATGCAAAATCAAAATTTTCATTTATTATCATCAAATTGTAACTACTCTTACTAAGGATTTAATCTCTTTCACTATTGATCCTATCCCTAGACATCAAAATTACATTGTTGATTCTATGGCCTCTTCAACATCTCTCTTTCATCCACACCAAGTTCTTTTTTATCCTAATTTTACTATAAAAATAATAAAATATCCATATTTAATCCAATAACTATATTTTATTATCTTCCACATCAAGGCTATTTCCATTTGACAAAGTTCATGGTATAAAGACATTATTCAATTCTTGGAACATCAAACTTATCCTCCTAACATAGACTCTCATGAAAAGACACATATTCATAAACAAGATTTCAAATTTGTATTTTAACACAAAATCCTTTATTATAACAATGCTAAAGGTACATTTCTTTGTTTTGTTATGCAAGATGAGGTCCCTTCTCTTCTTGAACAAGCACATGGGGGAATTTATAGTGAACACTATAGTGGACATGCTACAACCCTTAAATTCCTGTGTGGGTTACTTTCAGCCTACTCTTTAAAATAATGCAATCAAATTCACTAATAAGTGTACTCCTTACAAAATTCATTATGGTCTAATTCATTCACCTCCAACTGAATTTCAAAATATTTAATCTCCTTTGCCATTTTCCTTGTAGAAATTTGATCTCATTAGTAAATTGCCTCAGTCCCAAGATGTGCATGTTTTTATCATCAATGCCACCAAATATTTTACCAAATGGGTTAAATCCATGATTTTTGTTAATATCACCGGTCCTACCATTTCTAAATTTATTCTTAATTAAATCATTTGCTTTTTAGGTGTTGACCATACCATCATTTCTGATCATAGTGATAACTTCAAAAATAAACATGTTAAACAACTTTGTGCTAAATTTAAGATCAATAATAAATTCTCCATGCCTTATCATCCACAATTAAATGGTCAAGTTGAGGCCACTAAAAAAATTCTTAACAATTTTTTTCAAAAGATAATTCATGAAAATTACATAGATTGTCACCTTCATCCCTATCCTACTCTTTGGACCTATAAACCTAGCGTATGTACTACCACTGAGGTAATGCCATTCTCAATAATTTATGGTTTTGAATAAATTCTTCCTTTAGAATTTGAGGTTCCCTTTATCCATATATCTCTTCATGGTATTACTCCCAATGAATAATTACATGAAGATCACCTTCATGCCCTTGATCTCCTTGATGAACATCATCTTTTTGATTTGCAACATAGCCACCAATACAAGGCTCATATTTCCAAACAACATAACAAATGTGTTAAATTTTACACATTTAAAATTGGTAATATTGTCCTTAAATTAGAATACACCCATGATAAATAAGGTAAATATGCCAAAAAATGATGGGGTCCCTATTTAGTCAAAGACATTCTTGGTCCAAGTACCTACTGCCTTCAAATCAATGAAGACCATGATTTTAAAGATCCCACCAATGTATAATTCCTCAAAAAGTATTTTTACTAAACATTTCCTTCTTTTCATGATTCATATCTAACACTTTTTAGGTCACTTACACAAATCTCTCTTTCTATAGTAGTTCCCTTTTATTACAAACATTTAGTCCTTCCTTTTTATCTTTTTAGTTTTCCTCTTTCTCTCATGAGATGCATTATAAAGCCAAAGATAGGACTTGGTCTTCCTCATGGTGTACCATAGTCTTCTTTATTTTCATACTCATTTTACACACTTTTTGGCATCTCTTGGATTTATTTTTTATGATTTGCATTGTAAAACTATGGATAGGAATTAATCTTCCTCAAAAAATTACCATCTTTTACTTATATAATTTATGTTTCCAATGACTTTTAGCACTATAATGTGTTTCTCTTTTATGATTTATAGTATAAGAACATGGATGGGCCCTAGCCTTCCTCATAAAATTGCCATCCTACTATTCCTTTTATAATAAAATGTGTTCTTGATCCTTGTTCTGAACTTTAGTTTTTGCTTCTTTTGATAGATGGAATTTTCATAATAATCTATTTTATCATGTTTTCCTCCACTTCCCTCATTCTTATGATAAGGAATCACACTTTTTTGTCATTGTATCCCTTTTCTCCCTTTGTCATATTTTTTTTACATTTGAAGTAATTCAAATTATTCCTTGTGTCATTCCTCTTGATTTCCTTTCCTTTCACTTCAAATTAGCTAAAACAAAGTCAAAGTCAAGATAACACTTTTATTTCACCTAGATTTATGAGACTATTATACCCCATGATATTTTAATTCCTCTCTCTTAGCAACCAAGCCCCAAGAATTCAAATACAAGTCATATTTAACACCCAAGTTTGGTTTTCCAAATTCATATGGAGGAGGAATAGAAAAATCCATCAAGAAAGTTAAAATCCAAATCATTTGCAAATGATATACAAAAGGAAACATACAAATCTCAAAATTCAAAATCACACCAAAAGATGTGATTTCAAGCACATCTCCTATCTCTAATAAAATCTCAAACTCCATAGTTGGCCTCATATATAGATATGGTCCATTGTAGTGAAAAAGGCTAGTAGATTAAAATAGGAGAATTTATAAAACTCTATGGTGCTACCTAATTTCTCACATAAGCACTTAATCTTCATATTAGACTAACAACTCTGTAAGGGGTCTTGAGGAGTGGGGAACACATTATTAGAAGGTAGGTATATTTTTATTTTCATGTATATAACCTTCATGGGACAATATATATACTAGATTTGTTGACCTAACACTTGTGTAGCTAATAGAAGTTCTTCAGAGTTCTTAAGGTCAAAAGTTATATTATTTTGATGAACCCAATATGAGTGTCTTGACTTCAATAAAAGAGTTTCTCTACCTTGGTTTTTCCTTCATTATCCCCTCCACCCATTTCATTTCCCCCTTGATATATAAATTATGATTCCAAATATATTTTCCCTCTTCTTTAATTCCCTTATTATTCACTTCTTAAAAACATGCTAACACTAATTTGTTTTAGTTTTATCTATCCTTAGAAATAAAACAACATGTTAGAGAAACTATGGATTACTTTCTTTGCACCATTGAATTACATTCCTATAATTACTTTAATTTACTTTTACCATTTGTCATTGTTTTACTATTTTGTTGTTATAGACACCTAAGTTCATACCCTTTTTCCATTGTTGAGTGAGATAAGAATTGTTACTGCTCACTCATCAATGTTATTTTACCATTTTGTTTCTTCTTTTACTTTTGATATTTGATTACCATCCTTTTAACATGTATCCTTGGTTTGACTTGGTGATTTTGCCTTATTTCTTAATTAAGGTTTAGTTGTTTGAGTTCTTAGGTCTTTAGTAACCTTGGATTTTTAGTTACTTGATTTACTCTTATTTTTGACTTGGTCATTTGGTCTAACATAACACTTATCACCCCAACTTACTAAATTCCCAAGTATGTATTATCTTCATATCACTAGTTATTTTGGATTTATTGTGTTTTTTTTCTTTTGCTCTTTAGTTTTGTATTATTGAGTTTGTCAAAAGTAGTGTTTGATCCCTACACAATCAAAACTAACAACACAACAAACAACCATCCAATGATAAAGGTAAGTCAAGTATGCATCACATTTAATTTTTAGTCATTTAATTTTAGTTATTTTATGATTTAAAATATAGTAAATTTTTCAACATCATTTGTATGTGTTCTTATGTTCTTTATCAAAGTACCATCCCCCATTACACCTTAGTGACACATGATAAGATTCAAGTCAAGCATATGTATACACATAATTTTTTCAACTTTTATCAAATACTAATAGTTTACATCTTTTAATAACCCATTGAGACACAATCTCTTTGAGTCCACACCTTAAGGGTTATAATAAGAAAGGGGTAGATATAACATTGGTGAATCATAAGATTATTATTCCATATTACTAAATATTACCAATCTAACCAGATCCTAAAAACCATTCCCTAAGCTATTACTCCTCACCTGCACACTCCTTCAATATTTTTGCTTTTTCCATCCTTATTTTCCTCACATTGGTACCCTTCTTTTAGTCAGTTGTACATGGTCAACTTGGTCAACCCTTTACTATTTTGGGTAATTTTCATATAGGAGTTAGTTTGGCCTTTGGTTAACCTAACTTTGGACCTAGTGAATAATTGACCAGAATTATATAAGGTTGACTAGGCTGACCCTATATGTTGACATATTCGAAAGGGTTTAGGGAAAGATCCACCTATAAATACAAGACCATTTCATCATTATTTAAATATGCAATCAATATTTAATATTCTCTCATTCTTATTTATAAAATACTCTACCACCATTCTACTTGGAGAAACTAATCTTGTGGATAATTCTTGGATACGTTGGCCTTTCTTAGTGTTCTTTAAAAATAAACAAAAACCTCTTGTGAAGCCCCATTAGCAAAGGGAGAGATTGAGTATTGATGGGTTCACATTCAGGAAAGTATTCTCTAACTTTTTTCCTCTCTTTTGTAAATAGAAGTAACATACATATTGGTTTCAAAGAATATTACTCTTCACATTCTATGTATTAGGGTCTTAGTCATACTTAGATTAATTGAGATTATGTCATAAATCTTTTGATTTTTTAATAACCCTTAATATTTTGCCACAAGATTTGGTGAGCACTATATTATATTTACTTTTCTTGTTATTAGAATAGGTGAAATATTAAAACCTAGGACCCCCTTAGGGTAATTTCATGATTGTGTTAGACTACAGGATCTAGAACCCTCTTTAGCATAGTGTATTGTGATAAGTGATGCCTTAATCAGGTCTAATAGATCCCCATATTGGTCATGATTTTGTTTAAAAAATGTATTCCCAATCAAAAGTGTAGGTATGTTATATCTTCTTTAAGCTAAGATTGATTTATAGACATGATGCATTTATGATTACATACATAATCTGATTGAGTAGTGTGTATGAAATTGATTGATCCTAAAAATCAATATATATATGAAAACTTTGGCCAAATTATTATTTATAGTTAATAATTATCATTTAATATGTTTGATATAGTTTACATGTTTGTATGATGTCATGTTAGAATGGATTTATTTATGGTATACATCATGTATTAGCTATCTTACAAGACATGGGTTCTAGTTTGTCAATTTGGATTCACATACTATCATTATTTATCCATCCATGAAAGAAGGTCCATTACCTTGATCGTAGATAGTGTAGGGGATCGATGGTTTGTGCTTGGTGTGGAAAAACACTTGTATGATGCTCTACCTCCCCATAGCATTACTACACTAGAGACTACATTTGATATTATCGATGGATAATTTGAGTTCATTGAGACTCACTCTATATGGATCTTTGTATCACTATATTATTATTATTGGGACATTATTATTACTCAAACTATACTCTTTATTAATTTTTACATTTATAGTAATGGTTGTAATGTTGTATTAGCCACAAATATAATTTTAATAATACTTCTATAAAATAAATGTAGTATGTATTGTATATTCAAGATTGTTCATATTTTGATATATCATTATTATGGTGATCATTAGCTAAATGGATTAATTATATAGATTTAATAAGGTTAAATAAAATAATACATTTATTTAAAGATAACTTATTTTTATCATCATGAAATTTTTTAGATGAATTTGTGTAAATAATTTTAAAAAAAACTACCATATTCTAGTAAAACTCAATGGGGTTGTTACATTGTGGTATGAGAATTGAGGCTAAAATTATATGAATTAATGTGTATACTAATGAAATATTATTCTCATGTTAAGTAGGAAGAATAATCGTACATGCTAGACTAAGAGGTGAGGGTGCTTCAAATACACATCCCCCTATTGATCCAAATTATTTTATCATTGATCTTCATAACAATGAAAGAAACTAGTGACCAAATTAGGGCCCTAGAGTAGGAAGTTCATGGTAATGTAGAGGATAATTCTCAAGAAGAACCTAAAGAGCGTATTGATGAGTAGGAACATCCTCAAGCATAGAGGCATGAGTAACTGACACAAGATGCAAGATCTCATGTCGTTGTAGAGTTAGCATGAGACATGAAAAAGGTAAATCCACCCAAGTTCCATGGAACCATATTGATAAATGGAGATGAAGTGTGCCTGATAGAGATGGAAAAATATTTTGAGATTCAAAATTAATATAAAGTCATGATATAATTATGGGGATCATATCATCTTACTTGTGAAGCATGAACTTGGTGGGAAAATAAGAATCTTGAGATGAACCTCGAATCTACCAACACCACTTCGGATTAGTTTTTTATAGTGTTTAGGTCATTACAGATTCCATAAATATATTTTTATAATAATTTTACATATTTTAAAAATATTAAGCAAGGAGACCTATTAGTGAACAAATAATTAGAGTAATCCACCAATCTCCTAAAGTATATACCTAAGTATTAGGTGAATGAGAGGTTTAGGATCAAAGAATTCATCATGGGATTAAAATACCAATTTGATTATGAAGTAGATGTGTATGGACCATCTACAATGGATCATGTTTTCGATAAGGTAGGGAAGAAAGAACAAAAACTAAAATCTCTTGCCCAAGTCAGAGATAAGATCAAGAAAAAGTTTGGAATTTCTAAATTTACTTTCAGAAAGAAGAATTGGAAGCAGAGGAGTGGATACTACAAGATTCAATTCAAGAACTAGAATGTTAAGTTCAATAGTGGATCAAGGAACAAGAAACTTGGTAATTGTTTTAATGATGGTTTCAAGAGAAACTAATAGTTTGATAGGAAAGGACCATGTAGAGCTTGCTTTATTTTTGGAGGTGACCTTTATGTTCATGATTGTCCTCAAGACAAGTCAAATAATAAGGTTTTTTTCTCAATAGGTAATATTTAAGTATTGGATTCATGTAGATATTGACAATCATTAGGCTGAGTATCAAGCTTCACCCATAAAACTATAAGGTATTTTATTTGATCATTTAGTTTCTATTTTGATTGACATGAGGGATACAAAATGTCTCATTGCTCCTAGAATGTTTAGTAAATTGACTAGGAAAGTTTGAGTTATGTAAAATAAATGGTTAGTATAATATGGGAATGAGTCAAAGGTCAAAGTTGAGAAGGTTTAGTTGAAGATGAGATTAGGTCAACTTAATTCACTAAACTAGTGGATCTATATGCTTAACCATTAGGGGCATATTATTTGATCCTATGAGACAATCATATTTCAAATCATAAAGGTTAGGTTGAATATTATTTGAATGAGGTTGAGTGTCAAGATTATTTTAGAAATTAGACATGAACCACAGTCTAAGGCATCATATATAATGACAAACATATAATTGGTTGATTTAAAGTCATAACTTTAAGATTGTTTTGTCTAAAGTGTTGATTCATCAAAGTATGTCACCATGGGGTGCACCAGTTATCATTATCAGGAAGAAAGATGGTACTCTTTGTCTGAGTATTGATTACATGATGTTGAACAAGGCAATGATCAATAATAGATATCTACTAACTTGTATTGATGATCTCTTTAATTAGATGTGAGGTAAAAACTTCGTTTTAAAAATTTATCTTAGAGTAGGGTATCATTAGTTGAGAATTTATGATGAGGATATTCCAAAAATAACATTTAGAACTCGATGTGGTCACTAAAAGTTCACAATGTTCCCTTTTGGGTTGAAAAATACTCTTGCACCATTTATAAATATCATGAACAATGTATTCAAGGATTATCTGGATCATTTTGTGTTGATCCTTCTAGATGACATCCTCATATATTCCAAGTATGAGGAAGAACATCTTCAAAATCTAGAACTAGTTTTGCAGCATTTGTGAAAGCACAGGTTGTATGGCAAGTTATCCAAGTGTGCATTTTTAAAAAATAAAGTGTAATATTTAAGACATATTATCCATATGGATAGAATTTTAGTGGATCCAACAAAGATAAGATCCATCATAGAATTACCAGTGTCTAAGAATGTGCATGAGGGACATAGTTTCATGGGATTAATAGGATATTACACAAAATTTGTTTTTAATTTCTCTAAGATAGCTAATCCAACTACCTCTCTTTCGAAGAAGAATAAGATTTTTGTCTGATAAGACAAGTGTGAGAAAGCCTTTTAGGATCTAAAAATGATGCTTACTTCATCACCATTGCTAATACTTCCTGATCATAATGGTCAATTCTTAGTGTTCATGGATACATCTAAGGATGGACTTAGAGGAGATCCTATGTAGGATGGTTTAGATGTAGCTTACAAGTCTATAAAATTGAATCCATATGAGGATAATTATGCCCCTCATGATCTATAAATTACTGAAGTAGTGCATGCCTTATAAGTTTGGAGGCATTATATATTGGGGAAACCATTTGAGTTCAATATTGATAACTTGGGACTCAAGTACATATTCACCCAACCAAACTTGAATGCTCATTAGAGATAATGGTTAGAATTCTTATATGAATATTATTTTGATATTAATTATATCAAGGGAAAGGAGGATAGGGTTGTTTATGCTTTAATATGTATAAGATACATAGTATTATTAGCTACTATAAAGAGTAATTTTCATAATTAAGTAATCAAACTCTCACCAAGAGATGATTTCTATGATCAGGTTAAAAAAACCATTGTCAGAGAATGCTCAAAATCTTAGGTATAAAGGATTTAAGATAGATAATGATGGTAAATTATGGTATGAAGGTAGGATGTATGTGCCTAATAGAGAGAATTTAAGGAGCATAGTGATAAAGGAACTACACAATGCCCTATATTCAAGACATCTATATGTAACCAAAATCATGGTTGAGATAAGACCTCTCTATTTATAAAAATAAATCAAGAAAGATACATTGTATTTTGTGTCTTGTTGTTTATAATGTCAATGTGTGAGAGATAAACATGTGCATATAGTAGGATTTTTATACCCCTAATGATATCCCATGATCGAAGTGGTAGGTGATTAACATGGAATTTATTCAAGGGTTTTCATTATCATGGAACTGACATTATATAATCTTGGCTATTGTTAACAAATTAACCAAGGTAGCACATTTCATACTAGGCAACTTGATAAATGATGCACTATGTTTACAAAGAGATTCATGAAAGAGGTGTATCAATTTTATGGATCTATAGAAAATATCATTTCAAATTGATATCCAAGAATTAATTCTATATTTTGGTTGACTTTGAATTTAGCTGTAGGTACACAGTTGAATTTTACTTCTTATCACCCTAAAACTGATGGAAAAACATAGAGAGTTAACCAGGTTTCAGAAGATCTCCTTCATATGTATTACATGGATCAAAAATACAAGTGGGAGGAGTACATTCCATTGGTTGAGTTTTCTTGTAACAACTCATACCAATTAGTATTGAATATGGCTCTATTTGAGGCATTATATGGAAGGAGGTGTAGAACATCAATTAGTTGGGACATCTTAGAGGATAGGGTAGTCTTTGAACTTAAGATGCTTTTAGAAATGGAAGAACAAGTTATGAAAATTAGGAAGAGGTTGTCCAATACCAATGATAGACAAAAAAGTTATGTTGATTTAAAGAGAAAAACAAGGTAGTTTTCTATAGGTAATAAAGTGTTTTTATGTGTTAAACCTTAGAAACAATTGATTTTGGAAAGTCACCTAAGATTTTACCTATATATGTGGGGCCCTTTTAGGTTTTTATATTGATTAATCATGTATCATATATGATTTCATTGCCGCCAACTCTATCTCGTTTGCATAATGTCATCAATGTGTCTTATCTTACAAATTATGTTTCTGATCCTTCACATGTGTTAGATTGTAATGCTTTATAGGGTTTAGATACCAAGGTGGTCATGATAGAACCAATTATAATAATTAACACTCATAAACTCACATTGCATAATATAGAAGTGTCATAGTGTAATGTCTAGTGGGATTAATATTCTAAAGATAACACCACTTGAGAAGACTATGATGAGTATTATAGGTTGTTTCCATATTTGTTTTCTTGATATGTTGATACACATTATTATTTTATAATAAATTATGTTTTTTTAATTTAGAAATTATGTTTTAATAAGTGTCATCAGGATGATGACCAAATTTAGGGGGGAGGATTTCACAGTCCAATTTCTCTCTAAGCGTAATAACATATTGATTCATGGAATATTATGTTTAATATTTGATTAAGCTTTATTTCATATGTTAATTATGGGACAATTATATGTTACTTAATTGACATGATTTATTGGCTATGGAGTCAACTATACTTTTATATTATATACATTATGATCATGTTTTTTAGTTTATACAATAGTATTTAATGGATTATAAATTATTTGGTCTAACTACCTTTATTTTTGTGAGGTGGATGCAGGACAGATCCATCCCTTAGAGTGTGATGGAGGAATGGCATCATCATATAGGGTGGCATAGATGGAGGAATTAGGGAATGATAGAGGGATAGGCTATAAACCCACACACACACACCATAATATATTAGCATTTTTAATATTCATTTGTTTATTTAGATATCTATATTATGTCTTTGATTGTTTATATATGTTTGCTACGATCTTAATTTTTGTTTGATGATCATGTTGATTTAGTTATGTGATCTAAAAAATCTTCTTGTGTTATTGCATTAATTGTTATTGACGTTATATATTTAATGAAGGATTGAATATGTACATGTATTATTTTGACTTAGTCTTATCTTGGATGTAGCTATGTGAAACATAACAATTTTTTATATATATATACATTACTATGGTAGTAGTTGACAAATTTTGTTAATTTACCTAATATATTTGTTACATGATTATGATGCTTATAAGATTTTAATATTTATATTTATAAACAATAATCATATTGTTTACATATATAGGAAAAGTCATCATATTAAATAATATGTTTAAAACTAGTAGTGAAGGTCAAATTATTTGGTAATGGTTATTATGTTTAATGGAATTTTTATTATAGTTGATGGTATTTTAATATCCTAATGCTATATCAACATTTCTATTTAGATCGTAGTTTTTGATGACTTTTTATAAATTCAAATTCATGGGAATTATAAGAAGTCAATGTTCGTATTTGTAAGTTCAATATACATGCATAAAATGATTATTATATTAGTAATTAGAACTTTCAAGATGACTAGGGTTTCTAAACTAGTCTTGACTTGAGTTAACAATCATTAATCAAAATCATTATTTTGTTGGAAGAATTATTCATGAGGAAAAGATGGCATACTATTAGTTCTATTATCTCTTTACCTAAATGCATCGATTGGGTCATAATTTTAGCTAGGATGTTTTGAAATTCTAGGCAAGATGGAGGAGAATAAGGATAGAAGGGAAGCCTGGATGGGATGACTGACATACATATGAATATAGAGGATGTTTGAGCTATTTTTGAAGGGAAAGAATGAATTTTAGATAACATAAACTAGGTTGATGTTGAATATATATATGGATGAATTCTATAAATGATTTCATAGGGGTTTCATGTTTCATTTTTATGAAATTATAAAAAAATGGGTTAACTTTTGGGCCCTATGGATGGCTCAGCCATCCACATAACCCAACATAAAACCAATAAACCCTATTTGGAATGGCTAGGGATTTATATTCCTTACCATGTCATTTTAAATATCATAAAAGTTTATATGTATATATTTTTTTCAAAATTTTAAACCCTAGAAAAATTATATAGGGTATATTCATGGTTTTAAGATGAATTTTTTTTCACTTAAAATCTCAGAATCCTTGCCTAGTATTTTTTATTGAACCACATAGATGCTTTAAACATAAATAATGGTCTTAAATCTTGAATCTGACTAGTGTATGATATTAAACTTGGGGGTCTTTAACTTAGTATAATTTTGAGTATCTTTTAAGCCATTATATACTATATGGGGTAGAAAAATTATTGAAAATTATATCAAGTTAAGATATATGTTTGTTTAGGGCATGGCTATGTATATATTTAAACCTAGAAAAATTAAGTATTGAATATTTTGTTTCATTTTATTCCTTACTAATTATATAATTAAATATATACATACACAGATATATGTATATTCATATTCAAGACTTTATTGACCTGATGGTCTACACACACACACACACACAAGGGAAATTTATGATATGATGCTTTATTATGAACTTAAAAATCTATTTAAATATGGGGTTTGTTTTGTGAAAGGAATGCTTATAAATTATTCAATATTTATAATATTTTTATGAATTCTAATATATATACAAAGATCACAGTTTATAAATAAATATTATTGTGTTTATATTATTCTTGTAATTGATTAAAGGATTTGTGAAGAATGAGGGAATATATATATATATATATATATATATATATATATATATATATATATATATATATATATATATATATATATATATATATATATATATATATATATATATTTGAACAAAAACCTATAGCATACATTGGAACTTGTATTGAATTTGGTTTTTGTTAAGCCATGAATGTATAAATCCTAAAATCTATTAATGATAGTTAGTATATCTTAATATAAATATTGGGTATGATTATATATTGATATGGATGTGTATTAAAATTAAATACAAAGGTTTATTTAAGGCACTTATAAGCCTTGGATGAACTCTATATTCAACTAGATATATAATTGATATACTAGTAGAGTCTATAAACAATATGATGCAAGCTATACAAATACAAAGGATGAGTTAAATGTATCATATTTTGTTAATATAATGAGATATATATGATTACACTTTGATTATATTTTATTTTTAATAATATATCTAAGACATCAAATAGATTTATAGATTGATGGAATAATGTCTTTAAAATATAAGATTGATAAAGCACATTTCATTGAGTTTAGAAGGAAAACTATCTATATTTTATGATACAAATAATTAAAATTCTGAGTATAATAGTCGAAGCACTAAAGTTTGGAGTTTTTTGGTATTAATAATAATTGAAATGAAATAACATAGTATGTGAATGTCTACTTTTAGTATACATGATACTCTAATATCATAGACTATATATAATCTATTTAGAGTATATTGTATGTATTTTTGAACTACCGATTGAATAGGATATTATTTATAAAATGATGTGTTTTAAATGCATAGACAAATAAAGAAATATTTAAAATAATTTGGAGTTATACCCACTAAAGTGGAGTGGAAAAAAATTCTCCAAAATTAATTTTCTTATATTCCAAATAAAATGGACTATTTCAAATCATTTGGGCATAGATCATTTTGAATGAATATGACTATTTTGAATAATTTGGACTTATACCAACTAAAGTGGAATGCCAAAAACATTATTGAAAAAATAAATTTCCTATATTCTAAATAAATTGGAGTGTTTAAAACCATTTGGGCATAGATTATTTATGAATAAATTGGGTTATTTTAAATAATATGGACTTATACCCACTAAAGTGGAGTGAAGAGAATTTTCTCAAAAAATAAATTTGTTATATTCAAAATAAATTGGACTATTTCAAAGCATTTGGGCATAGATAGTTTCAAATAAATAGGGCTATTTGAAATAATTTAGACTTATACCTATGAAATAGAGAAGAAAATTTTCTCCAAAAATAAATTTTGTTTATTCCAAATAAATTAGAATGCTTCAAACCATTTGAGCATAGATCATTTTAATTAAATTGGATTATTTTAAATAATTTGAAATTATACCCACTAAAGTGGAGTGGATAATGTTTTATCCATAAATATGTTTTTTATATTCCAAATAAATTGAATTATTTCAAACCATTTGGGTGCAGATCATTTTGAATAGATTGGACTATTTTAAACTTGTGGTACCCTTTTGGGCCTTCATACTGATCATTGATCCTTTTAAGTACTTTATATTACTAGGAAACATGGTACTATTTGATTGGCCAAATCTTAGATGAAAGCATATTAAATAATCTAGTTCATCTACATAATAAAATATCTTGACAAATGTTTGTTGCTCAATGTGAAGATCTTCATGAGCAAGTGTCAATATGATAATGAATCAATTTGTGAAATTTAAAGATAAATCAATGGAGTATCCAATCCTAAGGGGACTAGCTTTGGAACTTGGACCTGATTCAATACTTTATAGGAATCTCCAATAATAAATCAAAATGCACTCAACCAGATCAAAGTAATTCTAAATTAGAATCTATTGATTTGAAATTAATTGAACTATATTTGAAATAATTTAGAATTTATTTGTATGAAATTGTTGACAATGTTTATTACTATAATTATAGTTTATAATCAATAAATGCACTTCAAATAATCATAATATAGTGAAATTACAACTTTTTAACATTAGTTCATAGTTGTTGGCATGGCTTTTTTGCTTTCTCCCAAGAATGTGATGATAGACATAATTTTGATTCTCCAATCATTTTCATCTTTCGAACTTCCATTTCTAGTATATCTACTTGACATAACATAACTCATTTTCAATTTTTGATTTGTAACATAATTCTAATAATTACAGTCAATGAACAATGTCTTGGCAATTAAAAAATCATCTCCAAAGGTCCCTTTAAAAATAACTTCATCAAATTTATTTTTGTTTATATTGAATGACTTAGATTTATTTTTCCCCCAAACAAACATGAAACTTGAAATTGTGTAACACATGTCTTGAATGAGTATCATCAAATGATTGTCCTCTATCATTGACCAAATTCCAATATGAGAAAAAGACTGCAGTGCTACCTTCAAAAATTATTTGGAATGATCTCGAATGTAGTATGCCACATTTTCTATTATATAATCTTATTTTTTCTCATATCATACAATTACATATCTTTTATTTTGTGCAAAACAAATAATAAGTCATCCAACCCCAAAATCGATAGTTTTTTAGAAGTCAGTTTTATATCCTCCTTTGAAATGTCTAAAATTTATTAAAAAATAATAATAATTTATTAAAAATATTATATTATAATAAATATAACATATAAATTTTATAATAAAATGTTTTACATGTTACTAGATTGGTCATTGATGCAATTTTGATTTGCATTTCTTATTGTAAAATAAAAACATAATGCATTTCATTTGATTTAATGTTTTTTTGCATTTACTAAATCTTATAAAGATTCATATAAAAACATAAAAATAAATACATGCTTAGGCACATTGTAATTATACTCATTATACATGGATGTACCATTTCTATTGCCATTTTTTTAACATACATATGCATATAAATGTTCATATTGAATCCATATAACTTGACCATGAATTTATCATATTCTAAAATAGTCCCATTTTGCCATAAATCATTTCTCATAGATGTTGATAGGAATTTAACATTAATCAACCAACATATATATTCTTATAGTAATGAAAGTATCAGTTTTTCTTATGTATATGAATACATATTTATATGTTTATACATCCCATCAAAAAAAAACAAAATAGGATTTACTCTTTTAATTTGTAGTTCATTATCACTAAATTCGAATGAATATTCACCTTAATAGATGAACCCCATTCATATACATCCAAAAAGACACATAAAATTAAAAACTATTTAAATCAATAATAATATAATTGTTTATATCATAATATACTTTATTGGTTTTTTATTGATAAAGAACACATGGATACTCTGCATCAGAAATTACTGTATTGAAAACATAGTATATCACATTTTTTTTTATTTTAAAATGGGTAAATTAAACATGTAAAAAAAATTGTAATGGGTAAATTAAACATGTAAGCAACATTTTAATGCATGAATACAACTACATTCAAGTCTATACAACAACAAAATGAACCCACACTTCCAAATCCCAAGTTGAGGCTAGTCTATATTTTATTATCTTCTACAATCTCCTGTCCATGAAAAAATATTCAATTGTGATGTTTTCAAATAAATAAAGATAATTAATATATTCTATACTTGTATGAAATTGTATAATTACACATTTATTAAAAGGGATTTTCAATTTTTTTTATTTTTATAGTTTGTATGGGTCCACTCTTTCATTGAAACATTGGTTCTTTATTCCCTCCAAGGTAATATATAATGCAGTAACTAAAAATTCTTGTCATCAATTTATTTGATATTTGTTTTTTTTTAAATTTGACTTATTGTAGAGTTTTACCTTGTGTTGTTTTTGTGGAGGCACCAGCCTATGGAGCTATGTGATGGATAGTGTTGGAGACAAAAAGTTCTAGAGATGTGTTGTGAACTATTATAATTGAGACATAAATAGATGATGAAATATTCTATCATTATTATGAATCGTTGCTAAATAAAAAATTATATAATTAAAAAAAAATGCATGATCTTATATTACCTTCTTCAACTTGCAATGTGTCATGTTTATTGATATGATCTTTCATTATTATTATTTTTTCACTTTCATGTAATGCCATTACTACTACACACCAAAAGATTTCTAAGTTGTTAGATTTGAAAAATAAATCACACAACAAAAGATTGTTAAGATGCTATATCTGGAATATGAAGCATGATTATAAAATAAATTAAAAATGTTATGCACCCAATACTAATACAAGTAGTTGTAATTGTATTGGTTGCTCTTAATTTGTCAAAAAAAATTAAATTAAATAGTAAAAGTTGTTTATTCTTCAATTTTTATAATGTAAGATAAATTTATTTACAATTTTTTATAAGCACACACCAATCCATCTCTTGTATATACCCCTAACATGTCACATGCATCTAAATAATTGAAAGTAGAGATAAGTTTATCCTAAAATATTTTATCTAGTTTAGTTTTGAATGGCAGTCTTTTGTGAACCAATAATTTGAAATGTTGGTATGTATTTATAGATGTCAAAACCTTCTTCTAATCTACTTTGTTGTGAATGGAGGCTAAAACCTTGTAGCAAAAAATGAGTGGAATCATACAAAAAATTGATACCTATAATATATGTCCAATCAAATCCATTACTATTTGGAACCCATAGTATGACACTGGTATCTTGCATAGAATGAAAATCACCAACACATAAATTATTGAGAGAGGTTTCAATGCTAGAAAAATGTTCTAGTTTGTAGATGATGAATACATTGAAGGCCCCAATAATAAAGTTATCAATCAATTATTAAATAAATAGGCAAAGAATTTTTTCCTTAAAAACTTCGGTGAGATTCAAAATATCAATAATTATCAAAGTGTTGTTCAGACCAAGACTAAACATATCACTAAAATCTTTTAAAATGGATAACCAAAGACATGGGGCCCCATAATGGTAGCTAAATATTTTTGTAGCTATCTTGGGAAGCTGACCTCCATAATTATGTATATAATTTTTCAATATACTTAATGAATCTTGAGATAGTACTTCTTAGCCTTTTTTAATTTTTGAAACACCTTCATTCAGGACACATAAATAGTCAAACCTTTTCATAGAAATTGAATAATGCCCCATTACCACTTCAGGGGTTATTATTTTGTCTAGTGGTAGTGTTTTATCATGGTTGCTAAAATAATTTCAATTTTTTGATAAGACATTACTTTCTAGCTTCACATTTTTACACAAAGTATCCATTTTGTTGTACCCAAGGTTTTCAAGAAGGAAATATACCCTTTTTCCAATAAATCTACTAGTTTTATTTTTATTTTGTCTAAAATCCCTTGAATATTTCTAAGTACTATTGTACTAATTAGATTTAAATATTATTTATCTAAACTAGGTAAAGTACAACTTTCAAAAAAATCAAACACCTTATCAAAACAATCCCAAATGGGTTGTTCCATGAAAAGAAGGCATTTTATCTCTTATGATTATTGTGTTGAATAGTTTATTTGTGTGAACAAGTATCTATCTTATTCATGTATTTCTTCCATATTTTTTTACTTATTTAAATATTCTTCCAACCTCTCAGTTTGATAATATCTCATGTAGATCTAACTCTTTCTACAAATGAAGCCTTATAAATTATTTTGTTGGCTTCATTATATTGGTTACATATTTTGTGTACAATATGGAATAGAGTACAAGTTTTCAAAAATCTTTCCCTTCTAATAGAACATTTATTTCTCAATAATAGTGAATTGTATTCCTCCTCTGAAAGAATTTTCAATTGTATTGTAATTGTGTATTGGCCATCTACATTTTTTAACCTTGTGGTTTATTTATCCATCATATCTTCTAGGACTTCCTTTGATTCAATAATACATTTAGGGTTATTTGGATCAAAAGGAACTAACAAAGCATCCTTTATTATGTTTTAAAAATGAATGAATTATATAATTCACCCCTCTTTCGTTCATATTTCTTATTTTGATATTAGTTTCCCCCAATTCACAGAGCTCTATAGAAATGTTCAAGGCATAATTACTAGAGGAAATATAACATGAAGAAAATTCATTGTGTCTTATTAGAAATTTATGTCAACAAAAGTATTCCAACATTTTGTTTGATATTATTTTTCTCCATTGGTGTGAGTACTTATATGGCCTCTTTCAAATCTTCATACAAATATCTTTCCCTTGTTTGTCTTGTTTTCTTCAATATTTTTTCTATTATGACTGTAGGGTATCTTAAATACATGTTTACATGGTGGAAAGCAGAAGAAGTTGTTGCCCCTTGTTCATGTTTTTATTTAAACATATTTTGTATTATAATGACCAAATTATCTCTATCTATGAACCCAGACATTTGAATGTTGTCATATATATTCAAATGAAACCCAAATGTTTCACAAGTAGGAGAAAATTTATTTTTTGTCAATTCTATTTTACTAGGGGTAAATTTATTGAAATTAGCCATAGCTCAATAGATAATTCCCTCTTATTCATCCCATAATTATAGTTGGAATTGAAAAGAATCTTCAATTTCATATTTATCATAGGCAAGGATTATTCCAATTGGAGAATATTCTTTTCTTGGTATAGTGTTAAACAAGTATATATCTGCATGCATGTTTGGCAGACTAAATAATTTAAAATACCAATCAGCAAGAGGAATTTATCACCACCATAAAATGGAAGATGTTGATTTGGATTTGATTTTAGTTTTGGTAGTTTAAATAATACTCTACCTAAATTATCTTGGAGTGAGGCCTTCTTCTACATTTTAAGTGTGGAAATTCCTTTTTCACCCAAAGACATTCTACAAAGCAATTGAAATGATTTAATTATTGATCTTTTGTAAAATGCAAGTTGCATATTGCATCAGTTAATGAATTTTTTTTGTGTTTAAGTAGTGATTAAATGTATATCAACAAATTTTAATTCTAAAATATAATAAAAAATACATATTAAATCTTTGTAATATGTAAATTAACTCAAACTTCAACTAATAAGGTATGACCAAACTAAAAATAAATTATGTACACCAACTAATATAATCTAATGAACAAAGCAATCCACAAACATTTGTTTCAAAGGAGAAAGATGAGGGGAAGTATCTTTCTAATGTGTGTCAAAATTCCCCTCAATAGGTACCTTCAAGGTATTTTCTAGGAGATACCTTTCAATCATATACAATAGTGAATTTTTCCTACAAGACATCTCATAGGAGATACCTTGAAGTTAACCATGATGGTATTATAGGTGTAATTCAAGGCCCTTGAAGGAATATCCTAGTGGACACCTTGAAGGGTGATATCATACATTCAAAGGGACGTTGAATGTATATCCTAGTAGAACTTTCCTTTACCTTGAAAGCACTATTAGCTGATAACTTGATAATTTAAAGGGCCTTCTATTACTTTGGAGAGTACACATTTTAGGTCTTCTTGTGCACATGTTATTTCCACATAAATTTAGTTTAAATTTTTCCCTGTTACATTAATAGTTTTAGATATGTATAATCACCTTGTTGTACCTCTAAAATTTGCCTTTACCTTGATGGTCCTTTGAATATCTTTAAGGTATCTCTTTAGAGATACCTTCAAGTTACCCATGAAGGTATCAAAAGGCCCTTGAAGGAATCTCCTATTAGATAGCTCAAGATTTAACTTGCCCAGTGTTATTAACATTTGTAAAATATTCAAGGTATCTCCTAAGAGATAACTTTAAGTTACCCTTGAAGTAATATTCTAGTGGATATTGTTGTTGCCTAAAACTCTTACTCTCAATGAATAATTTAATATGGAAAGATTTACAGATGTGGGATGAAATCATAATTTATGAAGAAACCTATAGGATTCTTATGATACTTAGAATAAGCAGTATGGTGACACATTTCTCCCTCTAAATTACCTCTAGAATTCTTGTTAGAAATGGGGCCCACTTCTCTCAGATAATGACATGCCTTTAATTTAAACAACTCCCATATTTCTTAAGAAATATTGTAATGACACATGTCATGAATGGAAGGGAATGAGACTTAGCTAGAAAATTAAAAAGGGGAACCTGAGAAAGAGGAGGTTGGTACACCACCCACCAAACTCCACCAAGGACATCCACAATGAAAAGGCTAACTTGCCCAGAACTTTAAAATGTGGATTACGATCCACAAATACCTCAAGGTTTAACTTTCCTAGTGTTATTGAGGTGTATAATGGATTCAATGAGATACCTTTCAAATAGGCATAAGATTTTATTTCTCCTCCAATGTATCTTCTAGGGGTAACCTTTCTCCCATATCTCTAAGTTTTCCTATATTAAACTTTCTTAGACTGCTTGAATATGTTTGCCTATGTGTCTGCAACACCTACTCATAACAAACATTAGTTGCAAAAACACTTTTCCATAGAGAATCCATCTTCAAAGGTAAATATTGAGATCATAGGGACCTTATTGTATTCTCTACCCTTCCCCCTATTTTGGAAGCTTCTTAGAGTGAAACTTTATGAAGAAGATAATTTCAAGTCACCCATTAAGAAACCTTCATGTTACCCTCAAGGAGATAATTTAAAGTCACCTATTAAGGTATTAGAAGGCACTTAAAGGATTATCATGGTATATACCTCAATGTGGAACTTTTCCATCATTATTTTGGTGTAGTAATGATTCAATGAGTAAATCGTTGTTTTAACTCAAAAAGTTAGATAAAAATGCATTGATTGTTGTGTATAAGGTATTCTCTAGATATTATTGATGGGTAAAGGTATCTTAATTCCAAGATTCAATGTGAAACCCATAAAAATTTTATACCTCATAAGATCATCAAGAGAGAGTTAAAAAAAGAAAATCCATTATTGCATCATTTTATATTAAACAAGAATTACACTCAAGAGCTTTGCCATACCTTCAAAGAAATACAAGGCCGTTGAAAGGAATCTCTTAGGAGATACTTCAAAGGGAATTTCCATACATCTAAGGGAACATTGAAAGTATCTCCTAGGAAACACCTTCAACATGCACATGAGTTGAATTTTCCTTAAACCTAAAGGTACTACTGGGTGATAATTTAAAGGAGCTTTTCGAGACTTAGTTTTATCTAGAGGAAATATATTAAGAATTTGGTTTTTGGAAATTTTAATCAGGTCCTATTATTAAATTTTTTTCTTCAATAATTTTGTTCAAACATTTTATCTAATGTATTTTGGTCTTCATTATTTTTATTTGATACTTTTGGTCTTTGAACTTTTTTGCTAGGAGTTTTTACATCAGACAGTTTATGAGAACAAATGTTCTGAATGACTTATCTTTTATCAGTGATTTTTCTCTTTGGGTTTTTTGTATCAGCCTTTATTTTTTAGTTTTTTATTTGGATATTTTCTAGGCTCAATCACAACACAAAACTTGACTCTCAATTCTTGACTACTGAAATCCTACTATACTTGGTTAATAAAGAAAAATACTTACTAATACTTGCTAAGGATACCCAAAAACTAAACCAACTAGATATGAACTATGCACAAAGTGAAAAATGTGAATGTTTGGCATTTATAATGAACTATAATTGAATTCTAAAGGTTATTTACATGATTTGTAGCCATTTATTTCTTCATTTCTCTCAAATGAATTCAAACTTGACTGATATTCTATGCAAGAAAAGCCCTATGAGACTATTGTAAGTAAATAAGTGACTAGAAAAAAGGATATCTCTTCAAAAATCACATTAAAAAAAATACAACAACTAGACATAATGATAATGGCATCTTTATCTAAGGCATTTAGGGGATCACTTCCACCATCACCATTTTCTATCAAGGACTTAGTTTATGATGTTACCATTTTTGACAATAGGTATGAGAACTACTCTAAATTATGGGATGTTCTAAATTCAATTAACATATTTTCATTTTATAGAAATCTATCTCCCTAAGAGTGACTATTCATCATAGACTTATTATCACTTAAGAAACATAGATTGTATTCTATTGCAGCCAAGCCCAAGGTTATGTCATGCATCAACCACTTTTGAGACTTATTCTTCACAAGCAAGGTTATGAATGATGACTTTTTGCACTAAATTCATAACCAAATGGTTGTGGAATGCATATTTAGAGCATATTTTTTGATGTATTTATCACTACTAACACCAGATGCTTATTTTGACAAACACAAGCTAGTTGTGTGGAAGTAAGATATTACTATGGAAAAGGTGTTCAATTAATGACTTTTCCCCAAGGAAACCATGAAATACAAAGGCAATATCCCAATCCAATCAATAAGTTTAGGATGGGATTTTTAATTGGCATGACACTAATTGATAGGCTCTATGAAATGCCCAACATCCATTTCCTCAATTTGGATTGGGTGCCATTGTTGCATATGATGTTGACTAGTGATACAATATTTTCCTTGGGTGAAATAATAAGCTACAAGATGAGAGAATAGATCATTCATAAGGAAAAGTGGACCACTCTCAAGGGCCACTTCTATATGATGTCATATCTTTTGGATGTTGTAATGGGAATAATTTATAAAGTACTCAGTGACCTATGGAGCTCGGCCATTGATATTATAAAAATTTGAATTTGTGATCATTTTCAATTTTTACATATCTATTCTTATACCAAGAATATGGTGATTATTATTGAGGATGTTAATCCTCAAGTCTAGAAAGCAACCCATGGATTTCTAATACCTAGAGTTAGATTAAGCATCATTAAAACACTATCTAGAAGATGTGATTATTTTTTTAATCCAAACTACATTATTTTCATGATCATTGACCACAAGGTTCATCCTTTGATCCTTCCAAAATATATACCTAATAAATTGGCTGAGTAATAAATTGATTTCTAGCTCTGGTGGAGAATTAAAGAGGACCTACTAAAAAATGAGAATAACATGGTATATGAGCACCATATGGTCATTGGCAGGATGGTATACATAATGAGACAGCACTTTGGAGATGTGGGTGGAAAAAGAAAGAGTTATCATTTTCCCATAGAACCACATAGGGATTGGGATCTTCAAGGCTACATCTAAAAACACATTTATGGCCTTAATATCCCCTACCAAAATGTCCATTATGATTATGACTTTTTATTCATAAACACATAGAATGATGATGAGATTTTGGAAAGGGAAAGGGTTATTGGTTTGAAGGAGGTTCACTGAAGGGTGATTTAATAAGAATGTTCAATCATTATGAAGTAATTACATAATATAATGCCTCTCTTTGTAGGATGGACATCTTCAAACTTTTGGAAGGACCAGCCCATAGAATAGTCTAAAGAATAAGGAGATCCATCACAGGAGATTCATTTCAAGTTAAAGGCTATACAGAAGGAACTAGGGGTGAGTAACCCTAATTTTAGGGGAGCTTTAGGAGAACCTATAAATATTTATTCATCTAATGAGGAAGAGAAAGGACAAGATCCCCAAGCTACTAGTGTAATTAAAATACATGTGGCTACCCCCAAGAATAAGAGTCTAAATCTTTAGGGGTAGCCACACAAGAAGTAGCAACTTCAATTTAGCAAGGCTTCTCCTCATAGCTTAAGACTACTATTTGTTACAAAAAGAAGCATATGACTCCCCCCATAGGTAGTCCTAAAATAGTACAATATCAAATCTTGCCTATAATGCCCTAACAAGTGTTAGTGTATGATGAAGAAGACTCTAGTGAAGAATTAGAGTTGGAGAAATCACCATCTATAGAAGACACAATAGATAAAAAGGCTTTCTATATAGAGACCACCTCATTACTCTCCTATTCTATTCCTATTTTTTCATTTGTGCCAAGTTCATCAATGTATAAAACTCCCAAGGTGGAAATTGTTACTTCTAATCCTAATTATCCATTAACCATCTCCTCTTTCTTACATTTTCCTCTACTCAACATAATAATTTTAAAGGATGATACCACTATTGATCTGCCTTACACTACCTTTAATCCATCTTCCACCACCATGCCATCCACTTATTGTATGGCCACTTCTAGTATTCCTTTTAACACTACCATAGTCATGTCATTGAAAAGGAAAAGGGCATCCAAGAAGATAGAGATAGCCATGTACACTCCCCATCTCCATGTCTCATCTACCCAAATCACTCTCCCTTACCATCTACCACTCCATCCTAGGAAACTAGTGTCACTAGCTTAGATAAGGGAAAGAAGGTAAAGATACAGGTTATCATAGTCTATCCACTCCCCCAATATATAGGTTTGGATTGGTATAAGATAATTTGGCCTTCCTTGCTTGACATAATTATCAAGGCATTAAAGAAGCAACAACTAGTTGGGGAAGTTGAAGAAGTTATGGTCAAAACCATAAAGGAGATAGACCTCAACCAATTGATAATTACATTGTGGGCTAGTGATTTAAGGTCCAAGACCTCTCAAATGCCCATCTTTAAAATAACATAGCTCCCATCTATTACAACTTTCTTTGTCAAGTCATCCGAGAGTATTCAAAGGGTAAAGTAGAGGAAGCTAGAAGATGATGGTGGTAGGGAATTAATTTTTGAAGAGAGACAAGAGGTCTTTTATTTGACCAAAATTAAATATATATAATTGGGAAAATGCCCCGATAATGATTTTTTTTAAATATTTTTCTAAAGCACATAAGGATGCCTTGGTGGAAATTAATGAAGGAATAGAGCTAGCTAGATAAAAACTAGGGGCAAAGGTGGAACAAATAAAATAATAATAGAAGATAGTACATATCCCATCTAACATTTTAGCTAAGGTCTAGTAGGAAGCATCAAATTTCTATAATTATTTGGAGGAATTAGATTTTATGTAGGTTGAAATATCCACCTATGTTGCCAATACTCATAAATTAGTTAATTCTTGGAAATCTTATGAGAATAAATTGAAGATATAAATTGTTTACCCACCTAATAAGGATTATAGCCACCTAGATCTCATGACACCATTAGAGGTGTCCAACACACTCAACCTAGTAGTCATCAGGATGAAAGAGGCTAGGGAATGGATGATAATATTTAGGGTTTTGGTCCCCAAATATGAAGAACAAGAGGCCCTCATTATCTAAATTTTGAATGATTTGAAACTATCCAAAGTAAAGTATGCTATAGGTAATTTGATCAATAAGATGAAATTTTATTATATTATTCATGAGGATTCAAAAAAAATTAAGTAAAGTCTATAAGGACTACCATTGGAGGACATAGAAGCTGGGTTGAGATTTGCTAGGAAGAAGGTGACTAAAGTTGAGATCTTCAAGATCAGCTTCCAAATGACTAAAGTAGAGCATGTAAAGCTAATAGGATATGTTGGGAGGGTGAAAAAAATCCCTCTTTTAAATTTGGACATAATTAAGAAGAATCATTATGTATCACATAAATGTTGGCTTGAGATAGAGGCAAAGAAGAAGCAAACTCAAGCTACCATTTCTAGTTCTAAGTCAACAGCCATAGTTACAATGCCAACTAAAGTCCATGCAACCATCTAGATGTCAACATAGCCATGAAAGGCCAATTCTATTCATTTACATTTATATAGTGGTGTATATTTATATATTTATGGTTTTATTATATTTTTAACCATATTTTAAAGTTGACTATTCATTTTTGTAAACATGCACACATTGCATGATTTTTATAATGGCTAACTTAAGTTATTAACCACTATAAGATAACTCTATATGATTTTTTCCATAGTTAGAACTAAATTTTTAACTATGACATGTAATATATCTTACATGTACTTGGAGGATGAGGTAACCCCTTCCCCAAATCTATTTAAACACATGTAACCCATAGTTATGAAGGGTCAAAGAATATTCAATATATAGGAGCATGAGAAATTTTGGTTGTCAACTCATGTTTTTTTGTATTTTCTTTCCAATTTTTATTTAATCAAGCATATTTCTTTAGTTTTATGATTCAATAACTCTTAGTGTGAAAAATATATGATGAGTTCTTTCTTGTCTTGATTGATATTCTAGTCTTAGATTTGGAACACACAACACATATTGATATGTATGATAACACCCTTACATATATCTATTAAAGGATTACTTAAAGGGACTTATAATAACTTCATGGGTAACTTGAAGGAATTATAAGGCCATTGATACAATATCCTAAGAGATAATTCAAAGTGTGTTGTCATACATTGAGAGGAATGTCTAAAATATATTGTAATAGATTACTTAAAATTAAACAAGTGAAATTTTTTATTAGGCGAAAGGCACTTCTGGGTGATATTTGAAGGCCCTTATAATACCTTCAAGGTATATCCTAGGAGATACCTTTAAAACATGCACAAGAGTGGATTCCCCTTCATTGTATCTCTTAAGAGATATATTTCAAACAAGGATAAAAGTGTATTTCTCCTTCAAAGAACAAGTGCAATTTTCCTTTACATGAAGGCACTAGTGGGTTATATTTTTAAGGCCTTTATAATACCTTTAAGGTATCTCCTAGGAGATACCTTTCAAACATGCACAAGAGTGATTTACCCTTAAAGGTATTTCCTAGGAGATACCTTTAAAATAGGCACAAGAGTGGATTTCTCCTTCAAGGAATAATTGGAATTTTAATTTACATGGAAGGTAGAAGATTTATAGGTGTAGGACTAAATTACACTCTGTAAAATAACTTCTTTTATTTTAGAATCCAGTTCTTCATTTAAGTTCTGGGGTGAAAAGGGAGAAGAAAGAAATGCAAATAATACTAAAATAAAACAAATTAAGGCAATACACCAAGAAAATTAAAGTATTAACCTATAATTTCATAAAATATATTGAATCTTTAAACACTATAGACCATAAAGGATCATAAAGAATGAATTAAGATCTATAATGCAAGCAAAGATCAATACTATAGAAGTAAAAGCAAATAAATAATAAGCAGAGATAACTTTTTGTTGAAAATAACATATAACACCACATCCTCTTCATTGTAGGTGGAGAATAGAATAAATAAGGCTACAAAGGCACATACAAAACATCTAATCACACTCATGAGGGGCACCTATTAAGGTCATAGAATGGAAAATGATAATTACTACTATTACTATTCTATTACCAATGGTTGCTTACAAAAATAGAAAATATAAGTAAATGATAAATAACCCCTTCCAAAAGTGATGAGATTTGAATATATAGGTGAAACAATATCTTGAGGGGGTGACACTTATAAATCCTAGCACTTTCTCTTATGATGATGCCATTGTAATCGAGTGAAAGACTCAGTCTCATGAGTGAAGTTAGCCTCTAAATCCTGAATATGGTGTAAATGCTCCATTCCTATCATGTTCATGATGCTTAAGAGGATAGTAGTGGTGCCATGTATCAATCTCTAAAGATAATTCTATTATTCCATTTGAAATGAGAATCCTCTTTTCCTTTGACCAATATTGTTACTTCAAAGATTGACCTAAAAGGGACCAATTCTGAGTAGTGATGGGTCACCACATGTTGAGCTATCAATACCTTAGGGTGAATCAAGATCCTCATCAAGATGGATGAGCACTTGGATATCACATGGAGGAAGTGGAAGGAGGTCAATATATATGAATTTTTTTCAAAAGGGGCTCCAAAAAGAGAGAGGCTAAAATTATAACTATTGGATGCACTGAGAAGTCCAAGGCCAAAGATAAATTACATTAAGATAACACAAGATGGATTTTGATTAGTATTTCTTGGTGACTCAAAGTGGTGTCTGCCTATGGTCAAGAGAACCCATATACTCTAGCACATGGACCAGTCAAGGTAAAATTTAGTAAAATAAGGGGAAGGCCTATAAACTTATAGCTTTTGAAGGACTTCCTACAAAGGTGCCCACTCTTCCTCCTTAGGTTGAGCCTTCTTCTTCAGATCCTCAAAGGCTCTATCTATATCAATAATCTCCTTGAAAGATATGTTCCCTATGCCTTGAAATAATAGTAACATTTTGAACTCTATCTAATCAAGTCAATGCAATATCTTATCCACTTTGGAGGCACCATGTGATTGATTGAGAACCATAAACATTTTCTGGTTATTCTATTTCTATTCTAAAAGAACTTTAATTTGGTACTTAGGGAAGACATTATTATCCTCCAAGAATGGGGAGGGGAGTCCCAATTGAACTAGTTATTCAATGTGCCCTTGCCTATCTTGGATTACATTTTCCAAGGCATTAAGGAATGTCTTGCACTTTCTAGATGCGTTATTGCAGCCTAGGAATTCATCAACCTTTGTTGTCACTTTCTTTTGATTGACCACCCCTATTGCCTATAAAATCTCATCCAAAGTGATGTAGAGATTTTGGATAAGAAGTTGTGAATCTAGAACCTTTGGAAATATAAACACAATGACCTAGTTGATGGCTATGCTTACCTGAGAGTTTACATTTTGTGAATCTATGATGAGAATTAGCACTAACTTTAGGTTTGCAATTTCACCCCTAATCCTCTCCTAGTAAGACACATAAATTTATTGAACCATATGGAGGATGTACATGGTCTATGGGTGGGAAATGAGGTTATTATTTAGATTTTTGATTTCTTGGTCCTTCATTAAGGATTCTTATTGGGTATATTTCTATAACTTAAGATATTCTTGATTAGAATTAAAGAGATTTTGATTGGTTCATGTAAGTTCATCTTCCTTGATTCATAGTTAGGATTTTATGACCATTCAAATATTAGATTCTACTTATAAAATTTCATTAGTGACATAGTTCTAAAGGTTGGGACTTGATTTATTGAGCTCACATATTTGAATTTAACCTTAGTATTGAGGTGGTTTACCATAGCCTTCACCTTTTTGAGTTCTAGCTTAGCCTTTTCTAACTTTTGGGTCACTTTGATTTAGTCTATGGTTATATAATTTTAAATTTCCCCCATCAATTTGACCCTATCAGTAAGTCTAGCCTAGTTGAGATTGAGGCTAAGTAATTGAATTACATATTCCCCTTATTGTATATGATATTAGGGCTTGATTAATCAAGGATCTAGTTCTGAAATCATGAGGGATTGATGTGTAGGGTCAGAGAATGACTGCATGTGAGTCATTACTAGGATCTTGGCCTGATTTACCCTCTTATTTATTTGATCCTCTTGAGCCCTTTTTACCATGCCCATCTATTGATTATACTACTTTAGTGACTGAATGCTTCCCTTTTGAAGGGGAGTCCTTTTGGTAGCATCAATGAAATGGTCACTTTATACTATGGCAAAATAGACACTATTCCTCTAGAGGTGAGTGGATGAAGGGTGAAGGTAGAAGGAGAGAAAGGTGGGAGTCTACAAAGTGAGATGGAGGGTTATTACACCATAATGGCATATGATGTAGATGAAGAGTGTCAAGGAGTAAGGAAAGGTGTAAGGGAGGAGATCAAGATCATAGAGGAAAGAATTATGATCTTGGTAGTAGGTTAGGGATTTAAATAGGAGAGTAGGGATAAAGAAGTAGTTGGTTGGGTAGTAGGGAGTGTTGTAACCCTAGGTGAGATAGTAGAGGGAGATGTGGAGGTGATAAGAGAGGTATAATTAGAAATAAGGGGTTGAGATAAGCACATTTTCTTCTAGGGGGTTCCACTGGGGGATAGAGATTGGTGCCTCAGGCCACATGTACTAGGATGACCCAACTGTGAGGTACCCTAAAGAGGCTTGTTATTGCTATGGGTTTGTTTTATTTATCTAAGGTATATCCACTACCTCTTCCCAAAAGGTGTCTTCTTATTCTTATCCTTCTTCTTCTTCTTCTCCTATTACTATCTTAGGAGATAATCCTCTTTATTTTAGGCCATCCTCTAGGTGATGTTCATCCTAGATATTTTCAATTTTTTGTTTATTTCCTCCTAATAAAAATTAGAGTAAAGCTTGTCATTATCTATCATGTATTTTATATAGATATTTATTTTTTCTTCGATCCAATATCTCTAGGTGAGATGTTTCCTTACACCCTTCATTAATCTCTTCAATGGGTGATACTTTTGGATTGTGACATAGAAGGATTTCCATGGCTTATAGGTATATAATGAGATTTGAGATAGATCCAAATATTTTTTTATGATGTCCTCTATGAACTACCTATATTGATCAAGGTATGGTTTGGACTGATGATTGGGTAGGCTATTAATCTTCAAGGATGATATATATTCAATTAAATCATAGCTCTAGCTATCATCAATCAGGTCTAGGCCAAGATTTGTATGTTTTGATATTAGGAGGGGCCACTGCTACCTCTTTATCACCATTATGCCTCACTTTATCAAGGGGACATCATATAAACCTTTCTTCTTCTTCCCCACTCCATAAATGGAGTCCATCACATCAAGCTAGTGAGACAACTCTAAGACTAGAGTCTTATCCATTAGCAAGCATGGAAGCTAGAAGGGATTACCTTAGAACCCATGCACTTGAATGAATGTAAAATTGGTCCATTAGAACCAATCAACTAGGACCCTACTCCCTGTTAGCCATGACCACTTCATATCTATCATCCTAAATGTAATGGCCTCTTGGTTGAGGTTAACGAAGACTGGAGACAAGAATTACTCTACAAACACATAGTATTCCTATGTGATCAATAGAATGTGGGTCTATAGTGTGACTGGGTTCACCATATTACATTAATTCCTCATCTCAAAGGAGTTGAGTTTGAGATATGTGGAAAAGAACTAAGAGTTATGGAATAGAAAGATATGTAAAAGAAAAGAGGTGTACTAAAAGGTACCCATAATTTAAAAGTTTTTGAGGTCATATTTCATGGTAGTGGTGATGGTGTTTATAAAATCCATCCTAAGTACCTCCCCTTTATTCATCATCATTAGGAGGAAGAGTACCCCAATTTAAAATTGGTGATATTAGCATCTGAATCCATCCAAAAATGAAGGCCAACATGGATAGGGCATCCTTCAAGTACTTCATGGGGAAGCTTACTAGGGGGATGGGTATAGGAGGTGATTCCTTGTAGTTTCTTTAGAGGACAAAGTTAAGAAAGTGTGATTTATCATAGACTCAAGTTTTCCAGACATGTTAAAATCTTTCCATGCTATAAATTTCAACCTTAGGGTCATTTGGGAGCTATAACATCTCCCTGATTACATTTGTATAAATCTTCACCCTCAAATGGGTGTTTGACATAATTATTCTAGTGTTATCATCATACCTTACCACACAAATGGAAACAAATTTTAGGAATGGATGAACATAGGTCACCATGAACTGGGCCAGCATGTAACGCCACATTTTGTATCTAAATGATTTAGATTTTCCTCTACAAACCTTTTTAACCATTCATGTTTGGGTGACCTCCCTCAAAATCTTAGGGTTTTTGGCTATCATGGGTTCGAATATGTCATTTAAAAAATTAGTGACCAATGATGTCTTTGTATTTCCCCTTGGATACCTTCTTGACATTTGGTACTTTCTAATTTACCTGAGTAAAGGAAGAAGCATAGGACTTGCTCACCATATATTGATGGGGGAAGTTTCCTTGGTTGCCTGACTAATGGGTGATTTTTATTCCCATATGCTTATCACCTCTTGATGAAAATGTAGAAGTATCCATCAATAATTCTTATTCAAAACCACTCTTCATCTTACTAAAACCATTGGATTAATAATCCCTATTCACAAATTCTCATAATTGTTAGATCAACTCTCTCTACTCTTTATGCTCTCTAAAATTTCTTAATGTTCTAAAAATCTAAATGAATATAAGTTTTTGGCCAAATGAGGAGAGGGGTAATTACAATCCAATTCTCCTACGTTATCTCATCATGGAAATTTGGAAAATAATTTCCCCCATAAATGTTAAGGGTAGTATGCATGCTTGAGATAACACTCATGAGAAATTCGTGGTGATAATTATGGGGAATAATGCAATGTCGAGCATTTGACATTAATGATGGGAGACGTGAGTAGATAACTATCTTTTGGTGAATGATTTTAAAACTTAGGATGGATAGGGGTGAGGGCATGTGGAAACTAGAGGTGCACTTATGCCAATGACACTTATTGGAAAGGAAAAATCAAATAAGATACCTTTTAAACATGCACAAGAGTGGATTTCCCCTTCAATGGAACTCTTAGGAGATACATTTTACATAGGGACAAGATTGGATTTATCCTTCAAGGAATAAGTGGAATTTTCCTTTACATGGAAAACACTACTGGTAGTTGTATAAACAAGTGGCCAATAAGTGAAATCTCTATTTTGGAACTACTAGGTGATATTTTGAAGGCCCTTATAATACCATCAATATATCTCCTAGGAGATACTATTCAAACATGCATAAGAGTGAATTTATTGGAGTTGAGGAAGTTAGATTGGTAGAATTGCTCAGCATATAAGAAGCAAGAGAGCAAGAGATTAACTTAAAATAAATGAAGAATTTAGTTTATTAGAGATTCTGGTAAACATAATAGACTTAAAACACTTTAAATAATTCCCCAACCTTCCTCTTATAGATAGTATGTGATGAACAAGTTAGAGGGGCACCTACTCATGCTCAAGCTAGAAGGGATAATTTTTTACCAAATTAATAACTAGTGGAACTATGATCCAATTGGTCACATAGCCTCCTTGAAAACCATCTCTCCATTTTTTCATTATCCCCAACCGTACCTCAAAAAGTGAAGGTCACCACTGGTTGAGGATGTCAAATATTATGTGGATATATTTGAGATTCTAGGCACCTAACCACCTCTTATATATCCACACCTAACCACTCAACAAAAAAATAGGCCTCTTTAGGGAAACCTGAGGTAGATCCATCATAATCTAGCTCTGAGGCATAAGCTTCCAGCCCTCCATTAGGGCCCCCACAAAATAAGGTGCATTTTTCTCACCCCTTTATATCTACTTCTACTATATCCTCCACTCCATCTTCACCCTCTACATTTTTCACTAGGTTGGAATCACTCTCCAAAGTATAACCAATCACCTCTCTTACACATTTTCTCACTTCACTAGCCTCATCTACCAACACCCATAATAGTGTAATTTCCCACCACTCTTCTCTATGGCCTCCCACCTTCCTTTCCTTCTACCCTAACCCTTGGAAAGTTTTGTAGATGATACATTAGCCTCCTCTTTCCCAAATTCCATTTTTAAATTTTGGCTAGTCTCAATTCATCCCAATACTACCATGTGGCATCATGACACCCATTATTTATGAAAATATTCCTAGCTCACCTCGTAGTAGTGCAAAATCGACATGTGGGGACACAATTCTTGTCTAAGGAAGGTTTATTTTATTCGAACTTCAATTTATGCCATTAGTTAGGGGGAATGGACCCCCATCTTATAACAACATTATAAAGATAGTTATGGGGCAAACATGTGTCAACACCATGCTTTTCATAAGGGATATGGGCATCATAAGGTGTTATAGTTGAACCATATATAGGATTATAAATATAAATTACACTCATTAGTTGGATCTCCCTAGTCATTTGCAATGACCTCGTTGTGGACTAAAGTGCCCAGTTTCTAGTGTCTTTTTCTCAAGAGGCCATTATGCCTATATAAGAAAGGATTTTTCCTTTAGAAAAGGAAAGATATTATACAATTGTTTTGGACTAGAGAAACTATTATTATTGTTAGTTCTAGAATATAAGTAGTGGTAATTTTTTACATCCATTTTACAACCTTTATAGGTCTCTTTTAAAAGAAGGTTCAATATTTTATATTGTGCCATTCAAGACTTTTGTATGGTATTTTTCCACCCATATTAAATAATATATATTGTTTGGTGTCAAATTTAATGAAATGTATTATTTTCTATTATTTCTTTACTCTATATCTATACTATTTATTCTTGTTTATTGTTTCAAGGATCAAGTGCAATTTTCCTTTACATGGAAGGCACTACTAGGTGATATTTTAAAGTCCCTTTTAATACCTTCAACATATCTCCCATGAGATACATTTTAAAAATGCATAAGAGTGTCTTTCCCCTTCAAGGTATCTCCTAAGAGATACCTTCCAAATAGGAACAAAAGTGTATTTCTCCTTTAAGGAACAATTGGAATTTTTATTTACATGGAACGCACTACTAGGTGATATTTTGAAGGCCCTTGTAATACCTTCAATTTATCTCCTACGAGATACCTTTCAAATATGAAAAAGTTTGTATTTACCTTTTAATATATCTCTTAGTAAATACCTTTAAAACATGCACAAGAGTGGATTTGTCCTTCATTAAACAAGTGGAATTTCCTTTACATAGAAGGCAATATTGGGTGATATTTTGAAGGCCCTTATAATACATTCAATGTATCTCCTAGGATATACCTTTCAAACATGAAAAATAATTGATTTCCCCTTCAACGTATCTCCTTGGAGATACATTTAAAATAGGGAAAATAGTGGATTTTTCCTTTAAGGAACAAGTGCAATTTTCCATTACATGAAAGGCACTACTTGTGATATTTTAAAGGCCCTTGTAATACCTTAAATGTATCTAATATTATATAACTTTCAAACATGCACAAGATTGGATTTACTCTTCAAGATATCTCCTAGGAGATACATTTCAAATAGGGGCAAGAGTGGATTTCTCCTTTAAGGAACTATTGCAATTTTCCTTTACATGGAAAGCACTACTGGATGATATTTTAATGTCCCTTGTAATAACTTCAAGGGAAATCCTAGGATATTATTTTAAAACATGAAAAATAGTGTATTTACCCTTCAAGGTATCTATATATACCTTTCAAATAGTCACAAGAGTGGATTTCTCCTTTAAGGAACAAGAGGAATTTTCTTTTACATAGAAGGCACTACTAGGTGATATTTTGAAGGCCCCTATAATAATTTTAATGTATCTCCTAGGAGATAATTTTAAAACATGAAAAAGAGTGTATTTTACATTTAATGTATCTCTTAGGAGATACATTTCAAATAGGTACATGAGTGGATTTCTTGTTCAAGGAACAAGTGGAATTTTCCTTTGCACATAAGGCACTACTAGGTGATATTTTGAATGCCCCTATAATACCTTCAACATATCTTCTAGGAGATACATTTTTAACATGAACATGAGTGGATTTACCCTTTAAGGTATCTCCTAGGAGATACATTTCAAACAAGGATAAGAGTGGATTTCTCCTTTAAGGAACAAGTGCAATTTTCCTTTACATGGAAGGCACTGTTGGGTGATATTTTGAAGGAATGACTATTTAGAATAATTTGAACTTATACCCACTAAAGTGGAGTGGAGAAAATTTTCTCCAATAATAATTTTATTATGGTTTAAGTAAATTGGAATATTTCAAACCATTTGGACATAGATCATTTTGAATGAATTGGACTATTTTGAATAATTTGGATTTATACTAACTAAAGTGGAGAGGAGAAAATTTTATCTAAAAAATAAATCTACTATATTTTAAATAAATTGGAGTGTTTAAAACCATTTGGGCATAGATAATTTTGAATAAATTTCGCTATTTTAAATAAAATGGACTTATACCTACTAAAGTGGAGTGAAGAGAATTTTCTCCAAAAATAAATTTTTTATATTCAAAATAAATTAGATTGTTTCAAAGCATATGGGCAGAGATCATTTTAAATAAATAATGCTATTTTG
The DNA here is from genome assembly GCA_037957365.1 of Torreya grandis. Taxonomy (NCBI): domain Eukaryota; kingdom Viridiplantae; phylum Streptophyta; class Pinopsida; order Cupressales; family Taxaceae; genus Torreya; species Torreya grandis. The sequence continues at coordinate 156,692 of JARHVA010004715.1, forward strand.
AATAATTTAGACTTATACCTATAAAATGGAGTGAAGAATATTTTCTCTAAAAATAAATTTTGTTTAATCCAAATAAATTAGTTTGTTTCAAACCATTTTAGCATAGATCATTTCAATTAAATTTGGCTATTTAAAATAATTTAAAATTATAACAGCTAAAGTAGAGTGGACAATATTTTCTCCATAAATATGTTTTCTATATTCAAAATAAATTGAATTATTTCAAACCATTTGGAATATGATCCTTTTGAATAGATTGGATTGTTTTAAACTTGTGTCTTGCTTCTAGGCCTTCATACCGATCATTGATCCTTTGAATTAGCTTCTATTATTGGGACACGTAGCACCATTTGACTAACCAAATTATGGATGAAAACATATTAAGAAATCTAGTTCATCTACATAAAAAAATATATTGACAATTATTTGTTGTTAATTTAGGAATGTCTTCATGAACAAGTGTCAATATACTAATTCAATAATTTCAAGGAATCTCCAACTATAAATCAAAATGCACTTAACCAGATCAAAGTAATTCTAAATTAGAATCAATTATTTTGAAATTAATTGGACTATATTTTAAATAATTTAGAATTATTTTGAATGAAATTGATGATAATGTTTATTAATAGAATTATAGTTTATAATCAATAAATACATTTGAAAGAATCAGGTGAAGTTACATCTTTCTAAACATTGGTTCAAAGCTATTGGCATGGATTTTTTTCTTTCTCCCAAGAATGTGATGATTGACATTATTTTGATTCTCAAATCCTTTTCATCTTTTTGACTTCCATTTCTAGTATATATACTTGATGTAACATAACTCATTTTTTATTTTTTATTTGTAACACAATTTTGAGAATTATAATCAATGAACGTGTTGACAATTAAAAAATCATCTCTAAAGGTCCCTTTAAAAATAACTTCATCCAATTATTTTATGTTTATATTGAATTGATTATAATATATTTTCCCCCAAACAAACATAAAATTTGAACTTGTGGAGCCCATGGATTGAATGACTATCATCAAATGATTGTCCTCTATCATTGACCAAATGCCAATGTGATAAAAAGACTGTAGTGCCACATTCAAAATTTCTTTGAAATGATCTTGAATGTAGTATGACATATTTTATATTTTATAATCTTCTTTATTTCCCTTATCCTGCATTTGTATATCATTTTTTTTGTGCATAATAAATAATATTAAGTCATCCAACCCCAAAATTAATAGTTTTTTAGAAGTTGGTTTTAGCTCCTCCTTTGAAATGTTTGTAGTTTGTTAATAAAGAAATGAATCATTTATTAACAATATTATATTATAAGAAATGTAACATGAAAATTTTCTAAGAAAATGTTTTACATGTTACTAGAGTCATTGATATGATTTTGATTTGCATTTCTTATTCTAACATAAAAAACACAATGCATTTCATTTGATTCATTTCTTTTTGCATTTCTTTAAGTCTTATTAATATTCATATAAACACATAAATAAATACATGCTCAGGCACATTGTAACTATAATACTAATTATACATGGATGTACCATTTCTATTGCTAGTTTTGTAACATATATATGTATATAAAAGTTCATATTGAGTCCTTATAATTTGACCTTGACTTTATCATATTTTAAAATGGTACCATTTTGCCATAAATCATTTCTTATAGGTGTTGATAAGAATTTAACATTGATCAACCAACATCTATATTCTTATATTAATGGCAGTATCAATTGTTCTTATGCATCTCATACATATTTGTATGTTTATGTAGTGCATCACAATAAATAAAATAAGATTTATTCTTCTAAGCCATAGTTCACTATCACTAACTTTAAATGAATATACACCTTAATAGTTCAACTCCCTTCATATACTTCCAATAAGACACATCAAATTAAAAATTGTTTAAATCAATAGTAATATTATTATTTATAGCACACTATATACTTTATTATATTTTTATTGATAAAGAACACATGGATACTATATATCAAATTTTATTGTATTTCAGACATAGTATAACACATATTGTATTATTTTAAAATGGGTGAATTATACATGTAAAAAACATTGTAATGGGTAATTTAAACATGTAAATGAGATTTTAATGGGTAAAGAAAACCACATTCAAGTTTACACAACAATAAAATGAACCCACACATCCAAATCCCACGTTGACGCAACTCTATATTTTATTGTCTCTTAAAATATCCTATCCATGGATAAAAATTCAACTGTAATGTGTTTAAATAAATAAATTTAATTAATATATTATATACTTGTATGAAATTTGATAATTATAGATTTATTGAAAGGGGCTTTCACTTTTTTTGACTTTTTGTAGTTTGTATGGGTACACTCTTTCATTGAAACTTTGGTTATGTATTCCCTCCAAGGTATTATATAATGTTGTAACTAAAAATTCTCATCATCAAATGATTTGATATTTGTATTTTAAAAATGTGTCTTGTTGTAGAGTTTTACCTTGTGTTATTTTCATGGAGGCACCAACCTACAGAGTTGTATCATGGGTCATTATGTTGGAGACACAAATTATAGAGCTCCATTGTGAAATGTTTTATTGAGACATAAACAAATGAATAAATATTTTTTTTTAGTATTATAAATATCTAATAAAAAATATATATATATATATAATTTAAAAAATATGCATAATATTATGTTGCCTTCTTCAACATGCGGTGTGTCATGTTCATTGACATGGTATTATGTTATTAATATTTATTCACTTTCATGTAATTACATTAGTGATACACACCAAAATATTGCTAAACTATTAGGTTTGAAAAAACAACATATACATCAAGAGATTGTTAAGATGTTATATTTTGAAAATGAAGCATGATTATAAAATATATTAAAAATTTATGCACCTAGTACTAAATGAAGTGGTTGTTCTTGTATTTTTTTCTCTAAATTTGTTAAATAATTTTCAAGTTTAACATTAAAAATTGTTTATTATTTAGTTTTTGTAATGTAGGATAAATTTCTTTGTAATTTTGTATAAGCACATACCAATCTAGCTCCTCTATATACCCCTAGCATGTCACATGCATCTGAATCATTGAAAGTAGAGATAAGTTTTTCCCAAAAGAGTTATCTAGTTCATTTTTTAATGGAATTCATATTTTGTGTGAACCAATCATTTACAATTTTAGTATGTCTTTGTAGATGTCAAAACCTTCCTCTAATCTACTTTGTTGTGAAGGAGGTTGAAACCTTGTAGCTGAAAATGAGTGGGATCCTAAAAAAATTGATACCTATAATATGTCCAATCAAATCCATAACAATCTATACCCCATAGTATGACACCTATATCTTGAATTTAACATAAACCACCAACATGTAGATTCTTGAGAGAGGTCTGAATGATAGAATAATGTTCTGGTTTGTAGATGATGAATACATTGATGGCCTCAACAATAAATTTTTTAGTTAATGCCTAAAGAAATAGGTGATTATGTTCTTCATTAAAAACTTTAGTGAGACTCAAAACTTCAATAATTATCAAATCTATGTTCAAACTAAGAATGAACATTTCACTAAAATCTTCTAAAATGGATGGCTAAAGACATGGGGGCTTATAATGATAGTTAAATCTTTTTGTATCTATCCCACAAAGCTGTCCTTTATGTAGATAATTTTTTGATATTATTAATGAATTTTGAGATAATGCTTCCCAACATTTTTTATTTTTTGAAATACCTTTATTCAAGACACACAAATAGTCAAACCTTTTCACAAAAATTGTATAATGCTCCATTACCTCTTCAGGCATGATTATTTTTTTTGGTGGTAGTTTCATATCATGGTTTCTGAGATAATATACAATTTTTGATAATACATTACTTTCCAACTTCACATTTTTGCACCAAGTATCCATGTTATTGTGCCCAAGGGTTTTCAAGAAGGAAATAGACCCTTTTTTCAATAAATCTACTAGTTTTATTTTTTGTTTGGCTAAAATCCCTTGAATATTTCTAAGTATTATTGTAACAATAAGATTTAAATCTTATTTATCTAAACTAGGTAAAGTAACACTTTGAAATAAATCAAATGCCTTATAAAAACAATCCCAAATGGGTTGTTGCATGAAAAGAAGGCATTTTCTCTCTATCAGTTATTGTGTTGAATAGTTCATTTGTGTGAACAAGTGTCTATCTTATTCATGAATTTATTCCATATTTTTCTTCCCTATTTTAAGATTCTTCTAACCTCTTAGTTTTATATGTTCATGTGTAGATCAAAATCTTTCTACAAATTAAGCCTTATAAATTTTTTTGTTGGCTTCATTATATTGGTTACATATTTTACGCATAATATGAAATGGGGTATAAGTTTTTAGAAATCTTTCCCTTATAAAAAAAATGTATTTCCTAATGATTATGAATTTTATTACTCCTATAAAATAATTATATGTTGTGTTGTAATTATTTGTTGTCCATATACAATTTTGAACCTTACAATTTTTTAACCAATCATGTCTTCTAGGACTTCCTTTGATTCAATAATATATTTAGGGTTTCTTGGATCAAAAAGAATTAACAAATCATCTTTCATTAGAACCTCATTATTTTTTAAAAATTAATGAATTATATCATTCACCCCTCTTTAATTCATATTTCTTATTTTGATGTTAGTATCCCCCAATTCATAGAGCCCTATAGGAATGTTCAAGGCATAATTATTAGAGGAAACATACCATGTAGAGAATTTGATATGTGTCTCATCATAATTTTGTGTCAAAAAAAGTGTTCCAACCTTTTATTATATCTTATTTTTCTCTACTAGTGTGACTAATTTTATGGCCTCTTTCAAAGTTGCATACAAATATGTTACAATTGCTTGTCTTATTTTCTTCAATGTTTTTTTGTCATAACTGTAGGGTATCTTAAATACATGTTTGTATGGTGGTAAGTAGAAGAAGTTGTTTCCCCTTGTTCATGTTTTTATTTCAACATATGTTGTATTCTAATGACCAAATTATCTCTATCTATCAACCCTAACTTTTTAAGGTTGTCATAATTATTCAAAGGAAACCCAAATGTTTCACAAGAAGGAGAAAAAATATTTTTTGTCAACACTATTTTACTAGGTGTAAATTGATTTAAATTAGTTATATCTAGATAGATAATTCCCTCTTTTTTGTTCCATAATTCTAGTTGTAATTGAAGGGTATCTTCAAGTTCATCCTTATCATATGAAAGGATTATTCTAATCGAAGAATATTCTTTTCATGATATAGTGCTAAACAAGTATATATTTGCATGCATGTTTGGTAGACTAAACATTTCAAAATGCCAATTAGCAAGAGGAATATTTTTCCACCATAAAATGGAAGATGTTGATGTATATTTAATTTTAGTTTTGGTATTTTAAATAATACTCTACCTAGATTCTCTTAGAGTGAGGCCTTCTTTTTCCTTTTATCCAAATTATCTTTGAGTGAGGCCTTCTTCTATCTTTTAAGTGTGGGGATTCCTTTTTCACTCAATGACATTCTATAAATCAATTGAAATGATTTATATATTGATATTTTATAAAATGCAAGTTGCATATTACATCAGTTCATGAAATTATTTTTTATGAGCAGTGTTTAAAGGTATATAAACAAATGTTAATTCTAAACTATAATATAAAATACAAATTAAATATTCATAATATGTAAATTAACTCAAAATTAAACTAATAAGGTATGACCAAACAAAAAATAAATTGTGTACACCAACCAATATAATTTGTTAGACAAAGGAATACACAAACATTTGTTTCAAAGGATAAAGATGAGGGGAAGAATTTTTTTAATGTGTCAAAATACCCATCAATAGGTACCTTTAAGGTATCTCCTAGGATATACCTTCAAATCATGCACAAGATTGAATTTTTATTATAAGACATCTCATAGGATATATATTCAAGTTAACCATGATGTTATTACAAGTGTACTTCAAGGCCCTTGAAGGAATCTCTTAGTGGACAGCTTGAAAGCACTTTCCTTCACCTTGAATGTATCTCATAGAACTTTCCTTCAACTTGAAATAACTACTAATTGATAACTTTATAAATTGAAGGGCCTCCTAATAATTTGGATATTTTGTATTTAAGGTCCTCCTACACACATGCTCTTTCCACCTCAATCAAGTTTAATAATTTTCCCTATTACGTTAATAGTTTCAAATTCAAATAATTACTTAGTTGTCCTCTAAAATTTTCCTTTAATTTTATGGTACTTTTAATATCTTCAAGGTGTCTCTTAGGAGATACCTTGAATTTACCAATGAAGGTATTAAAATTCCATCAAAGGAATATCCTATTGGATACTTTGAGATTGAACTTTCTTAGTTTTATTGAGGTTTGTAATATCTTCAAGGTATCTCCTAGGAGATACCTTCAAATTACCCATGAAATAATCTTCAAGTGGATAATATTAATGCCTAAAAATATCACTCTCAATGAATATTTTCCTATGGAAATCTTTATAGATGTGGGAAAAAATTTGTGATCTATGAAGCAAACTCCAAGATTCCAATGATGCTTAGAATAATCATTGTGGTGACTCATTTCCACTTCTAAACTACATATGGAATTCTTGTTATAAATGGGACCCACTTCCCTAAGATAATGACATGCCTTTAATTTAAATAAAAACTCCCTTCTTTCCTAAGGAGTGTTATGATGACACATACCATCAATGGAAGGGACCAAGACATAGCCAAACAAATGAAGAAGGGGAAAATGATAAAAAGGAGGCCAATACACCACCCACTAAACTTTGATGAGCATGTTGATGATGAAAAGGATAAATCACCCAAAAAATCCAAACATGGATTATAATCCATAGATACCTCAAGGTTTAACTTTTCCAGTGTTATAGAAGTATATAAGGGATTCAATGAGATACGTTTCAAATAGACACAAGAGTGGATTTATTCTTTAAGGTATCTTCTAGGATTAACCTTTGCCCTAGATATCTGAGTTTTCCTATAACAAAATTTCCAAGAATGCTTGAATGTGTTTATCTATGTGTGTGCAACACCTACTCACAATAAACATTGGTTTTAAAAATACTTGTGCATGGATAATCCATCTTCGAATGTAAATATTTAGACCATAGGGAATTTATTTTCTACTCTACCCTTCCCCCTATTTTGGAAGCTTCTTGAAGTGAAACTTTTTGAAGGAAATGATTTCAAGACACCCATTGAGAAACCTTAATGTTAACCTCAAGGATATAATTTTAAATCAACCATTAATGTATTGCAAGGTGATTTAAGGATTCTCATAGTAAAAACTTACCCATTATTAATGTGGTGTAGAAAGGATTCAATGACTAAATAGGTGTTTTAATTAGATAAGGTAGTTAACAATACATTGATTGTTATGTATAAGGTATTCTCTATATTATCAAGGGGTAAATGTGCCTTAATTACAAGATTAAATGTGAAACCATAAAAATTATATACCTCACAAGATTCAATGAGTACTCTTTAGCTTTCTTAAAGTACACTTCAAGATTTTTGAAAGTACCCTAAGGGATTTTTTGGAAAGGCCCTTTGGCCTTTTATCAATTGAAATTTTTGAAATGACCCTTTGTAATTTTATCATCAGAGATTTTTTCTTAATCAAAAATATTAAACAACTCCCCATATCAGTTTTTCCAATGTAATTTTTCCAAAAAAATGACCATAAGGTCACATACCCTTCACATTTTTTGAAACTTACCCTTTAAGAGTTTTGCCAAGGGAAATTGCCTTAAAATTTTTCATTTTGGCCTTTATGAAATGGCCCTTTACCCTCCATGAATACCCTTCAAGATTTTTGGAATGGCCCTTTTCCTTCTAGACTTACCCTTTAGTATTTTTGTCCTAGGCCCTTTCCTCAATGAGAAGTGCCCTTCAGACCTTTTTAAAGTACCCTTCAAGATTTTTGAAAGTACCCTTTAAGATTTTTGAAATTACACTTCAAAATTTTTGGAATAGACCTTTACCATCTAGAATAACCCTTTGAGAATTGAGTCTTATACCTTTCCCCAATGATAATTCCCTTTAGACCTTTTGAAAGTGTCCTTCAGTCTTTTTTGTAAAAACTCTTTGGGATTTTTTTCATCACTGCTTTGGCCTATGAAATAATTCACTTGAGATAATTTCCTTGAGACATTGATTTTATCATACCTTTTTTGTGCTATAGTCATTTTATTGTGTTGAAAACTTTAATCTATGTCACTTGGTTTAAGCTTTAATATATTTTTGAGCCCTAGCTTTAATATTTCCTATTGTCTATAGGAACCAATCTCACTCACTGCCAAGTGACATTTTCTAATTTGAAGATCATCCTTTCCTATTTTTGTTATACATTGTTCCCAACTCTCATTTGGATTAATGGACATGTTTTTATATGATCATGGTTTTACCCCTTATAATGTTGCTATGAATTGTTGCTTGTGTTTCTATATTGCAAATTTAATGGAATATTATTTAGAAATGAACATGTGTAGGGTATTTTTTTGGTTTTACATTGTTCTCAATTCTCATTTTGATTAATGGACATGTTTTTAGATTATCATGGTTTTATCCCTTTCAATTTTGTTATGAATTGTTGCTTGTGTTGCCTGAAGTCCATTTTGTGGATTTCTCCTTTAAGGAACAAGTAGAATTTTCCTTTACATACAAGGTGCCACTGTGTTATAATTTGAAGGCCCCTATAATACTTTAAATGTATCTCCTAGGAGATACCTTTAAAACATGCACAAGATTGGATTTCTACTTTAATGTATCTATTAAGAGATACATTAAAATAGGGTTAAGAGTGGATTTCTCCTTCAAGGAATAAATGCAATTTTCTTTTATATGAAAGGCACTACTAGGTGATATTTTAAAGGCCTTTGTAATACTTTCAAGGTCAAACATCCATAAGAGTGGATATCCCCTTGAAGGTATCTCCTAGTATATACCTTTAAAACAATCACAAGAGTGTATTTTTCCTTTAAATAACAAGTGGAATCTTCCTTTACATAGAAAACACTACTGGTTGTTATATAAACAAGTGGTCAAAAAATGAAATCTCCCATTTTGTCACTATTGGGTGATATTTTGAATTCCCTTATAATACCTTCAAGATATCTCCTAGGAGATACCTTTCAAACATCCAAAAGAGTGGATTTACCGTTTAAGGTATATCCTAAGAGATACCTTTCAAATAGACACAAAAGTGGATTTTTCCTTCAAGGAATAAGGACAATTTTCCTTTACATTGAAAGTACTATTGGGTGATATTTTAGACACTATAATATATTCAGTGTATTTCCTATGAGATACCTTTGAAATGTGCACAAGAGTGGATTTCCCCTTTAAGGTATCTCTTAGGAAACACATTTCAAATAGGGACAAGAGTGGATTTCTCCTTCAAGGAAAAAGTGCAATTTTCCTTTACATGAAACGTAGAAGTTTTACAAGTGTGAGCAAAAATTATGGTATGTAAATCAACCTATAGGATTTTAGAAGCCAATTCTTTGTTTGATTTTTAATAAAGGAAAATAAATAACATGTAAAGTAAATTTAAGATAAGGTGATGCATTGAGAGATTTGAAACATTAATCTATAATTACATAAAATAGATTAAATCCTTAAGAATTATAGACCATGAAGGAGCATAAATAATGAGATACATTCTATTATTCAATAAAAGACCCAAACTATAGAATTAGAAGAAAAGAAATAGCAGATAAAGATAATTATCTACTCCAAATAACATAGAACATCACATCTTTTTCATTTTAAATGGATAAAAAAGTATATAAGGCCATGAAAAACATCCAATCACATTTTTGAGGTGTATTTATTAAGGTTATAGAATATTAAAATGCTAAATAATACTATTGTAGTCTATTACAATGGCTGAAAAAGCAAGAATAACAAATATGATAACTAGTGAAAAATAATAACTAGCCCCATCTAAAAGGGAAGAGCCTAGAATATATAGGTGAGGTAGTACCCTAGGGAAATAAAACCTAGATATTATACCACTCATGCTCATTATGGTGTCATTTAAACTATAATAGGGCCTTGAGCTCATGAGTGTAGTTAGCCTCTAGATCCTAGATATGGCATAACCACATTGTTGTATTATGGCCACATGTATACTTCCAAAGCTATCCCACCTATGTTAAGATTAATGACCTTGGTACCATTGGGATCATTAGATTACACTTTAAATTTGGCTTAAAGTGTTTCCAAATATTTGATAAAAAGGAGAGACCCACACTCTCATCCAATGGTGCTCCTTTAAGTTTTGACAAACTGACACTGTTCCCAAACAAGTGCAGAGATGACACATGTCAAGATAATGCTTCTTCAGAGGGGATAAATAATTATTTGGTGAGATTTAGCATGGGTGTGACATATGTTAGAATTGGATGAAGGCTTGTAATTAGGAATTTTTTTGAAAAATGCCCCCAAAGAAAGAATGGACTGAAAGGGGAACCATCAAAAGGTGTTGAAGAACTACTAACTACCGAGTGAGCCTAAAGCCAAATGTGAGTTGCTCCAAAATTTTTAAACATGGATTTATGATCCATAGTTCCTATAAAATCATAGGGGAATTCACCTATGTATGGGAGAACCTAAAACTTTGGTACTCAACCTAGTTAGAGTAAAATTACAAAAATGGGAGGAAGGTGTAGATACTTGAATTTTTTGAAAGGCCGCCTACAAGGGTACCTATTATTACTCATTCGATTAGGTATCATTTTTTAGATCCTGAAAGGATATATCTAGATTTATTATCTCATTGAAGGAGATGTTTTCCAAGCCTTTGACCACCACCAATGCTTGAAAATCTAGATGGATGAGTGGGTGCATAATTTTCTCCACCTCAGAGACATTAGGTGTTTGACTGAGAGTCATGAAGATGGTTTGGTCATTATAATTTTTATCAAGTAGTGCCTTGATTTTTTCCTTAGGGAGGACACATTTATCTACCAAGAAAGGGGAGGGAAGTCCCAACTAGACTAATTATTTGATTCATCTCTACCTATCTCAGACCACATGCTCTAAGGCATTAAGGAATACCTTGCACTTATTGAGTACCTTATTATAACTAAGAAAATAAATGAACTTAGCCACTACATACCTCCAATCGGTCACCCCTACTACTTTTATCATCTCATGAGAAGCATTGTATATCTTCTGAATGAGGCTCTATGACTCTAGGAATTTGGGAGAGATGAATGCAATCACCTAATAAATAGATTTTCTCACCTAAGAGGCTATATTTTATACATCTACAATGAAATTTAGTGCTATCTTTAGGTTTGTCACCATGACCTTGATCCTTTTCCAATAGGATTTGTATAGTTGTTGGACCATAGAAAATATTTTTGAGGCCTATGTATAGGAGACAAGGTCATTCAATAGGTTCTCAATTTCCTAGTCTTTGATTGAATATTATTGCTACACCTTTTATTTTAATTACTAATATGATTTATAAAAATCAAAGAGATCCTAGCGGAATCAAGCCAATTCAGTCAACTTCTCCTACATCTCATTTTTAATGGCCACTCATAGGTTATCTTCTACTTGGAATATCTCATTAGAGATGTTGATATGTAGGTTAGACCTTTCTTTATTGAGCTCCACATATTTGGCCTTAACATCAACATGTAAGTGTTTAACCATAGATTTTAATCGTGTAAGCTCCAACTTGGTCTTTTCTAACTGTTGGGTCACCTTGAGGTATTCCATGGTAATATACTTTTGTGTCTCTTTAATTATCTTGACTCTAACAATAGACATGGCTTGGATAAGGTTAAGGATGATAGCTTGAATAACATATTACCCCAACTACATCTATCCTTAACACATAGTTTTTACAACTCTTTCAGTTATAATTTTGAGGATTTGACAAGTGAGATTGAACTATTAAATTCTCTAAAGACACTCCAAAGATGTTCTAAAATTGATCTAGATATACTCTAGGTGTGCTCCAAAAACATACATAGGATGCTCTAAAGAAGTCTATGAATTCTCTAAAGATCTATATAGGGTGATCAAAAGACTTGTACCAGATGCTATGAAGATATCTAGATGTGCTCCAAAGACTAAAAAATTATGTGTAATAAAAAAATTTGTTTGAAAAAAATAAAAAATTGATTAGATATAAATGATAGCTATAAATTAAAAAAAAAGGAGTATTCATACAAATATTTAGCCCCTTGCTACTTCCCACTCCTCAAAAACATCTCCCTAAATAATATATGCTTCTATATAATAGGTGTAAATATTTTATAAATAATTTTTTAATATATAATGATGCATGGTAACCCTTTACCTAATAATATCAAATCACGAGGGAAATGTTCACCACCCCAAATATAATTCTAGGTGTTATTTAATTATTTATTCATTAAAGTTAATGACGTGGCATGAGGGAAAAGTTTAGCACCCAAAAAATGATTTTTCAACTTAGTCTAAAATTTAAATAATTCAAATCAAATAATAATAACCTATAATAGGCCAAAAATGACTTTTAAACTTAGTATGAAACATAAACAATTTGTAGTATCTCGAATAGAGCCAAAATATGAACAATGTGACGAGATAGAGATGGTGGAACCATTGAAACCCTCTCTCATCACGACACTTTTTTACTATGATTATTTGGTTATAGTTGATAAATAATTTCTTCTTTCCCATCACATTCACCATTTGGGTCCTTATTGAATACAAGTAAGCACTAAACAATCCTAATCTCCACTATTTCATTATATCAACCATTTCATTATTTTCTTATAGTTAATAAAAAATGTTTTATTTCCCCTCACATTCACCATTTGAGTCCCTATTGAATACAAGTACGTGATAAATAATACTAATCTCCTCCATTTCATTATTTTATTATAGTTAATAAAAAAATATTTGCTTTCCCCTCACATTCACCATTTGGGTCCCTATTAAATACAAGTAAGCCCTAAATAATCCTAATCTCTACCATTTCATTATTTGCTTATAGTTAATAAAAAAATGTCTACTTTCCCCTCACAGTCACCATTTGGGTCCCTATTAAATATAAGTAAGTGCTAAATAATCCTAATCTCTATCATTTCATTATCTTAGATGTTTCATTATTTACTTACAGTTAATAAAAAATGTATGCTTTTCCCTCACATTCACCATTTAGGTCCATATTGAATACAAGTGAGTCCTAAACAATCCTAATCTCCACCATTTCATTATCTGAACCATTTCATAACAAATATCTAGGTCTATCTGAATCTCAGTGATTTCATAACTTAAAGCAATAAACAATGAGTAAAAGGTTTGTGTCAAGCTAAAAAAACACACATTTTAGATACAGTAAAAATAATACATTACATATATTAAATACCTGATAAGAAACACCTATAGAAATGATAGAGAAAAATGGAGTCAATGCTTCCACCACTAACATCATAGTTAACCTAACATTCAATAAAAGAATGTTTTCATCCTTCAAAAGGGAGAGAGAAAAACTAAGAGAAAATAATGGAAAGAGAAAAGGATAAAATTAACCCTAATTTAAAAGTGTTTTATAATTTGTAATTATATACTAATTTAAAAGTTTATATAAAAATTTGTAACATATAAAATTATTTTAAAAAATATGAATATATTTAAACATATCAAACATTTAAACAATGTACATTATTTAATAAAAATATTTAAAGATGTAAACATAAATAAATTTATAAAAAAACTCAAATATTTTTTAAATATAAAAATGTTTACAAATTTTTATTTTTTATTAAAATTATTCTAATAAAAAGTTTTTTTTATATTTTTTCATTAAATTATATGATTAAATTATCTAATAGATATTTGAATCCTTAATTTTTAGCCCACATAGAATAACTTTGAGATAATTTAATTCACCAATTCAAATACCTATGAGAGCAAGTCACCTTTATTGCGTTAACAAACTAATATTTGGAGATTAATTCAACCCCAAAATGGTGATTAAAATAAGTGATGCAAAATTATACCTAGTATCTCAAAGACCTAGACTTGGAAAGGATTTTTTGAGGTTATATAAATTATGGTTATGTGAGGGCATTAGTCTACACCATACCAATCTATAAACATTAACTTTTCATTCATGATAACAAGCCATGTGACATCTTAATGCAAAATCAGGGTTAAACATTTCAACCAACAACACATTGAGTTCTTCAACTTTGAAGCCTAATATTGGGGTCAAAAATACATGGCCAAATCACATACATGTAAAATCAATTAAATTTAAATATGAAACTCAATAAGCTAAGAAACTTTACTCCTCTTGAAAAAAATATTTCAATATAAGTATCACAAAAACTTCATTTATCAAGATTATATAAATTGTATTACTAATAAAACACAATATTTAATTATATCTCTTGGGAATATTTTCAATGGAATTTTGACCATTAAATATTACATCACAATATGTATGCATCTTAAAATTCACTCACTCCATTTAACATCACTATTATTATTATTAGTCGACACTAATTTTTCTTATCTAATATTTCCCATTTTATCTTGCTAATTTATCACCCCTTTTTAATTATTTAGCTAATGTCCCCCTTCATTATTTTTCATCTATTAAGCTTATCCATACACACCAAAAAATTAATTAACATCCTAAATTCCCATTATCTTAATAATCCTAATCCCGACTTATCTATTATTATATAATTTTAAATTCCCATGCCCACCCTAGTCCCTAATCACCCACCTAATCCCTATCTAATCCCCTAACTAATCCTAATTAGTCCCTAAGAGGATTCTAGAATTATCCAATTCTATAATCCTCTCTATTCTTAGCCCTCCTCTCTATAAGCCTCTAAATATAGAGTCTTCCAAGAATAATCCCCAACCCATATATTATAGTTTATATACTAGAGTTTAATCCTTTTATAGTTGTCTTTAGATATTAAATTTTTATTTGAGACAAAAACTTGTAAATCAAGGTAAAGGAACCAAGGTGGAACTTTTTCAAAATCCTCATTACAAATGATTAAAGAATTTGAGGAAAAAAATTATCTCATTGATAATAACACCTAAAAGGCATCTAAATTATGTGCTTGATTCAAAATATGTCTTACATAACCCTCTTGAATTAGAGGTATCATTTCAACCCTATGCACCAAACTATGTGGCACTAAATTTTTTGACTTATCAGAAAAATTGGGTGACCCTGAACATGATCAATAAATGAAATTCCTTGCTTTAAACAAGATAATAAAGTTTGATGCCACTAAATTAGCCTCATCCAATACATGAAAATTTAATATCAAGCCATTTTACAATGTTATTAATCTGAATGAACCAAAATGTGATACTGATCAAATAGTGAACATGATGGTGCCATAGTAAGCTATATTACAAAATTCATCTCACAAAAGCAATATTAGATTCACAAAGCCTTTGGTGCTTCTTACTATGAATTTAGTTGAGTTTCAACTCATATCAAACTCTCCTTACACCTGTAAGCAATCCTTGAACATATTTAGTCAATCCCTGACTTATATGAGTCCCAACAAATAACACTTGATACGTCTCCAACCATAGGTTTTGGATCACATCTAGTGGATCATGAAAATTATAAAATTTTCAATAATCCACTACAAGACCATAGTATAATGAAAATTATAGAAGTTAAAATATGGAAATAGAATTAAAATTGTCATCATGAAATTTACTTTTAAACCAATGGTAATGATTAAGAAATAATTATTAGGATCTTCAATGCATAACAAGTGGAGTTTCATACACATTTTTTGAAGATGTAACATTATAAATTATTAGGATAAATTGAATTAGTGGTGGTATAATAGTGGGCATACACATTGGAATATATGGTGTCTTTTGAACATATATATCCACTTCAAATTTTTATCTTATTTCTAAACCCAAAATTCTTCTTGGCCATTTCTATTTTTTTATGGTCATTGTAACAAAATCAATTTCTCCATTGTAATCACCAAGACAAAACTTTATCAACTACAACTGTGTTCCTTATCCAACAAAAATAGATGCCCCCTAATTGAAAAAAGGGAAATACAATTTTAAGTTAGAGATAATGTGATAATAACTTAGAAATAATACAAGGATCTTGCATAATATTAATGGATTTTCATCCATAGTTTTTGAAGATATAACATAAGCAAATTGTCTAATAGGGATTTGACTCAATTTTTAGTGCCCCTAGGAATACCTTTGAGATAATTTAATTCACCAATTCAAATACCTATGAGGGTGAGTCTAATTTTTTGAGGTTACAAACTAATATTTGTAGATGAATTCAACCTCAAATTGGTAATTAAAATAAGTAACACAAAATCACACCTAGTAAATCAAAGACCTCTTGGGAAAGTATTTTGTGTGCCTATATAAATTATGGTTATGTGAGGGCATAACTAGAATTCTACCTCAAAACACTTACTATATATAGTATTTATATATATATACTTCCCATTTATATATGTTATCTAAATATAGATTTGTTTAATCTAGGGAAGTTCATTCTAATAAAATAGAAACAATCTTGTCATAACAAATTACACTTGATGCATCTCCTACCATGGGGTTTGGATCACATTAAAGGGATAATAAAAATTATAAAATTTTAAATATGGAAATAAAAATAAAATTGTCATCATGGAAGTTACTTTGGAACTGATGGTAATGATTTAGAAATAATTATTAGGCTCTTCAATACATAATAAGTGGAGTTTCATCCACATTTTTTTGAATATGTAACATTATTAATTATTAGGATAAATGGAAGTGGTGGTGGTATAATAGTAGGAATACACATGGGAATAGATGGTGTCTTTCAAACATATATGTCCACTTCAAATTTTTATCATATTTTTAAACCCAAAATTCTTCTTGGTCGCTTCTAAATTTTTTACCACCATTGTAAAAAAAATAATTCATCCATTAAAATCACCAAGATAAAACTTTATCACCCATAACTATGCACCTTATCTATCTAATACAGATGCCCCTTGATCAAAACCAAGGGAGTTGTAATTTTTATGTAGTGATAATATGCTAATGATTTAGAAATAATACAAGGATATTTCATAATATTAGTTGAGTTTCATCCACATTTTTTGAATATGTAACATAAGAAAATTATCTAATAGGTATTTTACTCCATAATTTTTATCCCCCCTAGGAATACCTTTGAGATAATTCAATTCACCAATTCAAAGACCTGTGAGGGTGAGTTAGAGTTATTGAACTTACAAACTAATATTTGGAGATGAATTCAACCCCCAAATGGTAATTAAAATAAGTAACAAAAAATCATACTGAATAAATCAAAGACCTCTTAGGAAATAATTTTGTGTGATTATCCAAATTATGGTTATGTGAGGACATAACTACCAATCTACCTTAGAATACCTACTATATATACTATTTATATATATAGACTTTCCATTTATAGATTTTATCTAAATTTAAATTTGTATAATTTAGGGAATTTCATTATAATAAAATAGCAACAGACTCGTTACCAGAAAATACACTTAATGAGTCTTCTAACATGGGTTTTAGATCAAATTCAAGGGATCATCAAAATTAGAAAATAATAATCCACTACAGGATGATAGTACAATGAGAATTATAGAAGTTCATATATGGAAAAAGAAGTAAAATTATCATCATGGAAGTTACTTTGGAACCAATGGTAATGATTTATAAATAATTATTAAGATATTCAATGCATAATAAGAATTTTTTTATCCATATGTTTTTTAAGATTTAATAATATTAATTATTAGGAGAAACTAAAGTGTTGGTATAATATTATGCATACACATTAGAATAAATGGTGTCTTTTAAACATATATGTTCACTTCAATTTTTTATCATATTTATAAACCCAAACTTCTTCTTGGTCATTTTTAATTTTTAGCACCATTATAACAAAATCAATTTCTCTATTACAATCACCAAGACAAAACCTAATCACCCATTACTATGCTACTTATCTAGAAAATATAGATTCACCCTGATCGAAATAAAGGGAGTTGTAATTTTGATGTAGAGATTGTGATAATTTTTTATAAATAATATAAGGCTCTTTCATAATATTTATGGATTTTCATTAACATTTTATGAATATGTAACATTAAAAAAAATTCTAATAGGGATTTAAATCCTTAATTTTTAGCCCCCCTCCCCAAAAAAGTACCTTTGAGATAATTTGATTCACCAATTCAAATACCTATGAGGGAAAGTCACCTTTGTTGAACTTATAAAATAGTCTTTAGAGATGAATTTGATGCCAAAATGGTAACTAAAATAAGTGACACAAAATCATACCTAGTAACTCAAAGACCTCTTGAGAAAGGATTTTGTGTGCTTATCTAAATTATGGTTATGTGAGGGCATAACTAGTAGTCTACCTCAAAACACTTACTAAATACAATATTTATATATATAAACTTTCCATTTATTTATTATATCTAAATATAGATTTGTATAATTTAGGGAATTTCATTCCAATAAAATATCAACAGACTCATTGCAACATTTTACACTTAATGGGTCTCCTAACATGGGTTTTGAATCAGAATTAGAAAAGGTTCAACAATCCAGTACAAGACCATATTACAATGATAATTATATAAGTTTAAATATGGAAATAGAAGAAAAATTATCATCATGGAATTTTCAAACTAATGGTAATGATTTATAAATAATTATTAGGCTCTTCAATGAAAAGTAAGTGGAGTTTCATTCATATTTTTTGAAGATGTAACACTATTAATTATTAGTAAAAACTAAAGTGGTGGTGGTGTAATAGTGTGAATATACATTGAAATATATGGTGTCTTTTGAACATATATATCCACTTATTATCGTATTTATAAACTCAAAATTATTCTTATCCACTTCTATTTTTTTTAGCACCATTGTAACAAAAGAAATTTATCGATTACAATCACCAAGATATAACTTGATCGGCCAAAACTATGGTTCTCCTTATCTAGTGAATATAGATGCCCCTTGATCGAAACCAAGGGAGTTGTAATTTTGATGTAGTTATTGTACGAAGAGGCTATCCCTTTTCATGAAAAATGAAAAATATCATAGAATAAAGGTTTGCATGGTGATTCAAATCTCAATAAGTTTTCACCCATAATTATTTTAAAGATGAACTTATGTTGACATCAATGTCATGGGTTTGGAGTAAATAGTAGGTTTAATTATTTATTTATACTCTTTCGCTTCACATAACCCCTCTTACCCCCCTCCCCGCACACATACAATTATATTAGTTATTAAATAAATATAATTGATATGTTATAATATATATCATAATATTTTCATATATTAAACTAATTAATTATATATTAATATTATATATATATATATATTATATATTTTATAAAATATATTTTAATATTAATCAATATTATCATATCATATAATATACATGTTAATATAGGTTATAAATCAACATTATATAATATATATTGTAGTATAATAAATTTCAATACATTCTATATATTGTTAATAGTATAGAAATAATATTATATTTTTAATAAAGTTTAATGAAATTTTATACCTTTAACATAGTGTATAATGCCATGTAACATGAAAATGGGCTTTAACATTATGAACTCAAAAATGTAATCACCGATACAGATTTATAACTATGTGATGCTTCACCATGTGCATAGTATATTACTTCAAAGATGAAATCTAGCAAACATTAATAATGTTTGGTAGGAAATGGACATTAAATTATAATGTCAGCAAGGTTAAATGACATATCCCTTCTCCAACTTAGAATGTGCATTTTTATTAATGGAAGTAAATGATCCATGCATCATTATCAATTGGATATGTAGTGAAGTGATTTGAAAATATTAATTTATAGGGCCAAATGACATCCATGTAAAATAAATTAAATTTAAATAAGAAACTATAAGCCAAGTTACTCTACTCTTGAAAAAAATATTTTAATACAAGAATCACAAAAACTCCATTTATCAAGATTATAGAAATTATAATATATCTATATATTATTAATGGTATGGAAATTATATTAAATTTTTAATAAAATTAAATGATTTTTATGCCTTTAATATATTTTATAATGCCATGTAACATCTGAAAATGGATAAATGTGATCACATGTATAAATTTAAAATTTCACAATACTTCACCACGTGCGTAGCAGATGAGCTAGATTACTTTAAAGAGTAAATTTATCAAACATTATTATGTTTGGGAGGAATTAAATTAAAAGCTAAAATAACATATCATGAAGTTGAAATCATGTCACAATAATTAAATTTGATGTTGTAGATGACACTTGACATGGGACAATTGGTATTAAATTAGATGGACAATTAGTTAATTTCAAGTAATGTGAATTATAAAGTTTCAATAGACCTTTGAACTTGGTTATAAAAAAATCTATGAAACATTAGATTACATACATATTTTACAAAAAAAATGATTTTGTTCTACTTTAAAAAATGACCTTCAAATTTTAGTTAACCATTAGGTATTTTGAGATTGAATTTATATTTGTGATACACAATACTTATGTTAAACAGATTCAAATTAAGATAAAGTGCCAATGAATATTTGTCCTAGTGAGTTTATTTCTCCACTCAAATTCTTTGGTTTATTTATCTAGTTTATAGTACCAGAATGATAATTTGTTTACTAAATTTGATTTTGAATTATGACTGTGAGATGTGTTTCTTGGTGTTTCTAACTGTAGGTGTTGTAAAGTGAGTTGGAGATGTGTTCACCAGTTTCCATGGACAAGACTGGTTGGGATTTTTGACTCATGTATATGGTGGCATTGTTTGTCATTTTTTTGTAATGCATAGTTACTAAGATGTGTGTATTCAACACACCTATTTATAAAAGTAGGAATACAAACAAATGATAACCAACCATTGTAATAGAATAGGAGTAGTGATAGTTATCAAACTTTTTCATTCTGGAACCTTAGTAGGTACACCTCATATATGTGATTGGATGATTTATATGTGCCCTTAAAAACTTATATATTTTATTCTCCATATATGAAAATGTGATGTTATATGTTATTTGGAGTGGAGAATTATCTTTTTCTGTTATTTCTTTTCTTTTGCTTCTATAGTTTTGGTCTTTGCTCACATAATAGACTATAGTTTATGCTTTATGCTCTTTTATGGTCTATGATGCTGTAGGATCTAATATATTTTATGTAATTATAGGTAAATATTTCAAATCTCTTAGTGCATCACCTTATAGTGGATTTACTTTCCATGTTATTTGTTTTCCTTTATTCTATCGCTTTTCACACCCAAAATTAAATGAAGGGCTAGCTTCTAAAATCTTGGAGGTTGATTTATAAACCACATTCAGTCCCATATCTATAAAGCTTCCCATAGAGTTTTTTTAACTTGAATCAATCTACAACCTTTTCAATATAATATTAGAAACTCTTTATTTCATATAATATGAATTTGTTATTTCAAACTGTAGTTTTGTATCCAATCATATTTATTTATTTATTTTCAAATATTTTTTTTACAAAATAAAATACTCATAATTTTTGTGAGAAACATATATTACACAAATTTTTAAAGAAATTAAAAATAAAAAATAGGTAAAATAATCCTACAAATTTTTAGCATCACATCCTAAAAAAAAATAGCAATCCCCTAGCATGGGACCCCTACCTTACTATAGGTGAATTTGACTAAATGGTAACATGTGAAATTGAAAAATGGGAATCTTAATATAGAGAGAGATGTAATTAATATAATATGATAATGTCAAATTGTTGGTAGTTAGTGTGAGAGAAAAAATAAAAATAAAACAAGAAAAAAAATCCCACTATTTAGTAATCCAAAAACTAATGTGCCACTTCTAATGTAATTCAAACATTTCCCAATCCAGTAATGCCACCATTCATTGATGGGAAATTTTTCTAGGGACTAATGGTGGATGGTCATGATGTCCCACCTTCTAAAAAAATGAGGTTCCTTCATATTTTATAAGGAAAATTCAATGCAAGTATAATATCCTGAATGAAATTATTTATTAATTTTATTATTAAGTGTTTTTAGGGCCAATAAAAAGGCTTTGAATAGGATAGGTTGGGTGCATATCATGTCCCTAATCAACCTGTGATAATCTCTATCAAATAACAACTTTAGCTAAAGATAATACCCTCTATAATGAATGATATTATAGATATTGATAGTTTGCATGCACTTAATGCACTTACTAACACCCTCATGTAACATATGTGTCAATTTTCTAATATTGATGCTTATGAGAGTGGACATGGAGATTGACCAACTAACACTACTACTCCACCACAATAATGAATATCATGTGGTACTCTATGCATTGAAACTTAAATTAGATTAGGATAAGGATTTGATGTAAACCAATTATGGTAGTGTTTCTAATTTGATTTGATGTAAACCAATTATGGTGCTTTATGTTGTATGAAATGAAACAAATGGTGTCTTTCAAACATATATGTCCACTTCAATTTTTTATCAAATTTCTAAACTTGAAATTCCTTTTAGTTTCTTTTAATTTTCTTAGTGCCATTGTATCAAAAGCAATTTCTCCATTATAATCACCAAGACAAAATATTATCAACCATAGTTGAGCTCCTTATCTAGTGAATATAAATACACCTTGATTGAAACCAAGGAAGTTATAGTTTTAAAATAGATATTACATGCTAAGATTCTCTCTCTATACATGCAGACTGCAAGCCATCATAGACTAAATTATTGCATGGTGATTCAGATCCTGATCGGTCTATGCTCACAATTGTCTTTAAATATGAACTTAATTAATATTTTGACATTGTCAAGGGTTTAGAATTCCTATGTTTAACTATTAATTATAATTTTTCACTCTTTTTCTTTACACAACCCCTCTCACCAATACATATATACATACATTATATGTCATGATATGTGTGTGTGCATGTGAATGAATGAATGAGTGTGTGTGTGTGTGTGTGTGTGTGTGTGTGTGTGTGTGTGTCTTTCTCTCTCTCTCTCTCTCTCTATATATATATATATATATATATATATATATTAAATTGAGAAATATTATATATAAATTATATATTTTATATTAAATATATTATACTAAAATATATAATAATAATTTGATTTATAAACTATATTAACATATATACTATATAATAATAATATTATTATTAAAATATATTATATAATATATAATATTGTAATATTATATTAAATTATATAATATATATATATAAATATAAAATATATATCACTCACCTTCAATTTGACTTGACTACTCTCGAGGTGTATTTGCATTTAGAAATAGCCAGGAGTCCCCAACGAATTTGAAATTAAAGTTTAATTTGTAAAATAGGGTCCATATAATTTTCAAAAAAATTTAAGAGGAAAAAAATCACCAAACATGTCTGACTAGATATATTCTTATTCCTACATATTCTTAGTTTTTTTTGAACATATAATGTAGAGTGTTGACAAATCAAAATAGAGCAGGTTATAGAGTGTTTAAAGTGTTGACCATATTTGTTATTGTCATTTCTAGAGATCTTTATTTTTAGGTATTTAATCTTAATAATGTTCAATATTTTTTTACTCTATCTAAATTTTTTATAAATCCTTATTTTTAAGTATTTAATATTAATAGTGTTTAATATATATTTTTACTCTATTTAAAATGAGTAATTTATTTGTGTTGACTTGGCCCTTTTATTGATTGTTTAGCACCTTGATATGTTATGAAAAAATTAATATTTAGATAGTCTACTTGGATTATTTTAATATTTTTTTCCTGCTAGAGCGTGCCCAGCTATGATGTCATCAAGCCTTCTGTTGAAGGATCACACACGTGACTATTGTTCAGGGAAATAGTGTTTTCAAAATTTAACACTAAAATTTTATAAAATAATACAATAAATATAATTCTAAATTCTTTGCCTATATACACTTCAATAAAATTTTAATAAAATATAGTAAAATTTTTAAGAATATGTGTTGAGCTTAGGGAGGCCCTAGGTTGGCCTAGGCAATAATGAGCCCTACTGTAAAGTCTGTTCCAAAAGGAAAAGAGGTTAAAGGATTCAAGTGTGTGTATAAGATAAAAATGGGTAAAATATTTGTTTTTTTTAAATTATATGGAAAATAACATAAAAATAATAACTTTTCACCTTTTTTTATCTTCATCATCTGGTGAAAAATAACCAATTACACAACTTTACCTAATAAACCATGTAGTTCAAATGCCCTTCATTCTAAACGAATGAGCATGAATAGTTACTCAAAATTCATCTCAATTGTGAATAAAGTGGTGAGACATTACAATAAAATAAAATTAGTCCCATCTATGATAATAGAAAACATTAGATAATCAGGGAAAGTTTTAGTGGCAAATCTTCATTAATTCACAGATATTCTAGTTTTATAAATCTAAATTTGGCAATTTTGGGGGGTATTGAAGAGATTGGAATCACCTAATTTTTTTGGATTCAAATTAATTTTTAGGGTCATATCACCTACTATTTAAAATAATTTCATTAATATAAATGTTTTTCACTCATACCTTAAAAGGCAATCTAGGTACACTCACTTCAAATCAAACATGTAGATGATTGTCTACATGTGCCGATCGTCATCTCCATATCTATATATAATGACAACCATAAAAATATGATGGTGACCATACATAAACTAAAATTACATGAAAATAATCAAAACATAAATATTATTACATATTTGAATTCCTCTAAAAAATTATGCAATTTAAAAAAAATCATCATAATCTGAGTTTGCATGTAGAAGTTATGATCTTGAGATGTTGGCTAGGTTATAGTGCACTTGATGTCAAATGTCCACATCATTCCAAAGGTTGTACACACTATTCAGCATCATGTATAAATCCATCAATATCATGCAGATGTTTGTTAACATCGTGCAGACATCTACCACCATGTGCATTGTAACCTAGTCAACTTCTTGGGGTAATAACTTTTGCATATGAACATAGATTATAATAATTTTTTAAATAATTACATACAGTTTTTAGAGGAATAAAAATATGTAATAATATTTATGTTTAGATAATTTTTGTATTCATAAAACATTGATTCACCCACTCTATCTCTTGATTCACTTGTATAATTAATCACCTTCCAAACTGATTCACCACCATTATGAATCCAATTCTCTTAGGAACCTCCATGTATTTTTTAATATATCACAATAAAATTAACCCTATAGATAATATAATAGGTATTATCCCATATCTTTATTCTATGACATTTTCCAAAATAATCGACTATACCCCCACCTGTAATTAGGATTTAAAATTCTAGAGTTGGGTAAATTAAATAGTCCAATTCAGTAGCCAGCTTACTATTGATAAATTTGTATGTACTCTAAGACTAAATAAATTTATTTCAATTTTATTTATTGAGGAAACTTACCAAAATATTATTTGGAGGAGTACTAATACCTAAAAGTGTATGATAGGAAATAGTAGGTTGAGAATATTTAAATTCATCCTCAAGTCTTTCTAGACTGTTGATGTGTGTTTGTGTCAGGGATGGAGGTGTTATAATGAGTGGATTAAGTGACTTAAAAGTATAAGTTATAATGAAAAAGTGTACAATATGCATTTCCTAGTATTCCTAAAGTAAGCTTGGTTGATCTTTAGTTTTGGCATGGCTAAAGATGTTCAAGGATGAATATAGAGTATTGAACATGTGAAAGAGGTACCATAAGAAGTTTTCTATGATTTAAGTGCTTATGTACATGAGTGGAATTCATTTGGTATTCCATATTTTTCATCTAGAAATTTTGGGTCTAGTGGTGAAAAATCTAGTATTAAAGCATTAAAACAAAGAGTTAGAGAGTGAAGGAAAGTAGAGGAGAGAGAATCTGACCAATGGATGGGTTTTTGAGAAAAGATGGTTTAGGACTATGTGTATGACCTATAGGTCATATTTATAATATTTTAATAGTGATTTTGTAGGTTACAGTTGAGTAAATAATAGTTGATGTCTATGTGAAGCTTGATGGTTGATCTAAGAGGTAGATTAGAGTGTGGACTGTGTGTATGACCATCTAGTCATGTTGTCAAGGTGGTGATAGAGTTATTGTTGAGAAGCGTAGAGTGATCCAAAAGGTGTATTTGGATACATTAAGTTTTTGATAATAAAAGTTCCATCATGAAGTGTTGAAGACGTGAGTTTAAATGTGGAGTTATTCATAGGTGTTGTTGTGTAATCTCAACATCTAAGGGGGTTTTTTCCTCCTTGTAAGGTGAAACTTACCAAAGGTATAGTTGTGGTAGCTCAGCTAGACAAGTTTAGTATCTCTTGGTGGGATTGAAATCTCACCAACATTAGGAATGGTAGTTCTTTTATTATTTATATTTGGTCTAAATTGGTTCTTGGTATTATAGGATAGTAGTCCAATTGTAGGTTCTAGTGGGATTTATTCCCTAAGAGGGTTTCCCATGTATGTCATGTATTATGGGCTTGATCTTGCATTGTCTCTATTATTCATTACTATTAATGATGTTTATGCTTCATTAATTATTATCATAATTGATTAAGAGTTTTAAAGATATTGGAAATTGAATTTGGATTATCTGGGCTCACTGATTAACCCCCCTCTCAGTGATTGTACCTCTAATAATTTGTATCAAAGAAGGTCCTTTAGAGGAAGCTTAATAACTTGAAGGATATTTTGAATAGGTAAAAAGATGGCTAAACATTTGAAGAAAGAGAATCAATAGTGGAAGGCTATGATCAAGGCACTTGAGGAGCAAATAAGTATTTTGAAAAAAAATGTCAAAAAGGATGAGAAAGTTATCAATGATATCAAGGTTCAACTAGTAGATGCCAAGACATGTTTGTATTCAAAATAAAAGGACATCATACTTGATAAAGAAAATTTTCATGTGGAATCTTTCTATTTATTGTGAGCTCTTGGGTGAGGACCTAGAATTTTTGTTGGTTATGGGATTTACATGTATCATTCTCAAAGGCAATCAGAACACTTGCCATAAGCAAATATCAAACTCACATCTACAAATGTAGAGTAAATAATATAAATAAAATTGAGGAACCTTTAATTAACCTAGAACTAGCACAAGTTAACAACTTTGCAATCAAGTGTACACATCAAGAATTCATGAGAACCATTTAAATATGAAATTACAACTAGAAAACTAAGAGAGAAACCATATAGCACTTCACATTAACAAATATTGGACAATCTTTAAAAAATTCCTTACTTATAGTAATTTATCAAAGTTTACAATAATTTGGTTTTAAGAACTCCCTCCCCTTTTTACAATAGATAATTCTCATTTTCTAAGTTCTAAGGAAGCATGTTAGTAAGTTACATTGACTGATAAGTGTATAAAGAAGGATAGTTATCCTTTTACAAATTCCCTTAAAAAACACTAAACTTTCCAAAATAAACTGACCTCTAGGTAATGTGCTAACAAAATGCATGTGCCTTTACATAGAGTATTCCATTTTTGGAGATTAAAAAATTTCTATAAAAATAGAATATTACTAGTTATCTAGTGGGTCCTATGTTGAATAACTCCCTTATTGTTGCTAAACAATACTTATGGCCTTTTGGTGTTTCTCTTTGATAAGATATAAATTGATAGCTAGCTCTAGGAGGCAATCATGCTCCTGGTCAACCAAGTCTTCAAAATCCTTATCATTTATTATCATGGATTATTTTATGCTCTTTGCATCAATAATATTCTCCTTTTCAATTAGGATCATATTCATAACCTTGTTGTTGTTAGTCCTAGACTTACCTTGTCTCTTATTTCTTATTTATTGCATGACTGAGGTGACTTTTTGCTTGTAATCATCATTTGTAATGATGCATAGGGAATTAATTTTTTTAGTTTTAATGATCATGGTTCCAAGGAGTTATTAAATTCTATCCATCATCTCCTTATCATCTATTAGGATCCTCTCCAAGTTCCTTGACCATGTACTCAAACTTTAGATTTTATGAACAATTAATCATATTATTGTGTTTAATTAGGCCAAATTAATGGTTTTAAAATCATAAATTTGAACCTTGACCATTATGTTGATTATCTCCTTCATTTTATCCTTTGAATCCTACCATTGGATTATTAAACCTTTGGATACTACATCTAGCTAGGCTAGTGGACTCTGTCTTGCCTTCATTGTCTCCAATGAATCAAACATATCACAAAAGGTTGCCTTAAACATCTTGATATTTTCCTCAAGGACTGATAGAATAACTAGATTTTCAAGATTTTCATTTTGTTTCTACAAGTTATCTATCTTTTGATACATGCCTTTGATGCCTACTTTTCGTTGAACTAAATGAGCATCAACTAATCCAACTATATCATATTAGGTCTTCACTAGGTACTTAACATCCTACTGAGTCAAGCAAAAAAATGGTTCAACCTTATAAAAAGTGAGATATTCACCCCAACCATGGCTTTCTTCATTCTCACTCTTTCTAGTCTTATAGTCTATGGGTTGAGTTACACACTGACTGATGAGTGTGTCATTTTTGGAGGTTTTGGATTCTCCATTTGTGTGTTACTTGAATTCCTATAATATGTCATCTTTCTTTCTCTTCCTTCATCAAATAAATTATCCATGGCTTGATTTTATGACGGATAGTGATATTGACTACCTTTGTCATGGGCCATGAATGTTGTAGGGTTGGAATATTTTGCCTTTTTCCATATACGAACCATTAAAGAATGATTTTCCCATGAACAAGATTCTCATCACTAAATAAGTTAAATTCACTCAAACAATGAGTCAAGGTTAACTTTGGTTTATTATTTACAATTGGGACCAAGGCTAACTTGACCTTCTTTTTTTGTAAGGGTGCAACTAGAACTAGGTCCAAGGATATTTCATTCCCTTTTTCCTTTTTTGCTTCTTTAGCTATTATTTGATGTTCTTATACTTGTCCCTTTTCTTCATCTAATCCATAGGCATCAATAATTACTTTTAGTGTATCCTCCATTATCTCATCTAGAGCTAATACACTCATACCAATGTACTCAATTGGAGACTCTAGTTTACTAGGTTCAGTTGAGGATGATGCCCCCTCACCGGGTCTTTCTTTTAATATCTCCTTCATGGACCTTTGTGAAACTTGAACTTGATGTTGTTGTAATTTTTCTTGTGTCTACTCTAGAGGTGTCCTAAAATAGGGTCTAGGTAATAAGTGGTACTATAGGGGTCCCATTTTCCATATATCACTAGGTGGTTTCTCATCTCTAGCCAATCTAGCCTCAAGCTTGATATTATGATTTTTCAACTTGGCCAATAATTCTAGTAAACTAGAGGCCCTGATATACACTATGTCAAACACCAAGTTGGTGTTCATAGCTTTAGTTTGTTATTTTTACTTTAAAATACTTTGTAAACTATCATGAGGGTCCCATTGCCTTAACCTATCCAACTATAAGTTGAAGGAGTCTCTATGTCTGGATATGGTGCCTACTTGATCTCAATTCTATAATACAGTCCTATTGATGGTTAAAGGAAAAGGGTGGATGATTCCCTTTGTTTTTCTCTTTCATATTTCATCTCTACCTTGGAACAATTGGTATGTTATTTATTTCTCTACCAATTTCATAGGAAGATGGACTGGTAATTTGAGTGGTTGAGTTAGGGTCCCTTCCATTCTAATTATAATGCAGTTTGGATATAACTAGATATCCCTAATTATCTCCACATACTTATTAATTAGAGGGGTGACCCTATTCATAGATATCCATGTAATAGTTTCTACTTAAGCTGGACATACACAATCACAAATGAATTATATATTATGTCTATACTTGAATATATGTAATTTAGAATAGTGATAGGAAATAGTTTGTCTACCCTCTAGTGACCAATTATTGATATCAAATAATGTGGTGGTGGATAGTAAAGCATTTAAAAGATAAGACATCATAAATAACTGACTGTTGGTTTTCTTCTTTATGGTAGAGAATTGTTGTTTCAAGTAAATATTGATCATCTCACCTATTGGAGGAGTGAGTCCCTTTTCTATCATGAAATATACATAAGACACCCATATTTTGTTGATAGTGTCATGCCATTGTATCTCCATGTATGAATCAATGCAAATCATTGATCATGATCTTAGGATTAGTATGTTATTGGTCCTTGTCTAGCGTTGGCCCCATGGATATATCATTTGGCATCCTTACAAGTCTCTTAGGCTCTGCACCATGTTAGTTATGTAGGGAATGCAAGTTCACCATGAATCAAACATATGATCCTTTATAGGTTTTGTTGAATATCTCATGTTTATTATGCTCCATCTAATTATCTTGCTCTGATTTACCATGAGACATTGATCCTGTGAAGGTGCATGAATTTTAATTAGTATCAGGATACTGAAAAGGAACATAGGCTAAAGACTTTAATTTAGAGTTTATTTCATGTTAAACAAAATATAAAATTTAGGATAAATTATTTAATCTAAGTCCTAGAACATAATATAAAGGGTCCCTCTTTGTCAACTAAACTTATCAGGCTCCAAAGACCATGGGGCAAATATAGACTAAGGTTTGGGTCAATGTTAAAAAATATGACTATATGATGGATGATATTCAAGCTTATTATATACAAATCCAAATATAATTACAAGTATCTTGATCTTAAACATGGATTTAAATAAATAATATTAGTCTATGGGAGACCAATTTTATCATTGAAAAGCAAGACTTAAGCGTGTTGTTATTTTGGGTGCAATTGGCTATTGAGTTAAATTTTTAAAGTCTCATGGATGCTAATGATGACCTCGTGGACATCAAATGATGTTATCATGAATGTAAAAATTAATCTATAATAACCTTTAATATGATTCTAAAATTTGATCTCCTTTCACACATCAATTATCACCTTATAGACATCAAATGATGGCTGTGAGAGTGTCAAATTTAAGCTCTATTAACCTTTTAAGGGATTTGATTTAACCATGACACCTTTTTATTTGAAAATAACATTGATGCACATGACTAGAATTTTATTTTGAGTTATCTCATAGGAGATACCTTTAAATAAAAATTAAATTGTGTGCATGTTAAAGCTATCTCCTAGGAGATATCTTGAAAGAAGATTCCAATAGTGTGTATCGGGGTTCTTTCCAAATCAAAAGTTATCATGGTTATATAAAATAATTTGAAAGGACCTTTTCAATAAATATATAAGGTATTGTAAGACACTTATAGGTATATCCTAAGGTATACCTTGAAATAAAATTCCAATTGTGTGCATGTTCAAGGTATCTCTTAGGATATATATGGAAAGAAAATTCCAATAGTGTGCATTAGGGTTCTTGCCAAAACAAAAGTTGTCATGGTTATATCAAATCCTTTGAAAGTACCTTTTAAATCAACATGGAAGTTATTCTAAGACCATTTTAGGTATATCCTAGGAGATACATTGAAATAAAATTCCAATTGTGTGCATGTTCAAGGTATCTCCTAGGAGATATCTTGAAAGAAAATTCTAATAGTGTGCATCAAGGTTCTTACCAAATCAAAATTTGTCATGGTTTAATCAAATAATTTTCAAGGACATTTTTAATCAACATGTAATGTATTCCAATAACCTTTGAGGTATTTCATTAGAGATACCTTGAAATAAAATTCTAATCATGTACATGTTCAAGGTATCTCTTAGGAGATATCTTGAAAGAAAATTCTAGTAGTGTGCATTAGGGTTTTTATCAAATAAAAATTTGTCATAGTTATATCAAATCCTTTACAAGGAAAGTTTTAATAAACATGTAAGGTATTAAAATTAAATTAAAGTTATCTCCAATAAGATACCTTGAAATAAATTTCCAATTGTGTGCATGGTCATGTATCTCCTAGGAGATACCTCAAAAGAAAATTCTAATCATGTACATCAGTGGTCTTGCAAAATAGAAAGGTGTGACAGTTATATCAAATCCTTTAAAATTAACTTTGAAATAAAAATGGAAGGTATTCCAATTCCCTTCAAGGGAGATACCTTACAATAAAATTCCAAATTGTGTGTGTGTTAAAGGTATCTCATAAAAGATATCTCGAAAGAAAATTCCAATAGTGTGCATTAGGGTTATTACCAAATAAAAAGTTGTCATGGTTTTATAAAATACTTACAAGGACCTTTTCAATCAACATGTAATTTATTCCAAGGTCATTTGAGGTATCTCCTAGGAGATACCCTAAAATAAAATTCCAATCATGTGCATGTTCAAGGTATCTCCTAAGAGATACCTCAAAATAAAACTCCAATCATGTGCATTAGGGTTCTTGCCAAATAAAAAGGTGTCATGGTTATATCAAATGCCTTGCAAAGAAATTTGGAATTAACATGAAAGGTATTTTAAGGCCCTTTGAGGTATATCTTAGGAGATACCTTTGAAATAACCTAAGCATGTTCATTTAAAAATAAAATACCATTGAACCAACAATATAAAAACACAAGAAACAATTCATAGCAACATTTGAAAGGGTAAAACAATGATCATCTAAAAACATGTCTATTAATCCAAATGAGATTATAGAATAATTTATATTTTAAAAAAGTATAGATGATCTCCAAATTAGAAAAATTCACTTGGCAGTGAGCGAGATTGGTTCTTGTAGACAATAGAAAATATTAAAGTTAGGGCTCAGGAACATATAAAATCTTAAACTGACATAGATTAAAGTTTTCAACATGATAAAATGATCATGGCACAAAAATTATTTGATGAAATCAATGTCTCAGGGAAATTATATTGGGAAAATTATTTCATAGGCTAAAGTAATGATGACAAAAATACTAAAGGGTCTATGCAAAAATGTTTGAAGGGCACTTTCAAAAGGTTTAAAGAGCATTTCTCATCAGAGAAAGGGCCCATGATAAAAGTTTAAAGTTGTAAGTTTGAAGGGCAAAGGGCCATTCCAAAAATGTTGAAGGGTAATCACAAATGGTAAAGGGATATTTCAAAAAGGCCAAAAGTCAATTCTATAGGGAAATTATCCTTGCAAAAAAAATTTAATAGTAAGTTGAACAAATCCTAGAGGGTATGTGCCCTTGGGGTCATTGTTTCAACAAAATTGCATTGGTAAGATTGTTTTAGGGAATTATTTTAGGCTTTGTGGATCAGAAAAAATGTTTGATGACAAAATAATGAAGAGTAATTTTGAAATGAAAAAGTGCTTAGGACAAAAGGCCAAAGGTTCTTTCCAAAAAACCCTTATGATACTTTCATAAAGCTTGAAGGGTACTTTAAAAAATCATGAAAAGTACATTCAGCAAAATTGCTCTATAGAAAATGTATTAGGAAATTTATTATAGGAAAAATTTTGTCAAAAAAATGTCTAAAAGAATTATAAAATTACATAAGTCCCAAAGGAATTCTTGAATAGAATCCCAAAAAAGATAAGTTTAAAATATAAAACTGAACAGTGGAAACATAACAAAAGGACTTTGCATTTAGATTAAGATTAGACCACATGAATAATATAAAGGAAGTAGGTGGGTCAAAAACATAAAAGGGACCAAGCATGGATCTTTATACTAAGGTTTACCCATGTTTATTCTAAGGTTTGGTCATGCTAATAAACATGACTAAGCCTTAAAATAAAAGTTGAAGTAAGTCTATGGCATATTTATATTTGGTTCAATATAAAATTTAAATAAAGTCTCCCATCAAATTTGAATTTATTCCTATGAAAAATTAGTTAAAGGTTATTTGGTTACATTCATTTTATTTTCTCTAAATTTGTATATTTTATTATGCTATCTACTTATAGGGGTGAAACTTTAAAGTGATTTTGGGTTCTTATTTACTATTTGATGTTCCCCTTCATATCCTGGACTATTTCATCTAAAGCATCTAGTAGTGCCTTATATGTAAAGGAAAATTATATGCCTTTCATGAATTATATATACAATCTTGTACCTATTTTAAATGTATCTCCTAGGAGATACCTTGAAGGGGAAATCCAATTTGTTTTCCCAAGTCATTTCGAACATTTGTTTGCATAAAAATGTTCGATGCAAAAACATTAAAAAAAATTTGAAGACCTAAAGTATTGAATAATAATGACAAAGACAAACATATCTATAAAAAAATATTAAAATAAAAAATCCAAATACTAAAATATAACAATAGGGCCCAATCAAAATATTCTAAAAACTAGCACGCACATAGAAAACTACACCAATGAAAGCACTAGTACACATCTAGTAATATGAATCAACTTGAACTCAACTATCTAAATTAACACATTTACCAATATTTAAATAGTTATTTCAAATCTATAGATTAGAATATTGATCAAAAAAATCAAAAATCTATTTATAGCTACTACACACTAAAGATTATTGAAACACAGAACCATGGAAATAATAATTAACTGCAAAAATTAGATAGAAATACTCAACCACTTTGTTGATGATCAAAATTGATGTTGCTCTTGTATTCAAAATCTCTAAAAATATATAATTTGGGTTAAAAATATATGTATATACTTAGGTAAAAGGTCACATCATCCTCCAAGTTCATGTAAGGTGATTACATGTAGTAGTTATAACATGTAGTTATAACTGTGGTCTAAAACCATATAAGAAATAACCTATAGTTATCAATTAAATAAATTAAATTTTAAAAAATATGCAATGTGTGCATGCGTACAAAATATAATGTCAATTTTACAATAAAATGGATCAAACTATAAATATATCCACCATTACAAAATTATGCATGCACAAAATCTTAGCCTTAAGGCTACATCGTATGAACTGCTATATGTAATTTGGTTGGTGTGGTAGTTGAGGTGGTAGTATCAAAAGTTGTGGATGTCAAATCCTTGCCATATTATTTCTTATTATCATTGTTATCTTAATATACTTTATGTGTTGTGGTATGTTGTTGAATAATATTCAAATCCAACAATGGTTGTTGATGAATCCTACTAGCCTAGGTGACGAATCTTGCATGTTCTCCCTTGGTCAAATGAAATATATTCTTGAATATCTTCTTTAGTGACATTTTTCCTTATAGCACATAAATCTAAATTTATCTTCTCTAATGTTAAGTCCTGGAGACATAATTTGAAGTTATCTACTTCTTTTACAAGCTGATCAAAATTGATCATGTTGATCAATTTTCTTATGGAGTCTTTTACCTTGGATAATTTCAAATTGTGAAATGTCTAGAGAGGTTGTACTTCATGACCTTGGTGCTTAGGGATTAAGGCCCTAATTGATTTAAATCATTCCTTTTCCTTCTCTTTCCTTATGAATAACAAATTTAAGGCATTAGATGCCTCTAGTGTCATCATTAAATCCAAATGACTATATAACTTGTTGCATATGTATACCAAAAGCATTTTTAATTTGGAATTGTCCTCCATTAAATTATTATACAACTGATTGGTTTTACTCATGTGGGGGGCATTTCTACCTTTATAAAATCCATTGATTCTAATGAATTGTAGCATCTATAGGCTACCTATCAGACTTGTATTTCAATACCCATAAGAATTTGTATTTTTTTTGCCCACTCCTTCAATTTCTCAACTTGGGCCTCTATCTCCTATCAAGCCATCTCTATGCCCTCCTAGATAGAAACAATTGAATCCTTATGAGCTTGGGTGAGGTCTACTATATTTTCAATGTATGAGGACTCTCTTATTTATCTATTATACTTCTTAGTGAGGGAGAACACTTCATGACTTTCTTCAAGGATGATTTAAATATGTGAGATGCTTTACTTCTTAAATCCATTACCCATGGAGGGATGTCTAGTTGTGTTTCATTGTAAGTTGTAACTATAACCTCTACCTAAGTCTCCTCTTGAGTTAGTTATTTCTTTTGGGCAATGACAAGGATGTTGGGTAGGGAAGGACAAATTATTTTGGACCAATCCACTCCTCTAAATTGAGGGAGTGGATGGAATATAATTAATTATGGCTTGGCATTCCTTCCCATGATGGAACTTGTCAAGGTGGTATATTGGGATAAGTTCATGGAAGGGATGGGAACAAAAATATAGGTTGGTTAGACATGGAGTTACAATGTGGTTAATTCAATCAACACCTTATTAGACACCTTAGTTTTCTTTAAGTCTCTAATAGTGGAAGTTCTAGTAGGGATATAGGGGATTGGTATCATGAGCGAGATGGAGGTGGTAATGAAAGTGGGGAGTGGATCAGTTTTAGTGGTATTAATGAATGTGGAAGTAAGTAATTCCATCATAGGTGATCCCAACATATAAGAAATTGAAACATGGCCAAAAATGGGTATAGAAGATAAAGCAAAACTTAAAAAAGTCTAAGTGTCTAGAGAAGTTGGTGCTATGAGTCATGTCTAGAGGCTCATGGCCTTAGCCAATTTCAACTCTACTTCCTCATCATAATCATCTTAAATTTTCTTGATTATGACCCTCTCTTCTTATTTCAATGTAGTAGGTATGCCTTGTGATGTTTCTAGTGTAGGACTATCTATAAGAGTCCTTGATTTCCTTGTATAAACAAGAAGGGTATTTATTTGTGTGGAAGGGACTTATGATGTTGACATCATTTCTTCTAATGTTTTTATCCCAATAGACGAAGCAATTTGTACATGGGCATAGTAATAGATACTTTAATGGTTCTCATAATTTCATGTTTTTGTGTTTTCCCTTCTTCATTAGAATCCAAACTGATGGAATCCCCTGCCTATGCTCTCCTACTCATTCTTGGTTCAAGTAACCTAGGGTCTCTCTTCATGGATTTTAGCTTTACTTTCAAAAGGAATCCCTGGGAGGAGGAATTTGCTTAGTCTTTGGATTGTTCCTCATACTATCATCTCTATAATTTAGAATGCTCCCATTCCTTATATAGAACCTTTAAGTATGGGGTCTTATATCATTCAAAAATGATCTTCCTTCAGTCCAACAACCCTAGTTCTCTCCAAAACATCCTCATAAAAATTTTCATTAAGAAACAAATAAACATATGGATAGGTAACATGGATTTAAGGGATGTTGAATCATTGTATGTGTTTTTGAATTATCCCATATGTATCCCAATCTCTATGTGGAAGCATGGGAAAAGGATAAATATTGTGCTTTCTAACCTCCTCTACAAAATCCTTCCTCGTGGTACAAACCATTCTACAAATTAATATAAAGTGACCAAAATACAAGGCTTTATTATGCTTTGACAAGTCCTCTTCAAAACTTAACCATAGATAAAAGTTAATTTCCTATTCAGATAGCATGTCTGATAAAAACTTTAGAAGACACAAAGGATTAATTTTGTTCCCCCAAATCATGATTACCATGAAATTTGGGTAGAGGAAATAATCCCCTTTTCATACTAATTTATTTGCAATATCTATCTTAATCATAGGCATGGGTGAGCCATGAGTGGCTTGTAAAACCTATGGGTATATGTATTCATATATCCTAACCATATGCTTTGTATAGGCATATATATGCATAAGTTGATAATGGTCATAGATTATAATCTTCTCACAGTCTATGGTTAGAGTCCAAAATTCTATAAGGTCTTTATAATAGGTTCTAATGACTGCATCAAGTAAATAGGACATCATATAAAAACTACTTGAATGTGTGGGTTGATTATCCTTTTTGATTATCTGTTAGCTAAAGTGAAATCTAATTATCTCACCCAAAGTGTACGCAACATCATGGGTGAGCATCATATTCAGTAATGGTATCCAGTTTAAATTGACAAAATGGATACTTGGCATATTATAGAGTCGACTAAGAAGTGTCATGCCAATGAGTATGACCATTTTTAATTTGTCAATAGGAATCATTCCCTTCAATTTATACCCCTTCCATGTAATGGTTTAGTCTAAGAATAACCACATAGAGAGTTCCATCTTGATTGATCTTTCTAAGATGAATTATTCCAATTTATGTTTGTTGAAATAAGAATCAAGTATGCACAAATATAAATTCCTTTGTTAGTCATGTCTCAAGATGCATGAAACAACTATGTTATTTATGGATTGATGAAGGAAATCATCTTATGATATCCTTCCTGAGGAAAATAAATCTAGTAAAAGGTTGATGCATGGCATCACCTCTAGTTTAGTAGTAGAAAAATGTAACCTTTGGCATTTGAAATCCAAAATTTCCTCAATGAATTGTATATCAATGAGTGTCATATCATCTCCTAATGAAAATATATCCACTAAATTGATGATGTCCCATAATTCTAAATAGTTCTTGTA
This sequence comes from Torreya grandis, assembly GCA_037957365.1. Lineage (NCBI taxonomy): Eukaryota > Viridiplantae > Streptophyta > Pinopsida > Cupressales > Taxaceae > Torreya > Torreya grandis. The sequence continues at coordinate 195,027 of JARHVA010004715.1, forward strand.
TTTATCCTTAAATATGGTGGCATCAAACACTATGTCCATGAAATCTATAGAATTTTTAATTGAATAAGGGTTTGGTGTAATTTTCCCTATAAATGTATTAGATCAAGATGTATTTGTCATGTATATGCCTTGTTCTACTTGAAATGTTCTTTTATGTGCTATGTATGGTGTGCAATCATTTCAAATCCAACTTAGTCAATGTTTTACTCATAATTCTCTTTGTAGACATTAACTAGGGATATTTGATACATAGGATGGCATGATAATTTAGATACAAGTTTGTTTGAAATAAATAAAAAAATTCCCAAAATAATATCTCATAGATAAAATTCTTGAAGATAAAGACAAATTTATTTCAGGGAAAGTGGTTGAAAAAAAACCCTGATGAAATACTTTTTGAGATAAATGCCTGATAAATGTGATCATCATGACATTTTATTTTATTTTGAAATTGGGTACCCATAAATTCTAAAGTTGACACACACACTTAAGGAGTGTCTCATAATATATTTTTGGTTATCCTTATTGGGGATCATGCACTATGGAGTGTCTGGACATTAATTACAAGGGGAGTGGGTAGATAATTATCTATCAGTAAATAGTTTAAAGTTAAGGAGGGCCAAGGTACATATTCCTAGCATATAATGGTAACAACTTGTCCTATAGACACATTTTTTTTAAACAACAATAATGAAAGGGTAAACAAACAATAAATAAATGGAAACATGGAAATAAAAATGAAACTAACTAAGTATCTCCAACAATATACATTGAAGGGCATTATAGTACCTTCATGGATACCTTGAAGGTATCTCCTAAAAGATAAATTTATGCATGAAGGAACAATTAAAGGTACTATAAGTCCTTCCAAATTATCTCATAAGATATATCTTGAAAGACAATTCCAATCATGTCTATTTTCAAGGTATCTACTAGGATACCCATTGAAAGTACTACAAAAGCATGTTTGAATGTCCTTCCTATGAGATACCTTATACCTTAAAAACATGGATTATGGTAAGCTCAAAGGTACTAAAAATCCATCAATTTATCTCCTCAAAGATACCTTGAAATAAAATTCCAATCATGTGTATGTTAAAGGAATGTTATAAAATTTTCTTGGAAATTCTTTAAAACATGTAAATTATAGGTATATCTTGTGCAACAAGAAGTATAAATTAATCATAATAGCATGAATGAATTTACACAATATTAAATTTTATACAGCGCATCAAATATAAAGATAAACTAACATGGCATTAAAAATTCTAGACCATAAATAACATAATACAAGATAGGACAAGCTAAAACAAAATAGATTAAACATTACACACTACATATAGGTAAAACAATTTTAGGACAACAATAATAGGTCTATTCTATTAATATCTATCCCACATCAAAACAATATTACATTACATTATATCACTATATATAGCTTTTTAAATGGCTTTATCTCTTCACATTACAACTTTTCATCATACAAAAAGAAAAGTGGCATGGCATTCTTATATCTATCACTTAGCTAACATGGTAGAAGACATACAAAAGATAATATATATGAAAAAATAATACCTATGTACATGTCCTTGCTCCACTTCTAACATTTTCATATACTCAAACAATATTTTCATCCTGAGACATAATCTAAGCTATGATCTTGACTAAAGCTGGAAAAGATTAACCTTTCACAAAAGTGGTAGTAATCTAAGTTACCTACCACCCTAGGTTTTATAGTTTTCCATACTTACCTACCACCCTTTTTAGTTTTATATATACTATAATATCTAGTTGTCCATCTAAGCTAGGGAGATTCAACCATGTTTTCCCTATTCTGAATGCTTACAACTATGTCACAAAACAGAAATTTATATTAAACTACAAAAATTGAACTATACATTTACCTACTTTATAGGTTGTGGCTACCCTGACTATGTCTTTATATCTATATTTCTCTTTTGAAAATTTTCTTGGAAATCCTATTATGGAATTAACTTAGGTTCATCTATGATATGTATAATAGCTGGTTTAACTTGTGAGATTTCATGCTTGAGCATTTTCTAATTATCAAGTACTTCTCACACCATTATAAGCAAAACATGCAATGGAATCTAAATGAGAATAAAATTATGCACATCTACTTCTTATATAATGATAATGAATTCTTTATAATTTGAAAGCTTAAGCTAGATATCTGACACAATATCATCCAACTTGTTTGTAGTCCTTTGGGCTTGAATTGCCAAAAATGTGTTATCCATTGTCTCATTCTACCAAACTTGGAGCTTTTTCATCACACTATCCCTAGCTTATAAAAAATATTTAAATGTGTCATTCAATGTTTCAAAAGTATCCATTTGATCATTTAGTATAGATTTATCATTATCCACCATTGCGAACTTTGGTTTATTAAAATCAAAGGAGGTTTCATGGTGCTACCTCTAACCAAGTATTCCTTGCCCAATCTGCTTAGCCTGATGCATAAAAGTATTTAGAACCTATAAACATTCCTCTATAATTTTACAATTTCCTTCCATATAATCATAGATATTATACCCTTGGCTGCACAATTTATGTGCACTTACCTAATCTTTTGTTAGCTGAGTCAGTAACGTAGTGAGTTATTTTTCCTCAGATATTACTTTATCATAAAGGACTTGTGCAACTAGAGCATTATAAGAGGCATTAATGAGCTACCTAGCCTCAATAATTTGATTTTGTGCTTCTAATTTCTCCTTATGTAACTAAAAAATAATATGTTCTAAGTCTCAAGCCTTTTTCACAATGGATTTTTGGAATTCATTTGCTCCTTTAATTTCCTTGGATAATGGCAACTGTGAAACAACCAAAGACATCTCCATGGAAGTAGAAGCAAACATAATGGATCTCATTTAGATAGTGGTACTTATGGATCCCTATATTAAATATACATCATATATTTCCATATCATATTCTGAGTGATCTAAAGAATTAGATTTGATAACTTTGACACCTCTATGCATGAAAAAATTTCTCGACTCAGCTAGAGGGACAAGTGCATCCTTATGTTTCATTGTGCCCCTTGAGTTCACCTGACGAGAAATACTTGATATGGCTGGATATCTAAAAGATACCAAACATTTGAGTATGGTGAAGGACTCACCTAATCATGACTACATTTTTTGTGCATCAGTGGTTGTACCAAGATCCCTTCATTTGGCAGATCTACAAACTGTTTAGATGATGAACTAGCTTCTGGATATTTTTGGAAATTTTTTGCCATAAGTTTATGGTGAACTTCATCATGATCTATAATATCCATAATAATAGAGGGAGGAATATATGTAATGTTGACCAAATTATCACTACTTACCTTATTTCACACTTAGAAAGTGCACACTAATTTCTAAAAAAATAATTCCTTCTCTTCCTCCTTATCGTAGACCTTTTGATTAATGTCTTCAATCATGCATTGAAGAAATTCCTATTCATCAAATCACAACATTATGAGATAATACTCCCAAGTTATCCTTGGAATATGTGGGTTATCCAACCAACACTTGATTTTATATTATCTCTTTCTAGCTAGTGTTGGTGAGGCTATCTACACAAGTCCCTCCCATTTGCATTTTTCTTGCTATGGAGAAGCTTTGAACTACTGGGGTGAGGTCTGTGGTTGCACAACTAAGTGTAGTTGTTCTTGTTTTGTGATTCAACCATTATGATGAAAAATTCAATTAGAGTTATAGTTGGCATGGCCAACTCATGCACCTTGATTTGAATACCATTATACAACTTAGTTACCGATGCATGTTACCCTAAATATTCCATGACATCCTATGAAATTTAAGGGTACAACCTAATCAAAGCTAAATACTCAATACATGTGTGTTAAACCACCCCATTTTCTCATAATATTTCCCTATCTTAGTCCAAGTGATGCCTATGATGGTAGTAATAGGCCAAAATTTTATAGTAACATTAACATGGCCTAGTGGGGACTTCCATTAGGTGAAGCATAACAACAAAACTAGAAACCGATATTGGAAATTTTATAAGATAACTAAAGTACCTTTTCAATATTAGTGGTAAGATTGAATGAAAGAAACATAATCTAATTGAATTTCTCGTTCTTGTGTATCATATGATAAACAATGTCAATTACTCCTTTCATTGCCTACTTGTCCTACTTCATTATCTACCAAAACCTCTTTGTAATAAAATTTACTAAAATTTGCATTAAAACATCCTCAATGGAGTAAATTATGGTTCATCTTCCTTCCCTAGTGGTAAAATTCTCCTAAACATATGGATGGATTGGTGGTGTAGTGGACTTGTATGTCAATAAGGATTTTCCATGATCATGGAGGCTTGTGGCTCTCACCATGGTCTACGTATTGATCCAAATGGTGATATCTCTAGAAAAATTAATATCTGCTTGGTTGTATATTATTAACAAGGTATGAATGACCTCATCTATTTTATTGAATTTAGGTAACTTAATTATCCTCTCTATATAAGAACCCCAAAGTGGATGTTTAAGTGCAAGAGCTTTTGTTTATGCACCTGATTGTGTTGATAGGGTGAAGAGAGTAAATTTGGCCATTTCCATAAATTATAAGGGATATGGGTCATTGAATTTGGTTCATTTAAGACCTAACCCAATCCACATTTACATATTCTCTGCATCTATGAGCAGGATCAAAAACTTTCTCATATCCATGAATAAACCTATAATCTAGACTATTTGATTGCTTTATTCTACTAAAATATGGGTCTCATTTGTTTTGTATGGGATTATATCAAGTGAATATAGTATAATAATTTTGTTCACCAAAGTTTGTAATGTTTTTTTGTTGTTCCTCCCCTTCATTTTTTGTCTTTCAACATCTAATTTTCTCTTTCCAACCTCTTTAAATGCACTGACTACCTACACATGAGTGTTCTTCCTCATATTTAATATTTTAGCTTTGATGGTGACCTTTCTTGTCTCCCAAATACTTAAACTACCCCATATCATGTGTTGGAATCCATTTCATTAATCCGAGCTTGATCTTCCTTGAACAAGATGTAATATTTCAAAATGCCATGTCATTAATATTCGTGCATGACCATTAGTGGTCCTTATACCATACCTACATTATCACCATCACTTTCCCAAACGTTAATTTAAAAAAAATCACAATAAAAATTATTGATAGGTATGGATTACCATCAATTTTAACCTATGTGAGTCCCCATCATCCAATAATTGTATGTATCCTATTAGGAGAAAATAAAGAACATGGATGCAAACTTGAATCTAATGCTTGGGTTCATCATAGACTCATAATGACTAAGCACATAGGTGAGTGTGGTCATAAAATTGAAGTCTCAGTCCCTTCTAGTAAAGACACATGTCATCATAGCACTCCTTAAGAAAGAAAAGAGTTCTTATTTAAAGGAAAGGTGTGTCATAGGCTGAGGGAAGTGGCCCCATTTTTAATAGGAATTCTAGAGGAATTTTAAATGGAGACACATGTCACCATAGTGATTCTTACACATCCCTATGATTTCTAACATTAATTTAAATCTTCCAATCTCTAGGTAAATGAGATGGAGACACTTGGCATAATCATGGATAGTTTCTCACTTAGTGAATTTTAAATATTTTTTGATGAAATGCCACAGGTTTGTGGGTGTATGCCACATGTTCTTGACTATTTAAAAGTGAATCCTTAAGCTTACTATCATGAGTATTCTTGAAGGTATTACAAGGCCCTTAAAGGTATCACCCAGTAATACCTTCAAACCTTCAAGGGTACCCATACACATGTTTGAAAGGTAACTCTTAAATGATACCTTAAAACTTCTGGGTCCAGAACAAAGGTTCAAATCACATATAGGATCCCAAGATATAAGAAGCTAATAATTTTCCATAATTTTTTTCAAAATACCCAAAGCTAAATATATTTTTATATTGTAATAAAATAAGTAGTTTAATATTATCTTAATTAGTTATTTTTCTCCATGCAGCTATTCCACTCTGATGCATGTTTGAAATGTATCTCCTAAGAGATACCTTCAAAGTAGGATGAAGTAAGAATTTAAGTATGTAGTATATGATATTAAAATCTATTATTTTTTTAGATTGACATAAACCATGTCATTAAAAATATGCTATATATATTACCTTTTTAACATTTTTAGGTTTTAACATATCTCCATGCTTATGTTTTGCTATAAATATAGCTTTATCTCCTACATATAGGTATAATTTGGATTGATATTTATAAATAATCTGATTAACAACTCTTCTCATGTCTTTTACAAATTTCCAAGATGAAAAATCATACATCAATGGCTTTCAAATGTGGGGAATATATTTCTCTCATAAATAATAATGTCATTAGTGAAGGAAGAATACATAAAATGGTGCATCTAGATGCTGAATCTCTAGAACCCATAAATCTCACTTATGCATGCCATAATGAGGAAATACCTATTGAATGTGTAAGCGTTAATGTGACTAAATATTTGGATCCAACTCTACTTCTTCTATTTCATACATATTTTATAGATAATTTGGGAGATGTAGTTGATATTTTTACTATATAGAGCACAATAATGATGCAACACACCACAAACAAGTTTTCTATAGATAATGACATGGAACAAAGACAAAATAATGTGAGTTTTATTCTACATATACAACCATTGAAATAAGAAAACCTTTTCTTAGATTAATTTTTCTAATATATCTATTATCATACCATATTTCAAACCCAAGAAACAAATTCTTAGTAAAAGGGTATATTTGATGCACAAATGTATAGCTCTCTCAAATGATGAAAATTTTGCTTTTGGCTTTGTTGAATTTGCACAACTAGGGGATAATTTTGGTTGAATTCATATCTTAATGTTAGAAAATGAATTAATAATTTACATAAGGTATGTTATATAAAATTATGAGACTTGCAGTACAAAGGTAGCTAAAACTTCTATCATTAGATGGCCTTCCAAAAAAATAGTGAACACTAAGACTTGTAGAGCAATCAATTTACCATACATGACACCCAAGGAGAAATAAATTGGAAACGTTTTGGATGTATTATATAATGAATACACTCTTTTCCTAACATTACTAGTGAAAATGCATCTAAAAAAATTAGCTTGCACCTACAAATACTCAGGCTAAAAAGGAAGTCAGCCAAACACTTCACTCTGCCAAGTGGAGTTTGATGAAATCATAAATAGTGAGATTTTAACAATGTATGAAGATAAATGTTACACCAAAAAATGTTTTCAGTTAGGATTGTCATTTGAGATTATAAAATATACAAAGATAAAGTTTCTTTATTCCACCATAATAGATAGGAGGCAACATGTCTTAGATACCCTTCCTGCTAGTTTATTTAAGAAAAATAAAAACAAAACTAGCATTGAATTTCAAGGTATAGAGATATATTTGTAAGCTTGGCTTAGAATATATGGATTAAAGAGAAGTATCTTTTTTTACATTCAAAATTATCCCTAAAATGGGGAATAAAATTCATTCCATGCAGGGAGATTTTGACAAAATCCATATAAGAAGGTAATGGCAGCTAAAGATTTGTTAGCCAATTGGTGGATGATTTTTTAGATGTTTCTCCATCACTAACATGCCAGGTATATATAAATGTCTCATGAGAAAATGTTTGACATATTATAGCATCTTTCACTCAAGAATTTATGAGATGCCACATTAATGAACAATTAACAAATATAAAATATGAGCCAATATCCCAACCAAAATTCAAAAACATGTGGAGAAATAATTTTCATGATGTGACTATTACCACATCTGATGAATTTTCTATGAGAAAAATAGGCATGTTATTGACTCAAAAAAATGTTATGGGTCCCTCTCTAGAGATCAAGAAGTGTGTATCAATCAAGAACTCATGATGCACTTAAATCAAATACTTTCTACAAGATAAATGTATTTCACACATAAATGACTATTATAAAAATACCTTGAATAATGCCTTAGTGTCATTCATGACAAGGTGGAATTCAAAAAACATTTGTACTGAGGATGGTGATAAAAAAATAGAGTAGTTATCAATAGAATATTAGAGTTGTCAATGATAATGATTATAACACATGGTCATGGTGTAATTGGATATGGGAATTCTTTTTACCATATGTTCTTAGAGGGTCTAACTTTACTATCACCTCACTAAACAAGGGCTTTAAGGATATGGAAACAAAAATTCCAAATACTTATGGATCTTTACTATATAAACCTAGAACTTCAAAATATCTGTTGTATGATGCACTTTTGTCTAACAACTATTACCTTGAATATCAGAAATATATAAAATAAGCAAAATCAATTGGTGCCTTCAATAAACATCCTTCTAAGCTATAAATTCAACTAGACAATTATTGTGGGGATAATAAGAATAGGTACTTCCATCCATAATTATGTTTAAAAAATGTTGAACCTTATATGAAACACATGTTACATTTATAAATTCATAAAATCATGTTTTTTTGTATAGGTATGTGTTGAAATTTTTATCTCCCCTTATATACAAAGGTGTTTTCCTTAATGTTGAGGTGGATTTCTCCCTATAAGACATACCCATTAGGGCATCGATGGCACATTTGGAAACCTATTTGAATGTATAAAGAGGAAATATGTATGGAGTGTGGTAGAGATGATGGACACTTATAGGATGTGTGAAAATAAAGAAACTTCACATCATATTTGATTAAAGATGAAGTGGACTTCAAAGAGTGTGTTAATAGTTACCAACTAAAGGGAAGAAATGAAATAGTAGGCTTGACAAAAGGCCAATACTTTATTCTACGCACGGAGTAAGGTCAACCCATTATGTGTTGAAAAAAATCTATAAGAGAAATAAATTCCCCCCTGATTACATTATGGGGAACAAAATAAAATGGTGAGCCAAATGTTATAAAATGTAATCTGACAAAAATATATTTTAAAGACTTGAAAAATAGTTAAATGTCTAAAGATTTCATTTCTAAAAAAGACATAGATAGAAGTAGAAAAAAGAGTGAAAATGAAATTAAATATAACTTGAATAAATATGTACAACAATTTAATGAATTTGGTTTGATTAAAAATAGTAAGTGGAAGGATCTAGCATATTACTTTGGAAACATCCATGACATAATGAAAGAAGACATGTTCCCTTTTGAAGTTGAGTTTATAGGATATTTTTGGGCTATAACTCACCACAAAATACCCCTACATAGATATCTAAACAAAATGGTTCATGACATGACCCTTGATTTTGGAGTGGCATCTACAAATACATATGTTGGTTTAAGAATAAAAAGAACAAAAATTGAATTTGATCTAGCTCAAGATGTACGAATTGGAAATATGTTATTTGTCAAAGCTAATGATTCTACAATAATGGACTATATAGTATGGGTTGATAGAGATAAAAGCAATATTGAGATAATAAAAACAAATGGGGATATAGAATAGAGGGTTAAAGTAGATTGGATGATCCCAGTTCATTTAGGGAAAAAATATACAAAATAAGCAAAAATTTAATCAAGATGCTTGGACAAGAAATGGAAGCCAAATCCAACTGACACATCTTTACCATCCATACTCATAGATAATATCATCTATGGTTGGGAAATAAATAAAAATTTGAGAGGTCATATACTTGTTCTCACTAATTTTTGAAAAGCATTGTAACATACTATTTGAATGCATTGTCCCACTAGGAACTAACAAAAATAGTGATAAAAGGATTGGGAAATTTAAAATGGTGTTTCCTTTATTTTGGATTGAGAAATATGAATGTTTTTTTTATAAAATTTATTCTAATTTTTGAGAATGTATAATGTTTTACTATTTTATTTATTTATATTTATTTATAGTGGTACTTTGTATTTTAGGTCTTGTAAAATATACTTTGGCATTCGAGATTTATAATTTATATTACAAAAATTTAGTATTTTGGTAATATGCATCTATTTAAAAGAATTTGACTGTTGGAACATGCACTTCACATTTTTATAGCCTTTAAAATAGTGTTCGGTAAATGGTATGCATAATTTTCACATCTAATAATTTACACAACTTTTGTGTTTTATAAAAATACTTTGACATTCCCATGTATGTGAGAAAAGGTCTTTAGGGTTTACACCTCAGAATGTCCCACTTGCACGTCAAGATTTTTTATTTGGAATTTGTGTATCAACAAATGTTATTTGGATTTTTAGTTTTTTAAATTACACATTGTAAAAGCACTCAATATTTTTCCACATGGCATTATATTGATGACTCAGCTATGCAGAAAGATGACCTATCCAAATAAAATTCCCAAATAATGTATGTACTTAATATTATAACACACATCATAATCTCTATAACTCAACTATGTGTGAGATTATATTAATAATATTATAATAAAACACCCATGATTAACATGTGGTAGGTAAACAAATATAAGATAAACTTTGATAGTTACAAGGATGTCACCTAAATTAGAATACATAGATAGTTCACGATCTAATCAACTGATGACATGTGGCATCCCAATCATCCCAAGTGATTTTAATCACATATCACCACAACAACCAATTGATATATGTATTATTTTTCCTTAAGAATTAAACCTACAATTATTGTTATCTATAAATGCATGGTCTATATACTAGTTTGAATGGCTGCATAATTTAGACTTATTACAAATGTATAATATAGATGTGATTTATTTGTAATAAGTCCAAGTAATTCTTGATGAAGTCCAATTTATTTATGATAGTTTTTATCTAATAATTATTTATGATCATTTTAAATAATTTGGAATTATCAAAAATATGTTATACATATGTAATTTATTTGTAATAAGTCTAACTTAATCTTGATACAATCCAATTTAATCTTGATACAGTCCAATTTACTTATGATAGTTTCAAAATAAATAGACTATTGATAAGTTAAAAATATAAAAAATAGTCATTAAGGCCATTTTAATACCTTAAAGGTATCTCTTAGGATATACCTATCAAATATTCACAAGAGTGGATTTCCCCTTCAAGATATCTCCTAGGAGATACCTTTAACACAGGCACAAGAGTGGATTTCTCCTTCAAGGAACAAGTGGAATTTTCCTTTACATGAAAGGCACTACTGGGTGGTATTTTGAAGGCCCCTATAGTACCTTAAATGTATCTTAGAGGATATAATTTTAAAACATGGATAAAAGTGGATATCCTCTTCAAGGTATCTCTTAAGAGATACATTTGAAATAGGGACAAGAGTGGATTTTTCTTTCAAAGAACAAGTGAAATTTTATATTACATGGAAGGCACTACTGTGTGATATTTTGAATCCCCTTGTAATACCTTCAAGTTAATCTAGGATATACCTATAAAACATACACAAGATTGGATTTCCCCTTCAAGGTATCTCCTAACAGATACCTTTCAAACATGCATAATAGTGGATTTTTTCTTCAAGGAACAAGTGGAATTTTTTTTCACATGAAAGGCACTAATGGGTCATATTTTTAAGGAAATTTTAATTCCTTAAAGTTATCTCTTGGTAAATACATTTCAAACATGCACAAGAGTGGATTTCCCCTTCAAGGTATCCTTTGGGAGATACCTTTCAAATAGTCAAGAGAGTGGATTTCTCCTTTAAGGAACAAGTGAAATTTCCTTTACATGGAAGGCACTATTGTGTAATATTTTCAAGGGCCCTGTAATACCTTCAATGTATCTCCTAGGATATACCTTTAAAACATGCACAAGAGTGGATTTCTCCTTCAAGGTATTTCTTAGGAGATACATTTTAAATAGGGACAAGAGTGGATTTTTCCTTGCAAGAACAAGTGCTATTTTATTTTAAATGGAAGGCACTACTAGGTGATATTGTCAAGGCCCTTGTAATGCCTTTAAGGTATCTCTTAGGAGATACCTTTCATACAAACACAAGAGTATATTTCCCCTTCAAGGTATCTCCTAGGATATACTTTTCAAATACGCACAAGAGTGGATTTCTCCTTCAAGGAACAAGTGGAATTTTATTTTACATGGAAGGCACTACTGGTTGATATTTTGAAGGCCCTTGTAATACATTTAAGGTATCTCCTAGGAGATACCTTTGAAACATGCACAAGATTAGATTTCCCCTTCAATGTATCTCTTAGGATATACCTTTCAAATAGGCATAAGAGTGGATTTCCCCTTCAAGGTTTTAGAATTAAAAGGCACTAGCACATAGCTCCATATGAATTGAGGGTCACCACATGGTGTGACATAGATGATTCATCATGAAAATTTGTATTATGAGAAATTTGAGGTAATCAAAAGGTGCTTTATGTCTAGATTTCAATCTAACTAGGAATCTTAGTCATATTTAGGCCATATGAGTACTTATTTGTTTCTGACATGGAAGACACATGTCAAAAGTTGGCAATCTTTAGATTTAAAGCTAAAATTGATGGAAAATAAAATTTAAATTAAATCCAAATTAAATTTTCATTCAATTAATTGGAAATTAATAGTTAAATGTTTGAAAATATTGCCATTAATAGGGCACAAACTATGATCACCATCAACTTTACATTAATCAAGATTGCCAAAAAGGACTTAAGTGCATTCATCTTGTATTAAGACAATATAAGATCTCATAAATCAAAATTTGAAAGCCATGGCCAAAGAAGGAGTGTGTGGACCTAGCAAGTCAGAATAGGTCCCATTTCATTATTCATATGTGACAAACATAGTTTTCTAAGACACTAGTTTAAATACCATTGCATTGGCCACAAATGACAAACACTACAATGACTTATTCTATCATGTGGAGAGGTTTTCTCCCTAGACATATACCTTCCAAGGGCTAACTCCATCTTATCCATTGCCTCCATCAATAGATCCCCCAAGTACAAGACATGGATTAAGCACATGTGATTGGCCATAAATATATACAAACAACACCATATATATAAGGTTATTTATTTATATATAAAGGGTGTTAAATATATAAGAGGATTTTTTAATAAATTAGGTGATTTATATATATAAGGTGATTTATACTTATATATATATATATATATAAACAAAGTATAAATTCTAGTCTTCAAAGCTAAGTCACTAGTCTTTAGAGATAAATCTTTATACTTTGGAGCAAATCTGTAGTCAATTTAGACTTTGTTTATATATATATTTTGCTCCAAAGTATAAAGATTTATCTCTAAAGACTAGTGACTTAGCTTTGAAGACTAGAATATATACTCTAAAGACTGATAGTTATGTTCCTAAGATGAAAAATCATGAATGGGAAGAATCCACCTCCATCATTCAGATTCAAGACAATGTAATTAGACCAACAATGACACAATCCATAATTTTATGTGATGATGTTTCAAAAGATATCCTCCAATAGATTTTATGTGATGGTATTTTAAAAAAAATCCTCCAATACATTTGATCTAATGATGATTCCAAATGGTCTTTTCAAATAAGATTTATGTAACTATGTATTAAATAGAGGATATTTTAAAAAGATTTGGTATGACACATAATTAATTATGATTATTAATCCCAGTACTACCAATAATGACCTTTATGACACATCATTACTACTTGATCAGATAAATCACCTTACCATTATATCTTACATGTTTTAAAGATATAACCATAGCTTCTACCATCATTCTTATGATAATCACATCATATAACCTACTTTCATATTCATTTTTGCACAGTCACTACTAAAAATTACTATGTCATATATTTAACCTCTTGATTCCCCTATTCCCTATGTGACTTTGAGCTCTTTTTTTTTAGAGTATAGTCATATTTTCAATTAAATAGTTCTTTCTCTGAAGATAGGTGGGAGAAAAAAAAGTGAACTTGAATCCTTCGATGCATTTTTGTAAAAGGAAGCAGCCATAGATGTCTTTGAAATAGAAGGTTGGTTAAATTTCTTAAAAATATTTTAGAGATTCTATGAATAAATTGTGTAATAATTTTATGAGAATGTTGATGAAGATCATTCTATTATCAAAGGGAAGAACATTCTAGTAAATCCCTCTATAATCAGTGTTCTATCTTTGATTCTTGAGGATGGAGTAGTTGCCATTTAAAAGATCAAATTTTTTGACCTAATTTATATGTTTATTGAAAGAAATGATCCACACCCCAGACTAGCCAAATCCCCATTAGGAGTGGCCAAGGGAATTATGAAAGAAATTTTTCCTCAACCTTAGAAAAATATGGTTTTCTAGATAATGATATATATCACTTGTGATGGTTAGTTTATAGTAGTGGTTGGAGATGTTATGAGAATCCTTCACTTGAGGAAAGGATATCTAGGTCTACCTACCATCATGGGCTGTTTACACTCACTTTTTACCATTATTTTCTTAGTAAACCAAGAGGTAAAAAGGATTAATCCTCTTTCCTAATTTTTTTCTCTAGTTCCTATCAAAAAAGACACCACTCCTTACCTCTCCTCATTTTACTACAATCTAGATTGAAAAACCCATAGTTCAAATTCTAGAAGAACCATCTTCACTGCTATTAGTTCTAAGGATACTACATCAAAAATCAAACCAACAAATTAGACTTTATTCAAACACTCCTCATCCTCCTCTAGCTAAACTTTGATGCATTAATAAACTTATCTTGTAGGAATAAAAGGAAGAAGAAGATGTGGAGGGCATACAATAAGTTGTATATATAGAGGGAACCCTAGTAGAAGAAATTATACCTCAAGAAGTAGAGCATCATGTGCCCTCTATTGTTAATAAGGATAAGGAACCATTTATTGAAGAAGATAAATCTTATCCACATTATATAAATGAATAAAAATAATTGTATCATGTCATGGATTTATCCTGACATGAGGAAACAATTAGACTACAACAAATAGAATTAGATGTTCATTCAACTTTGAAAGCTAAGGACTTGATTTCTAATTTTAAACAAAGGTGGGAAGAGTTTATTACTAAATTTAGTGAACAAGAAATAATTATTCAGGGAATATAAGCTGAATAGACTACGGTCCATAATGTAATGTTTTCACAAACCTAAGAATTGAGTAATTTCCAAAATTCTCTTGTTCTCAAGGACACTCAGAATACTAATTTGCAAAATGCCTATGTTTATAAGCATAATATAATTAATAATCTAAGAGAAAGTATTTATAATATAAATATAATGCTTTCTAAACATACTAATGGAATGATGGAGCTCACCACTTAAAATTTTGAGTTACAAGCCTCTATTCAAGCCATGAAAGAGAAACATGAGAGATTACAATTTAGACATAGGGTCTAACAAGATTTGTTTCCTCTTTCCATATTTCATTACATGAAATAATCTCTATTTTACATATGATCTAGAAGAAAATTCAAAAATTGAAGCGTGAAAAGTCCAAAATTAAAGATGAATTTTGGAATTAATTGGTATAATCCCAACTAGAATTGTAGAAACCATAGGCTTGTATATAACACATTTGTTTTATTTCAAATAAATAATTAGTATTTAAGTAACATTCATTATTTTATGTTCTTTTCTTACATAACTAGTTTTATAAATGACATATTCAATTAATTTCCCTTGGTTTTCATATATCATTGAAGATGAACATGCATTTATGGAGATTTTTCTAAAGAGCATTGATGAAAGGCAAGATGCCATTTGTGAGTTCTATACTTTCAATTTGTTGTTAGGATATCAATCTATTTTTATGATAAATTTATTTGTTATAAAAACACAATTGTGTGCCTTTTTATCCACTCTAAGGAACTAAATGGCATGAAAATACGTCAATAATAGATTTTTAGAGCTATAAATCACCATTGGGTTATGCATGAGACCATAATTTTCAGAAGCAAATAAACTTATTTCTTCTTTTCAACCATTGTATCATATAAATATGAAGAATAAGTATCATGAGCTATTGAGATCTAGTATTTCCACTTTTAGAGACTTTCTAAACCATCATTATGCCAATGGTTTCAATGCAAGTCTTTCTAAGTGGGAGACATTACTTATTAAGTTAAAGCATAGGGAAGTCCTTCGCTCCACCCATATTAAATGGAGTCTAAGAAAAACTTAAGTAGTTTTCTAGATAATCACTTGGTGCTTAGAGGAAAGAGTTTCAAATGTATAGATTGGGATGAGGTTTAGGCCTCCTATCATTTTGTGTCCTCTATCTCCATGGTGGTGATGGAATTCTTAAGCTAAATTTGAATATGAAGCCTGGGTGCATATAGTTGTTAGAGATCTTAGATTATTTCTAAGGGGCCACCATGACTGTATCTATCATTTTGAATTTTATGATCTGAGTCAGAGATTTGAATCAAGAAATTTGGATTAAGGATTAGCCATCCCACTTATTTATGAGATTATTTGAAAAAGTTAAAGTGTTGGGAATAAATGATGATAATTTCATATAGCTTATCATAGTTATATAAATTGTCCATAAAGTGTTGCATTTGGTTATATATAGTATTGCATTTAATAGTTAAAGTTTGATCTAAGTATGATATGAATAGAATTTGTTCTTTGTTTTAATTTAATTTATTGTTGATTATTTACCTTATTATTATGTCTAAATTCGATGAATAGAATAGTTTTGAGTACAAAAACACATCCCATAGATGGGGTAATTTTAATTAGAGGAACATATCCCAAGGATGGGGTAATTTTGAGTATAGCAAAACATCCCAATGATGGGGTAATTTTTAGAATAAAACACTCAATTTTTACAACTCTTTCAACTATAATTTTGAGGATTGAGCAAGTGAGCTCCAAAGATTAAATGCTCTGAAGACACTCCAAAGATGCTCTAAAACCACTCCAAATATGCTCTATGTGTTAGCTGAAGACATACACAAGATGCTCTGAAGAAGTCTAGGAATGATTTTTAGACCTGTATAAGATGATTCGAAGACCTATACTAGATGATTCAAAGATATCCATATGTGTTCCAAAGACTACAAAAATTATGTGTAATACATGTTTCTAAGAGAGTTTAGGAGCATTTTACTACAAAAATTCTATTTGAAAATAATAAAAAATTGATTAGATGCAAATGATAGTTGACAACCAAAAAAAAAGGATCACCCATACAAATCTTTAGCCCCCTACTACTTCCCACACATCAAAAACATCTCCCTAAACAATAGTTACTCCTATTTTTAAGGTGTAGATATTTTATAAGAAAATAATGATGCATGGGAATCCTCTACCCAACAATATAAAATATTGAGGGAAAAGTTCACCACCCCAATATAATAATTCTAGGTGTTATTCAATCTTTAATTCATTAAAGTTTATAATTTATTATAATTATTCTAATTAAAAAAAATTATTTATATTTATTAATTAAATTACATGATTAAATTTTTTAATAGGGATTTGACTCCTTAATTTTTAACCCCCATAGAATACCTTTGAGATAATTTAATTCACCAATTCAAATACATGTGAGAGTGAGTCACATTTATTGAATTAACAAACTAATATTTGGAGATGAATTTGACCCCAAAATGGTAATTAAAATAAGTGACACAAAATTATACCTAGTAACTCAAAGACCTAGACTTGGGAAAGGATTTTGTGGGGTTAACTAAATTATGGTTATGTGAGGTAATAATAAATATACACCATACAAATCTATAAACATTAACTTTTCATTCATGACAACAAGTTGTGTGATATCTCAATGTAGAGTCAGGGTTAAACATTTCAGCTAACAATACAAGTACTTAAACTTTGAATCCAAATATTGGGGTCAAAAATATGTGGTCAAATCACATTTATGTAAAATAAATTAAATTTAAATATTAAATTGTAATCCAAATAAATTTACTCCTCTTGGAAAAATATTTCAATACAAGTATCACAAAAACTTCATTTATCAAGATTATATAAATTATATTACTAATGAAACACAAGATTTAATTATATATCTTGGGAAGTTTTTCAAGGGAGTTTCTACCATTAAATGATACATCCCAATATGTAATAATATAAATTTTCTCCCTCCATTTAACATCACTAATATTATTATTAGTCGACACTAATTCTACTTATCTAATTTATCCTCTTTCATCTCACTAATTTATAATCCCTTTCTAATTATTTATCTAATTACCCCCTTCATTATTTTCCATTTACTAACCTTATCCATCCCCACCAATAAATTAAATAATATCCTTTATCCCCATTATCTTATCCTAATCCTCACTTATCTATTATTTGAGAATTTTAAATTCCCATAACCCACCTACCCACCTACACTAGCCTATTCCTAGCCTCTCCTACACCCCTAATCCCTAATCACCCAAAAAATACCTATCTAATCCCCTAAATATTCTTAATTAGTCACTAACATAGTTATATAATTCTCTAATTATATAATCCTCTCTATTCTCACCCCACCTCTCTAGAAGCCTCTAAATCTAGAGGATTACAAGAGTAAACCCCAACCCTTGATCTCCTCGGGCTAACTTTGAATCTCAACCATTGATCCTTCCCTCCTCTTTATATTTAAAAAAATATATTCATCGATTGGAGCTAAATAAAAATCATCTATAAAATCCATGTCCAACTATTAAGGTGATCAAAATTCCCCATGCCAATCTAATTTATCATCAACAGTTCATGATCATGCCAATGTAATATCAAAATTTTGAGTCTAAGATAATAAATCTAATCCTCTTGTTTTTGTATTCTATTTAATCATGATTTAAAAAATTTATCTTTAGGATTATAATTTTTATTTGAATTATGCATTCATCTATTACATTTAGTTATAATGGCCTTAGATCTTACTTAGGTAGTTTGATGTTGGAGTAGATTTAGATTAATACAAAGTAGTACATCCCAAGATGATCAATGCCATTTTCAGCTACCTCAGAACACTTACTATATATATATATTACTTATATATATAGACTTTTCATTTATATATTGTATCAAAATGTAGATTTTTATGATTTAGGGAATTTCCTTGCAATAAAATAACAACATATTGATTTGAAAAAAAATTAATTAGGGCATTTTGATGATTAACTTGTATGTCTCAAGATGATCAATCCCATTCTTAGTTATCAAATCATTTGGAAAGCATTTATAAGACATTTGGATGATTGATTGGTCTATTATATAATGACCAAGATCATTTCCAACTAGCATAAGATTACACTCTATATTTATATAGTATGTTTATAAATAGATTTCCATATATTATTAGATACTACACTTGAATCATTTTATATATGTCTTTAGATCTTAATATTTGTATTTGAGATAAAATATTTTAATCAAGGTAAATAAAATGAGGTGGGGCTTTTTCACAATCCACATTACAAATGATTAAAGCATTAGAGGAAAAAAATTATCTCATTGAGAAGAACACCTAAAAGTCATCCAAATTATGTGATTGATTCAAAATATGTCTTTCATAACCCTCTTACATTAGAGGTATTATTTCATCCCTTTCCACCACATTATGTGGCACTAAAATTTTTGACTTATGAGAAACAACTAGGTGACTCTAAGCATGATCAACAAATGAAGATCCTTCTATTAAACAAGCTAGTAAATTTTGGGGCCACAACATTAACCTTATCCAATACATGAACATTGAAGATCAATCCATCTTACAATGTTAATCTAAATGAACCAAAATGTGATACCAATAAAATAGTGAACATGATGGTGCCACATGAGCTATATTAAAAAATGAATATCAAAAAAAATACTTGACTCAAATAGATTTTGGTGCTTCTTATTATGAAGTTTTATTATTTTCAGCTCATATCAGACTCTCCATACACCTGTAAGTAACCCCTGAGCATATTTATTCAATCTCTAACTTATACGAGTCCCAAAAAATTACACCTAATGGGTGTCCTTCCATAATTTTTTGATTACATCCATGGGATCATCAGAATTAGAGAAATATTCAATAGTCTACTACAAGACATAGAATGAAAATTATAGAAGTTTAAATATCGAAATAAAAATAAAATTATCATCATGGAACATTGGAAATGATTGTAATTATTTATAAATAATAAGCTCTTTCATAATAAGTGGAGTTTCATCCACATTTTTTGAAGATATAACATAAGCAAATTGTCTATAAATAGGGATTTGACTCCTTAATTTTTAGACCCCCCTAAAATACCTTTGAGATAATTTAATTGACAAATTCAAATACCTATGAGGGTAAGTCATTTTTCTTGAATTTACAAACTAATATTTGGAGAGAAATTCAACCCCAAAATGGTAATTAAAATAAATGACACAAAATCATAACTAGTAGCTCAAAGACCTCTTTAGAAAGTATTTTGTGTGCTTATCTAAATTAATATGGTTATGTGAGGGCATAAGCAGTCTACCTCAAAACACTTATTATATATAGTATTTCTATATATAGACTTTGATCCATTTATAGATTTTATCTAAATGTATATTTATATAATTTAAGTAATTTCATTCTAATAAAATAACAACAGACTTGTCACAACAAATTACACTTTATGGGTCTCCTACCATGAGTTTTAGTTCTCATCTAAGGGATCATAAAAATTATAAAATGTTCAATAGTTTGATACAAGACTATGTACAAGACCATATTACAATGAAAATTATAGAAGTTCAAATATGAAAATATAAGTAAAATTATTATCATGGAAATTTCAAACCAATGGTAATGATTTAGAAAAAATAGGCTATTTCATAATAAGTGGAGTTATATCCACATTTTTTGAAGATGTAACATTATTAATTATTAATAGAAACAAGTAGACCTAGTGGTATAATAGTAGGCATACACATTGGAATAGAGGTGTCTTTTGAGCATATATGTCCACTTCAAATTTTCACCATATTTCTAAACCCAAAATTGTTCTTGGTCACTTCAATTTTTTTAGCACCATTGTAAAAAAAGAAAATTCTCCATTGCAGTCACCAAGACAAACCTTGATCATGAACAATTGATCTCCTTATATAGTAAATACAAATCCCCCTAATAAAAACTAAGTGATTTATAATTTTGATGTAGAAATTATGCTAATGATTTATAAATAATAGGATCTTACATAATAAGTTGAGTTTCATCCACATTTTTTGATGATGTAACATAAGCAAATTGTCTAATAGGGATTTAAATCCTTAATTTTTAGCCCCCCTAGGAATACATTTGAGATAATTTAATTCACCAATTCAAATACCTATGAGGGTGAGTCTCCTTTATTGAAATTAAAAACTAATTTTTGGATATGAATTTGATCCCAAAATGGTAATTAAAATAAGTGACAAAAAATCATAGCTAGTAACTCAAAGACCTATTGGAAAAGGATTTTCTATGCTTATCTAAATTATAGTTATGTGAGGGTATAAAAAGTCTAACTTAGAACACTTA
Organism: Torreya grandis; assembly: GCA_037957365.1. Lineage (NCBI taxonomy): Eukaryota > Viridiplantae > Streptophyta > Pinopsida > Cupressales > Taxaceae > Torreya > Torreya grandis. The sequence goes on from JARHVA010004715.1 coordinate 216,418, forward strand.
CTATATATATATATATATATATATATATATATATATATATATATATATAGAATTTGCATTTATATATTGTATCTAAATGTATATTTATATAATTTAGGGAATTTCATTCCAATAAAATAGCAATAGACTCAACACAACAAATTACACTTGATGGGTCTCCTACCTTGTGTTTTGGATCACATCTAGGGGATCATAAAAATTAAAAAATGTTCAATAATCCATTACAAAACCATAGTACAATGAAAAATTATATAAGTTCAAATATGGAAATAGAAGTAAAATTATCATCATGGAACATTGGAACTAATGGTAATTATTTAGAAATAATTATTAGGTTCTTGCATAATAAGTGGAGTTTTATACACATTTTTTGAAGATGTAAAATTATTAATTATTAGGAAAAATAAGTGTTGGTGATATAATAGTAGACATACACATTGGAATAGAAGTTGTCTTTCAAACATATATGTCCACTTCAAATTTTTATCATATTTCTAAGCCCAAAATTCTTCTTGATCACTTCTAATTTTTTTAGCACCATTATAACAAAAGCAATTTATCCATTGTAACCACCAAAGCAAAATTTGATCACCCATAATTGTTCTCCTTATCCAGTGAATATAACTACCCCTGATTAAAACCAAGGGATTTGTAATTTTTATGTAGTGATTATGATAAGAGGATATCTCTTTAAATGAAGAAAGCAATCCATTATAGACTAAAGCATTGCATGGTGATTCAAATATTGATAGGTTTGCATGCATAATTATTTTAGGTAAACTTATTTTGAAATTATCATGGGTTTAGAGTAATTAGTAGGTTTAATTATCGCTTTACACTCTTCTACTTCACATAACCCCTCTTACCCCTTCCCCCTACCACACACAAATTATATTAATTATTAAATTTATATAATTGACATATAATAATATCATAATATTTTTATATATTAAACTAATTAATTATTTATTAATATTTTATATAAATTATATATTTTAATATTAATAAATATTATTATATCATATAAAATATACGTTAATATATGTTATAAATCAATATTATATATTATATATTTTAATACATCTATATATTGTTATTAGTAAAGATATAATATTATATTTTAAATAAAATTAAATGAATTTTCATGCCTTTAACATATTTTATAATTCCATGTAACATGAAAATGGATTAATTTTCTACTTCATTTAACATTATGGGGTAAAAAATATCATCAACGATATGGATTTAAAACTCTACGGTACTTCACCATATGTGTAGTAGGTGAGGTAGACTACTTCAAAGAGAAAATATATTGAACATTAATAATGTTAGGTAGGTAATATAAATGGAATTAAAAAATTTAATCACATATGAGGAAGGTTAAATCACGTATCATAAAGCATTAAATTTGGTGTTGTAGATGACACTTGGCATGGGACATGGGGTAGTAAAGCAAATGGACAATAAATTAATTTCAATTAATGTGAATGATTAATTTTACAAGTGCCTTAGTTGATGAATATTAAAAATTTACCATTCATCATTGAGAAAAATATGGACCATGTAAGCAACACTAGATTTTCACCAACATGCCTATTTTATTTACAGGTATGTTTTAGTTAAAAATTTGTCAAAGTGCATCACAATTAATCATTGTATTATTTATTTTTATTATATTATATTTTATTATTTATTTTTATAAATATAAAATACGTAATTAACTACCATTTAATAACATCCATATGTCTTTAAAGGTTTTAATTATAAAGTGTGTGTATTAGATAAACCCAATATTAAAGCCTCTTATTGTGTTATATTGTATGTGCACAAGAAATTTAAAGAAATGTTTAAATGATAATAGATAACCTTAATATAATTAATGAATACTATCCCTTCTCCATCATAAAATGATAATTTTTATTAATGGAAGTAAATGATCCATGCATCATTATCAATTGGATATGTATTGAAGTGATTTAAAAATCATCATTTATTGGTGATGTACTTGAAATAATTATAAATTTGATAAGGCCAAATGAAATGAATGTAAAATAAATTAAATTTTAATAGGAAAATTTGATCCAAGCAACTTTACTATTGAAAAAAATATTTCAATACAAGAATAAAAAAAACTTCATTTATCAAGATTATCTAAATTATAATATATTTATATATTGTTAATAGTATAGATATAATATTAAATTTTTAACAAAATTAAATGAATTTTTATGCCTTTAATATATTTTATAATTCACTTAATATGAAAATGGGTTAATTTTTTGTTTCATTTAACATTACGGGGTCAAAAATGCAATCGCATGTATGGATTTAAAACTTTGAAGAGTTTCACCATGTGTGCAGTAGATGAGAATTACTTCAAAGAGAAAATATATCAAATATTAATGTTTGAGAGGAATTAAATTAAAAATTGAAATAATGTATCACAAATTTGAAATGATATATGACAAGATTTAAATTTGATGTTACAAATGACACTTGGCTGGGATAGTTGGTAGTAAAGCAGATGGATAGTAAATTAATTTCAAGTAATGTGAATGATTAATTTTATATCCCCTCAAACTTAGTTATAAAAATTCTATGAACTATTAAATTACATACAAATTATACAAAGGAATTGATTATGTTCTACTTTACACAATAACCATGAAATTTTAGTTAAACATTACGGTTTTTAATCTATAATTTAAATTATTGATACCCAATTCTTCTATTGAATAGATTCAAATAAAGCTAAAGTGCCAGTAAAAATTTATCTTGGTGAGTTTATTTCTCCAATAAAATCCTTTGGTTTCTTTCTCTAATTTATTAAGACTAGAATGATTACTTACTAACTTCAAATTTGAAGTCTAACTACGAGATGTGTTTCTTGGTGTTTCTAACTATGGGTGATGCAAAGTGTGTTGGAGATGTGTTCATTAGTTTCTATAGACATGACTGGTTGGGATTTTTGACTTATGTATACCATGGAATTATTTGATATTTTTTTAATTCATAGTTACTAAGATGCATTTATTTGTGCACCTATGATTAGCTGTAGTTTTTGTAATATAATGTTAGAAACTCTTTATTTCATAAAATATTATTTCACTATTTCCAACTGTAGTTTTGTATTCAATCATATTTATTTATTTATTTTCAAATAAATTTTTACAAGTAAAATACTCATAATTTTTTTAATAATATATATTGCACAATTTTTTAAAGAACATAGGACTACAAATTTGAAAAAATAATCCTAAAATTTCTCAGTATCACACCCTAAAAAATAATCACAAATCCCCCATCATGAGACCACTACCTTACTATAGGCAAATTTTATTAAATGGTAACATGTCAAATTGATAGATGGGAATCTTATAGAGAGAGATTTAATTCCTATAGTATGATAATTTCAAATTGTTAGTAATTAGTTTGAGAGATAAAAAATTAAAAAAGAACAAAATTTTCATTATTCAGTAATCCAAAAACCAAGGTGCCACTTTTGATGTAGTTCAAACATTTCCCTATCCAGTATTACCACCATTCATTGATAAGAAAGAAATTTTGGGACTAATGGTGGATGGTTATGATGTCCCACCTTTTAAAAACAATGAGGTTCCTTCATATTTTATGAGGAAAATTTAATGCAAGTTTAATATCCTGAATTAAATTCTTTATTAATTTTATTATTAAAAGTTTTTAGGGTTAATAAAAAGGATTTTGAAAAGATTGGTTGGGTGCATATCATGTGCCTAATCAACCTATGAGAATATATATCAAATAACCACTTTAGCTTGAGATAATACCCTCTATAGTGAACGATGTTGTAGATATTGATAATTTTCATGCACTTAATTCACTTATTGATACCATTATTTAACATTCAAGCCAATTTCCCCATACTAATGCTTATGGGAGTGGGCATGGAGATGATAAAACTAACACTACTACTCAACCACACTAATGTAGATCTTGTGGTTCTCTATACACTAAAACTTAAATTAGATGAGGAGAAAGATATGATGTAAACCAATTATGACAATGTTTTTAATTGGATAGACGATATGGTTTTGACCCATGTTGCAAGAAACATGATGGCTAACAATCATTATGTACTTTCCTAAACCAAAACATGGATGCCATGGAAATGGTGTTTTAGGTATGTTTTTGATGGATTTATTACTAATACTACATGTTGAGGCCATTTTATGAGGGTTAATCACTCATATAGAGTTTTTGGGATGTTTGTTAAAGATGTATTAACACAACACCCAATATCATAAGCTCTACATCTATAATTTTTAGTATTTGGAAATGGTAGATATATGGGGTGTGATAAAAATTGAAAATTTGATATAACTTAGAGCAAGCATGGAAATGACAAGTGTCAAAACCATAGGCTATGAATTAAAACTTGAGAATTTTCCTAGAGATTGATAGTGTGTGGTTGAGTGTACAAATTATGATTAATAATACATAGAAAAAGGACATAATCTATTAGATCAATATCAAATGGAGTACATTCATCTATGTAAGGAATATCTAACAACATGATATGAAGGCAAAATTTTCAATAAATCTAGAACAAACATAGTGGTAACAAGTGTCAAAATCATGAGTATCACAAGATAGCTCATGGAATTCAATCTCTTGGATTGAGATCAATGGTTTCCATTGATTAGTGCAAGGAAATATGAAAATTTGAGGTGAAAAGGATTTTTTTAAAGGTCAACCATCACGTTTAAATATTATTGATCTAGATGCCATGGTGATGCCACAATGACACCACATAAGCAAGACATGATAGATTTGAATATTTTGTGGACCCGCACAAGGTGAAGGTATATATTCTTGATCTTGTTAGGAAAACAAACATTCCCACATGTGTAAATAATAAGTAATTTATGGAAAAATAAGTTACAATATAAAAACCATAAATAAAAAAGATAAACCATAACACTAGATATACATAGAAACCCTTTGAAACTAGTAAGGGAAAAACCACATGGTAAAGGTAGCACCATAATTCATTATTTCTTCATCAACACTCTCTCTCTACAATAAAATTCTCTCAACAACTCTCTCTAGTGCTTACAAGCACTTAGGGGAACCAAGCAACCAACCATACCTTCCAGGTTCTAACCTCTAAGATGCAACATGCATCTTAACAATGCTAATCAAATATAATTCAAGGGAGATCCAACAACATCTACCTCCATCTCCATTAATCCATCATGTATCTAAGTGAACAAAGAAATCCATCCTTCTATGCTTCAACCTATAACCTACATCTAATGATTACAACCCAAGCATCTAGGTGAGATAAGGTAATCCTAAGCCTTACAAGCTTTAACCTCTAACTATGGATCCAAAAATGTAGAACTTCCAAGGGATCCTCTATGATCCACTAAATTTTTAAATTTAAAACAAAGAAATAACTCATATTTAATATATTTTACAACATGAGAGGAGAGAGAGAGAGAGAGAGAGAGAGAGAGAGAGAGAGAGAGAGAGAGAGAGAGAGAGAGAGAGAGAGAGAGAGAGAGAGGGATAGATAAATTCATGTAAAAGAAAATAAAATCACCACATTTGTGTGGGTGAATAGTAATCCATAGTGGTGGTTTTCCCCATGTGCCAAAATTCATGAAAAATGACCCTCCACTTAGACAAGAACATGTAGCACCTTCATATGGCTCCAAAACATGCTCCCCACTTCCACAAGTGAGTACAAGCACTCAATAAATTTTTTTATTATCTTCATCTCCAAGGGTCAAAAAAGTATATGCTACACTCTATAAAATATACAAACCACTCCATGTGACTCCTATAATTGTTCTTCACTCAGACATGTGAGGCAAATCACCAATAGTGATTTCTTGTCTTCTTCCGTGTGCTCACACAAGTCCAAAGGTGTTACAAACACCTTTTGACTTTATTTACACATGTGAATCATGGGTCCCCTTACAAATTTGACCCATGCATGAACCTTTGTCTTTTTAATCATGTGACACCACCTTGACCACACCATATGACCCTCCAAAGGGTCATCTTATTACTTCACCATCATACTACATCATATATTGCATCATTAGCCACATCACCTGCATGCTATGTGAGTTTCATGCCACATCTCTACACACCACTTGAGACCCTCTCCATAAGGCCCAAATACTAAGACCCACCACTTGAGGGCCACTATGGGGCCCACTGCCATGTCACCATGAATATTGATCAGTGAATAGTGCTCATGAATAGTACTCATAAATAGTACTTTTTGAATAGTGACCTATAAATAGTGGCTTCACACCAAAAAATTTCCCACTTTAAGTCATATGCACAATAATTTCAAACATGTACATCTTCATGCCATATAACTACCTACCAACTATCATCATGCCCACTACTACTCACACATAAGCTAAGAAGAAGTTTTTAGCACTACTAGAACTTCTCTACCCTAACATCTTCATCAACATCTACATGCCCAATATATATTTTTAGAAACATGATGTGACTCTCACTTCACCATAGACCCAATATTTTTTTATGATTATACCATGAACTGCTCACAACTCCCACTATTTAGAATTATCCAATTTAGTACATCATGGCTTGCATGAGGATTATCCTACTCCTGATTAATATGATACATAAGACAGCCATCTTTTCCTCCTCTATATACACTTTATAAGACATATTATAACTATAATAGGTGGGATACTTCATTTCATTGATTTTCCTATCCAATGTACATCTCCATCCTTAGTTTGTTCCTCTAACCACATTAATCACATCCTAGCAACTTGAGCCATCACACCATGATCATTTTGGGACCTACAACCAACATGAAATCAAACATAGAAATATCCTCTAATAAACCATGGTTCTTTATGAAGGTACTATTATAATCCATCCACTCATTTGCTTCAGCTCATATAGTCTTCAAATTGTAAAATAACAACTCCTTGCCTCATCCAAATAACCCTCATAGCTATTTCATATCATCATGAGATCACCATGTACAAATTATTTCAAAATACATCCCATTTCTCCAAATCTTAAGTAACAACAAGTTCATACTACACTCTCATTCATAGTCACCAACTACAGAGAAGAATTCAACACCTAACTTATACATATAGCATAATCATTACCCACCATGAATAGCATGGTACCCATCCATGGCTCATGGGAACTTATAACACTAATCAATGATTCACAACACCTACCAAGTTTTTTATAATATAGTTTAATTGCATACTATTCTACTACATGTCAATCCAACTCATGTGCAGAGTTACTCCATGGATCGATCCTCATGGTTACTTGCATCAACTACATCATAAATCTCTTGGCTACTCACTTCTACTACATTTTAGCTACCATACACTTCACTCAATTCATCTTTAAGTCTTTGAAAGATCCAACACCATATTTCTCCTTCCATGGAACCTCATTTCACTTTTTATCCTCTATCTAAATATAATAGGTACAAAATTAGGTTTTTGGTACCTCCTCCTCTACATGGATTTTCTACATCATCTTGACCAATAACATATGGTCAATAGGATACCACATCATGCACCTCTTCTCTAGATAAGAACCTCCATCTACACCAATGGATTCCAGCTTGGTCCTCAAGATGTATGGTTGCTTCAACAAGAACACTATTTTTGATACATATGTCAAAGCTTATTTAGCTTCTTTTCTATTCTCCATCTTCCACCAAGAGAGAATATCTACCATGCAATTTTTTTTCTTTATATCTGGGTCTCTCCACCTATAGCTCCCACTCAAAAAAAACCATCCAACCTAGGCTTTGATACCAATTATTAGGAAAACAAACATTCCTACATGTGTAATTAATACATAATTTTTAGAAAAATAAGATACAATATAAAAAATGTGAACATGAAAGACAAACCATAACACTAGATATACGTGTAAACCCTTTCAAAATTATAAATGCAAAAACCATGGGGCAAAGGTAGTACCATAATTCATTATTTATTCATTAAGACTCTCTCTCTCTACAACAACATTCTCTCAACAACTCTCTCTAGTGATTATAATAACTCAAGTGAACCAAGAATATAACCATGCCTTCCAGGTTATAACCTCCAAGATGCAACATGCATCTCAACAATGATAATCACATAGAATTCAAGAAAGATCCAACAACATCCACATTTATCTTCATGATTCCATCATGCATCCAAGTGAGAAAATTAATCCAACCTTCCATTCTTCAACCTTTAACCTTCATATGATGCTTACAACCTAAGCATCTAGGTGAGATAAGATAATCTTAATACTTACAAGCTCTAACGTCTAACTATGGATCCAAAAATTGAGAACCTCCAAGGGCTCTTCCATGATCCACTAAATGGATAAATTACAAAGAGATAATTAATGCATATTTAATGTATTTTACAACATGAGATAAGAGAGAGAAAGAGAGAGAAAAGGAGAGATAAATTCATGGCCAAGTAAATAAAATCACCACATTTGAGTGGGTGCATAGCAATCCATAGTTTTGGTTGTCCCCATGTGCCAAAATTCATCAAAAATGACCCTCCACTTAGACAAAAACATGTGTCACCTTGATGTGGATCCAAAACTTGCTCTCCACTTCCACAAGTGAGTCCAAACACTCAATAGTATTTTTATTTTCTTCATATCCAAAGGTAAATAAAGTGGATGTTCCACTTTAGACAAGATCCAAACCATCCCATGTGAATCCTATAATTATGCCCCACTCACACATATGAGGCCAATCACCAATAGTGATTTATTGTCTTCTTCTTGCATGTGCTCACACAAGTCCAAAAAGTGTTAGAATCATGATAAATTTGAAGATTTTTTGGACCCACAAAAGGAAAAGGTATAAATTATCAATCCAAACAAAATCTAAGGCATGAAACTCATAATTTGTACTCATTAATGCCACTATATCTCTATATAAACCTTTAAAAAATACCTAGCAAGTACAAGATCCCTAATTAAACCCTATGATAACTGTAATAAATCCAAGGAGAGTTGGATTATTGTCTATGGAAGGATAATTCAATTTGGGAGCTAAATTATAGTCCACTACTAGGTAATTAGATTAAATTCATAACCATGGTAGCTTGAAAAGGTGTTTCCAAGGGTGATGTGGAGCTTTACATAACCTCAAATGTAAAAGGGTGGATTTTCAAAGACATAGAGTTTGATTCCACCGCTCTAAACATAGGAAATAATAATTGGTCTAAGATTTTTTAGACCATTGAAGAACAACCCACTATCACTAGAGAGCAGGAAAAGAATGTGTCAACCAAAATATGCTACTATGACATAGTTGCTATAAAAATGCCTAGTCTATACTATGTAGTAGCCAAGTCTAAGGTAATCCACTATATTGATATCCTTAATTCTGTTTTTAAGGATGTTATAATATATAAAGGAATTTTGATTAATGGGCATACTCAAAAGAAGATGTCCTACATTTCTTCCATATATTTTGAGAATTATTAGAAATTTACCAAACCATAAATAGATGTAACCTCAATCAACAAATGGGCCAAAGAGAATGATCTAAAATGCATTATTTATTCATGGATATTATTTTGGAACCAAGTATTTTTGACTTCAACAAAAAACATCCCCATTAGCCAATTTAGACCTAAGATTCAAATGATTATGATAATGATGAAAAATTTGTGTGGGAATGTAACCACTACATATGTAGACCAAATTTGGGTTCCCTTTGTCTACTTTATGGTTTAGAAACAAATCACACCTCCTTTAGGTGAGGTAATTAGCATTTATTTAAGTAGATAGATATTTCCAATTGTAAAGAGGAAGAAAACCCAATTTTATATGATGTCATACCTTCTGAATGCCCTTACTAGTACCATAAAATTTCCAAACCTTAGGGAATGGTCACCCAATGTAACTCAAATAGTTATGCAATATTAATCAAATATGCACATATTTGAATATAGGGATCACATCCTATTTATTTATGACTATGTCTATCCACCACTTAATGAGGCTATAACTTGTCATCCCATGGAAAGGGTAAGCCCACTAATAAAAAATATGTGGAGATTATTGGAGACATATAGCTATATCAATATTGTACTATCATCAAGGTTAAGGTAACCTAATTCACCCCTCTTAGACTGACTATCCATGTACCCAACAAGCTAGCAGAGAAAGAGGTGGCTTACCAACTTTAACATGGGATAGATGGTCTTTAAAAGACCAAAATAAAAGGATTTATTCAAAAATTTCCCATTACCATTGGTATAACCATATTCAAATAATGAAACAACATTGAGACAACATCTAGACACAAATCATCATTCAATATACAAATGGATGAGCTAAGATAGTGGGACCCATATGGAAGAGTTAAGGCACACTTGAAAGCCAAATAGATGCTAAACATACCATATGAGAATAATCCTAGAATTTTTGACTCAATATACACAAAGGCATCCAACTACTCTATGGTCTCTAGGAGGTAAAATAATTAAACATAAGACCTGAGTCTAGACTACTAAGGGGAAAAAGAGAGGAGATGATAGATGGAAATTGGGGCCAAGGTAGTACCATTTACTCAGTGGGGAGTCTTCCAGACCTCCACCAACACAACCATAAATAGAGATACATAATACTAAAATGCAAGTTGAGAAAAATACTAAAATAAATAAGATTAGATGAGATTGCATCATTTTCAACCCAAGTAGAATAATAAGGATCACATATCAAGGAGATTCACATGCTATCCTTAGACCCTAATGAAATAGTTGAGGATGTACTTAGAATGTTGTCTAGTGCTTATGAGTCTAATGAAGAAGAAGCTCAAGCTAAGGAGGAAAACAAATAAAAGGGGAAGGAAGTAGCATTGAACCTATTTCCTTTAGATGACCCTAAGATAAAAGTTGATTTGGCCTTATTTTCAATAAAAACCAAGAAGCCCAAGTTGACTTTCACTCATCCTTTGAGTGAAGTTAATCTATTTAGTGAAGAAAACCTGATTTATGGTCCTCTTATTCTAGAGTGGTTCATTTATGAACCTAAATTACAAAAATTACCCACTATGCAAAAGGTGAAGTACTCACTTCTTTATGAGAGAACTTGAAAAAGGTAAAGTGTGGGGGAGAAATGATGACCATTTCATATAGATAATCATAGTTATATAAACTATCCAACAAGTGTCACTTTTGGTTATATATTATATTACATTTAATAGTTAAAGTCTGATCTAAGTAGGATATGAATGTAATTTTTTATTTATTCATTTGTAATTTATTGTTGATTCTTTACCTTGTTATTGTGTCTAACTTGGATGAATAGAATAATTGTGAGCACAATAAGCAAGATCTAAAATTTTGGGTACAATAGTTTTGATACAATATTGATGATTCTTTCAGTTAAAATTTTGAGGATTTATAAAGTGAGTTTTAATGACTGAATGCTTTGAAGACACTCCATAATTTCTCTAAATATGATTTGGGTGTGCTCCAAAGACATACATAGGATGCTTTGAATAATTCTAGTAATGTTTTGAAGACCTATATAGGGTGATTCAAAGACTTGTACCAGATGATGTAAAGATATCTTGATGTCCTATTAAGCCTACAAAATTATGTGGAATACATGCTACTAATTTCTTGTATTCACATTTATGGAGAGGCATGGAAATTGGATGGATGCACCATGGAGTGACACTATGATAATTATATTATATGATGTATAATTAGTTCATGATTGTATTATAATATGCATATGGATGAGGTTTAATACAAAAAATAATTAGGCAATGCTACATAACCATTTGGTTGTTGTTACTATTTTGATTCTTAGTCAAATGAAACAACTTATATTTACAAGCCATAGTTAGAGATATAAACTTTCAAGAATTCTTGGATGAAACCTAGATAACTACCACTATCTGAATGGTTTGTGATTTTTTAATTAAATATTAGGGGCACATGAAGTAGTAAAAATTATATGAAGTATGAAATGTGTTTCTAAACATTTGATTGTACTAGTTTAATTAGAATATATAAACAACTCTTAATATGCATGGCAAGTCATTAAAATTGATTTAGAGGTGGACTTGTATACAAAAATTGTCATGGTTAATTTTGGTAAATGGCAGAGGGATTCTTTTATGCTTATGGATGGAAGATAGAACCTTTTCTAGATTTAGAGAGATTTAAACTTGTAGAAAATAGTCAAAATATTTGTAATGGAATTATGATAGTGTTTAAATATTGTTATCAATATGGATTTACTTCTTTTATTTATCACCACTTGAATACGAATAAGGAATTTATAAAAATAACATTGCATTAAAAAATGTTTCATTTTATGAGGCAAAAACTAACCACCTTGGAAAAAATTTAAAAAAAAATTATTTAGTGAAAATATTTAAAGATTTAAACATGATAAATAAAAACAAATAATAAATATAGTTTTTAAATATAAAAATAATTACAAATTTTTATCATTTATTATAATTATTCTTATTAAATAAGTTTATTTATATTTTTTAATTTACATTATGAAATTATCTAATAGGGATTTGAATCCTTAATTTTTATCCATCATGGAATACCTTTGAGATAAAATTCACCAATTCAATCCCTATGATATCAAGTTACCTTTATTGAATTTACACTTGTGATTTGATCAGTTAATTTAAACAATTTAATAAGATAATAAACATTTGACATGGTAAGATATCAAATATGATAAAGACTAATATAGAAGATGTTCCTCTTTCACATCCATTCATCACATCAAACATTTAGCATACATCGAGTGGGAATACATATTCATCCCCCTTTATGTCAAATTCAATGAATACTTTGAACCAAGGTGGGTCTTTTCCATAATCCTCATTACAAATGATTAAAGGAATAGAGGGAAAAAATTCCCTCATTGAGAATAACACCTAAAAGGAATCCATATATGGCCCGTTTGATTCACAATATGCCTTTCATAACCCTCTTGAATTAGAGGTATCATTTCAACCCTTTCCACCACACTTTGTGGTACTAAAATTTCCTACTTATGAGAAACATGAAGGGTGACCCTGAGCATGGCCAAGAAATGAATCTCTTTACATTAAACAAGATATTAAATTATGGGGCCACTACATTAGCCTCATCCAATATAAAAGTTAAGATCAAGACATCTTACAAAGTTAATTTGAATGAACCAAAATGTGATACCAATCAAATAATGAACAAGGAAACACCACATCAATCTTTATTACAAAATGTACCACACAAAAAAATTACTAGATTCACAAAGCCTTTAGTGCCTCTTATTAAGAATTTGGATGAGTGTGAACTGATATCTCTCCCTACACTGACGTATTATTAGAGGTTTATATGAGTACACATCTTCCACATGGATATTAATATGATGAGAATGCATATTGTGATTTCCATAAAGGCCATATCCATTCTGATAATAGGATGCTTTTCCTTGTGATATAAGATTTAAGACTTATATGAGTCCCAAAAAAACACACTTGATGGGTCTCCTACCATTGATTTTAGATCACATCCAGGGGATCATAAGATTCATTAGAAAATATTCAATAATCTATTGCAAGACCATATTACAATGAAAATTACATAAGTTCAAATATGGAAATAGAAGTAAAATTATCATCATGGAACTTTGGAATTGATGGTAATTATTTAGAAATAGGATCTTGCATAATATTAAGTGGACTTTCATCCACATTTTTTGAATAGTTTAATATTAATATTATGTTTAAGAGAAACCAGACTATGGTGGTATACTTGAGAATGCATCATCACTAGCATAGTAGGCATACATAGAATAAATGGTGTCTTTGAAACATATATGTCCACTTTAATTTTTTATATAATTTCTAAACACAAATCCATCTTGGTCACTTTTTATTTTTTTAGTGCCATTGTAACAAAATCAATTTATTCATTGTAATCACCAAGACAAAATGTGATCAACCACAATTGAGCTCTTTATCCAGTAAATATAGATGCACCCTAATTGAACCCAAGGGAGTTACAGTTTTGATGTAGAGATTACATGATAAGAGGCTATCTCTTTACACAGAGAATGAAATCCATCATAGACTAAATCATTTCATGGTGATTCATATCCTGATCAATTTTTGCCCATAATTATCTTTAAATATGAAGTTAATTAATATTTTGACATTGTCAAGGGTTTAGAATTACTAGGTTTAACTATAAATTATATTTTTACACTCTTTCACTTTTCATAAACCCTCCCACCAATACATATATACATACATTATATGTCATGATATGTGTTTTTGTAAGTGTGTGTGTGTGTGTGTGTGTGTGTGTGTGTGTGTGTGTGTTAATATAGTTTATAAATCAAATTATAATTATATATTATATATTTTAGTATAATATATAATTTATATATAATATTACTTAGTTATATATATATATATATATATATATATATATATATATTACTCAATTTATTATAATTTGATTTATAAACTATATTAACATATAATATATATATATATATATATATATATATATATATATGTATATGTTAATATAGTTTATAAATCAAATTATAATAAACCGAGTAATATATATATATATATATATTAAACTGATTAATATTATATATAAATTATATATTTTATATTAAATATATTATACTGAAATATATAATATATCATTATAATCTGATTTATAAACTATATTAACATATATATTATATAATAATAATAATAATAATAATAATAATAATAATAATAATAATAATAATAATAATAATAATAATAATAATAATAATAATAATAAAATGTATTATATTATATTAAATTATATAATATTTATTTTTAGTATATATTTTAAATAAATATTATATATCTACATACAATATATATAAATATCATTTTAATATATTAAATATATCACCTGCCTTAAATTTGACTTGACTACTCCCAAGGTGCATTTGTGTTTAGAAATAGGTGGGAGTCTCCAACAAATTTGAAATTCAAATTTACTTTTCAAAATAGGGTATGTATAATTTTCACACAGTTTTAAGAGAAATAAAAATCACCAAACATGTCTAACTAGATATATTCCTATTCCTACATATTCTTAGTTTTTTCCAAACATACACTATAGAGCACTAATAGATTGGAACATAGCAAGTTGTAGGGTGTCTAAATCATTGACCATATTTTTTACTATAATTTCTTCAATTCCTTATTTTTAGGTATTTAATCTTAATAGTGTTTAATATATTTTTTTGCTCTATCTAAAATGTGTGATTTATTTGTGTTGACTTGGCCCTTTTATTCATTATTTAGCACTTATGAAATCAATAAGATTCAAATAGTCTACCTAGATTATTGTAATAATTTTGGACCTGCTAGAGCATGCCCAACTATGATGTCAGTGATCCTTTTACTAAAGGAGCATGCACATGTTTATTGTTCAACAAAATAAGGTTTTCAAATTGTAACACTAAAATTTTATAAAATAATACAATAAATATAATTCCAAATACTCTACTTGTATATACTTCAATCAATTTTTAATAAAAAAATACATTTTTTAAGAATGTGTGTCAAGTTCAGGGAGGCCCTAAGTTGGCCTAGGTAGCAATGAGCCCTGATATAAAGCCTAGTATAATAGGAAAAGAGGTTAAAGGAGTCAAGTGGATGTATAAAACAAAAGTTGGTAGACTCCACCAGTTGTAATTCAATATGGGTAGACTCCTTGTTTCATTTAAATTCTTTGGAAAATATTCACACAATAATTACTTTGCACCTTTTTTATCATCTTCTTTATCTGGTGAAAACTAACCAAATGCATATATTTAGCCAATAAACCATGTAGTTCAAATGTCCTTCCTTCTAAATAAATGAGCATGAATAGTTACTCAAAATTCATCTTAATTACGAATAAAGTGGTGAGCCATTACAATCCAAGAAAATGTCAACCCCATCCATGATAATATAACACATAAGATAATATAATATGTAGTCTACCATAGATTTATATTATGGAATTTACTAGAATAATTGACTATATCCCCACCTGTAATTAGGATTTGAAATTCTAGAGATGGGTAAATGAAATAGTTCAATTGAGTATCCAACTTACTATTCATAAATTTGTGTGTACTCCTAGAGTAAATAAATATAGTTGATTTCTATTTCTTGAGAAAACTGACCACCTTATTATTTGGAAGAGTATTAATACCTAAAAGTGTATGACAAGAAATAGTAGGTTGAAAATATTCAGATTTGTCCTCAATTCTTTCCAAACTATTGATGTGTGTTTATATCAATGATGTAATGTGAATAGTAGAATAACACTTTTTAGATTATAGGGATAACAAGAACAGGGTAGTGATAGCTTGGGGCTTCATTCAATTTTACTAGAGAGATTATGTGGTTGCAACTTATCACCTTCTAGTTTGTAAGAAGACCCTGCTATAGGGACAATAAGAATATGGTAATGACATAATCTACCTAATTTTTTTATGATGTAAAATTATTTGTATTTACCAATATAAGCCCAAAATATTTAACATACAAATTGATATACACAATGAGCATTAATTTATAGTTATTCATATTTAAAAAGTTCAAAAGGAGGAAGTAAGTAGGGTAGAAAAGAAAGTTCCCTTGTAAAAATAAAGACCAATAGATATCCTTTGATTTTTTTTAGTAACCTAGATAATACCCAATTGAAATTAGACTACTCAAATTTGATTCATATTTGGACTAGCATTGGAATGATCTAAGCTGTGGGATGTTTGTATTTAGACTATACCTCTAGTTGTGAGGTTAGCTCCTTTGAATATGTCAATTTGGGATCAATTACTAAACCTATTAGATGTGTGGATGAAAAGAGTAAAGAAGAAACTAAAATGATTCTTCAAACATAATAAGATCCTATGAACTTTAAAAATATACAATACCTTATTGCTTCAATGTCTTCACTATCAACATATTTTTTGAGTCCCTTCAGCAACTGTAGGTGAAGATTTTATGGAATTGAATATTCAACTAAGTTTGGCTCCTTGAGGTTTTCTCCAAATTCAAAAACTTAATGAATTCCTTTTAGACTATTATCTTCTTCACATGTTCACCATTTTTTCACTATCAAAACAAACCTCTCCTCTATAGACCATTGTTCATGATGTGATGTCCTTTGTATAGACTATGAGAGGGTATAAAGTGTATGTAATCAAAAATGCATCATGTTTGTAAATATATCATAGCTGAGAGAAGATAGAGCATACCTACACTTCTGATTGTGAATATATTTGTTAAGTGGGAGCATGACCAATATGGGGATTTTTTAGACCCAATTAGGGGATCACTTGTCACAATACACCATGTGAGGTAAGTTTCTAAGGCCTACAATCTAACATAATCATGAAACAACCCTAAAAGAGTCATAAGGTTTAATATTTCACCTATGCTAATAAACAAGAAAGAAAATCTAATATAGTACACTCAAAATCTTGTGGCATAAAGTGTGGGTTAGAAATAAAATAAACAACTAAACTAAACATGAATAGAAGATATATACTCCTCTCAATGTTTATGAAATCCTAATGCATGGGAGAGAGAAGCACAAATACATTATCTATCTACTCTTACAAAGGGGAAATAATATTAGGAATACTTACCTTGAAGATGAACCTGCTAATCCTCAATCTCTCCCTTGGCCAAGGTGATTAACAAGATATTATTGTGGTATGTAAGTCTACCAAAAACAAATCAGCTCTAGGATACACAACCTATATATTCATCCAAAAGACTTATCCACAAGACAAGATCTGTATCTCCAAAGAAAGTATGGAACCCTAAACATTATTCCTCAAGTAGAATGGTCAATAAGTAGATGTTTATTTTCACTTATTCTTATTCTTTTATCTTCTCTAAAAATAGTTAGAAATGAACTTATATATAAGTAGATCTTACCATAAAACCTATTGAAAATGTTAGTTGTATAGGTTCAGCCATGGTCGACCCTATATGTTTTCAAGGATAATTCACTAGGTTTGAACTATGTTAGCTGAAAGGCTAACAAACCCAAAAGGTGAAAAATATCCCTAAATTGTATAGGGTTGGCCATGGTTGACCTAGTATAATCAATAGTCTAAAAGGAAATTAAGGCAAGAAAATGAGGGTTGAAAGAGTAAATTGATTAGAATGTGTAAGAAAAAGAAGAATAATCTTAGGGTTAATGTTTATAGGAGATGAGTGTGTATATAGAAAGTGAAAAATGGAAAACAATCCTATGAATCACTGATGGTTTGCCCACCTCTTTCTCAGTGCACCCCTTAAGGCATGAACTTAGAGAGATTGAGAATCGATAGGTTCTTAAAAGATAAAAAGTGTGAGTAATCAATAAAAGTTTGAAAATATTATGTATAAATATTCCCCACTCGAAGCTCATCATGTGTGACATAAGTGCAACATGGGATGGTGCTTTTGGATAGAACATGATAACACACAATACTGATTCTAAGTAAAGTAAAATAAGTAGAAAATAAGATAAAGTAAAGGACATAATTGAAAAACACATACCTTAACTTACTTTAGTGTTATAGATAAAGAAGTAGATTATAAGAGATATGAAAATAGATAATGTGAATAAATTAGGTAAACTTGTAGAAGTTAGTGCAAAAAAAGCCAAAAATCAATTTTTTTGGAAAAGAATCTTTACGTCATCATGAATCCAATGTATTTTATGGTTTTGAAAATAGATGAGTAAAAACAAATATATAGATAGAAGAAGGAATCTACAGGATAATAATTGAAGAATTTGAATTTTGAAAAGTGTTTTTAAATAGGGGAAAAGACAAGCCATTTGTTGTTTTGACTAGTGAAAGAGATAAAAAAGAGATTTGGAGACCAAATGAGCTAGGAAGGTGAGGATATGATAGACTAGACAAGGAGAGGCTCTAGAGGTAGAAGTAGGTGCACTACAAATATGTAGCTATGAATCTCAAACCAATTTTTTAAATTTGTATTGAATTAAGTGTATTTTTAGTTATTTTGAATTTAAGCATTTCTAGATACCATAATTATACAAAATTAGATTATAGGGGTAGAAAATATCAATATTAGAAATGGGTTTAGAGGAATTAAGAAGAAAGCAAAAAAATGTACTTTTGTAGGAAAATACAAGGGTTCAGTAGGTAAAATAAATTGGGTCAACCCAATTTACCCAATAGGCTAAAATTACATAGAATCCATAGTGTCAACCCAGTAGGTATGGGTGGACCTATACATTCTACAAACTACCAGGCTAATGTAGTCTGCCAACTAGTTTGAAAGGTTTAGAATGATAACATAGCATTAGGAAGGGAAAATAAGAGGGTTGAATAAGATTTTGGATTCAACCAAGGCAAAAATAGGGAGATTTTGCTCAAGCTAGTTTGACCAAAAAACTAGAATAAGCATAGAAAAGCATGCAAAAAGATGAAAGAGGGTTGGAATGGCCTAAAATGACCAAAAAAGGGAAAGAAAGACTAAGTAGGCTAGAAATAGGGTAAAATGAATAAGTTTAAAATTAATTTAGTCTTATTTTTATGTAAAAATGTAGAAATAATGTGTTTTGACTATACATGACATGAAGGAACCGATACATCCTTTATTGTTTCTTGGTTGTAGAGATGATAGAGTTTTTAGATATTGATGGATGTGGCCTAGTTACTAGATTTATTAGAGTGATTATCAGATAGATATAGGGCTATACTAGTATCCATAGGTCTAGGAAGAATAGGTGATATGTGTAGGATCCCCATAAGTTTAGATATGTTAGTCATGTTCTATAGTTACTAGGAATGACTCACTAACACCTTTATATGGGAGGTGGATGGGAATGTGGTAGAGTTAGACATCACACTATAGGATGTTCATGCCATCTTTGGGTTGCCCATAGTAGGAGCACCAGTGACCACAAGGATACAAAGTAGCATATAAGAGAGGAGAGCCTTAGCCATGTGGGAAATAGGCTCAAAGACAATTTTGGGAGGGGATAGAGTCAATATGGATAATTTATATACATCATATATTTTGAATATTCAAAAATTTATGATAGGACTTATGACATAACAAGTTTTATATCACAAATCAGATGGTAAGGTACCATTATTTGTGGTAGTCTTGAGAAATATGATGTCAGAGGAGTGATTTATTTATGATTTAGGATCTATCATCTAGGTCCAACTCATACATGATCTATATGGGATGTTGGTCATAGGGAAGAAGACCATGGGAACAATCATATTCCTGATAGCTTGGATATATGAGAGGTTTCCTATGTGCCAATTGGATAGGTTTACCCATGAAATTAATGATAGGTTACCTCAGGTGTGAAGATAAAGGGAGGATAAAGTAGTGTGAGCCATGCCCCACATGCCAATGTTGTAGTTAATGAGATGTATAAACATAATTTGGTAACCATATGGAAACATAACAACTAAATGGGTAAGTTGGCACACAATTGTACTAATGACAACTAAGACAGGTTATTAAACACTACATGTGGTGGAGAGAGCCACATCTAGTGGCATGGGTGTTAAGATAGATGGTCCTGCCTCATCCAATGACATTGATACTAATGACTGAGAAATGGGATTGGAATGTGAGGGACCCATGGGGGAGGATAAGTATAGGACCATAGATACTGAGATCAACACTTAGACCACATTGTAATAGACTATGGATTGGTCAAGCATGATGGTGAGAAAAGTTGTAGGATAAGGAGGTAGAGGCAAAGATAATAGATGTACCACTACAAGTTATATATTAGGAGGAGATGTGACTATTTAGGAAATGATGGAGATGGAAACAATAAGATATAGTAGATATCAATGTCATCCCTAACAAACCAGCAAAGGAGCTAGAGAAGGGACATATGATAGAGAGACTACTTAGATGTAGGCTAAAACAGACATGAGCCATGATAGAGGAATTTGAATTGAGGAGGTGGCCTATAGAGAAGGTAATAAAAGGCCATACAAATGTGGAGACTATTCTAGGTGGAAATATGGATGGTGAGACCATAGTATCCAAGACACAAACAAGTAAGAATAGATGGTTAAATTATTACTTTATGTTTTTATTTGGAAGTAGAGATAGATATTTTGAGATATAATAGTGATTTAATATCCATCTAGTGTGATTTTATAGATGTATTTGAGGATGTAAAGGATATATGTGGGTCCTTTATGAGGGTAACACTCTATGACATCTTGGATGAGACTCTACAACCATATGATCTAACTATATTGGAAGACCCTAGTGTACCATTAACCCCAGCTCAGGTGAGCTAGTTTAGACTAGTTAGGGAGGTAGTGAGATAGATACATGTGTAGAGAGAGAGGATGCATCCACTAACAAATATGGATGTTGTTAAAATTTAGTCATGATAGGCCTTAGATAAAGAGAGAGTTGCATATCTGGCCACATTGACATAGATGATAGAGACTCAAACCTGGTTGATGTAGTCATAGGTGTAGGTATCATAACTATTGGGATAGATAAAGGGATTGAGATATTTGATCTAATCCATATAGCATACTATTTATAAGATTCATATTAAGGCCTAAATAGGTAGCTTGGTTAGGCCATGAGATAGATAAGATGGGACTAAACCATAGAGCTAGAGCATTGTATATGGTTGTATTTGTTATATCAAATCCATGATATATATATATATATATATATATATATATATATATATGAATCATTTAGGCATATATTTTTTGGTTATGAGTGTTATCATTATGGTTTGTTATGGTTTTTCATTATGCTTGTGGTTGTGGATGATTTGGATGTATTTATTTCTAGTACATGTATTTAGCTTTGTTATATATGCTATAGGAAATATATGAGATGTGGTTTCTTTTATATCATTATGAAAAACACATGCATGGTTAAAAATAAATAGGCAAAATAGACTTGGTAAAATATTATCAATTAATAAAATGTACTACACACCATTTCAAGTTGGGAAATGTGTAATAACAAGAAATGACTAAGTATAAAGAACCAAAAAATGGTAAAACAAGAAGGTAAAAAGGGATTTGTTTTTAAACCAAAGTAAAAGACTTTTGCACCAAATTAAAATAATTAAAATCATACTAATTCACATTAGTAAGTATGAAAAATAATGTAATAAAATAGAAGGTATGTAAAAGAGCACACATTGCATAAAAACAAATCAATTATACTAAATCATGTTGGGAAGTATAAGAGAAAAATAGAATTGGCAAAATATCAGTCTTAAATTGATCACACTAATTCAAGATGGTAAGTATGAATAATTTAAGAAATGGTCATATTTTTACATGAACTCAAAAAATAAGAAGATAAAAAGGTGAAATAGAAATGAAGTAAGCATAAAACACACTAAATAAAATTGAGAAGCATGTCAATGACGTGTAACTTCATAATCAATTGATTCTTATCTCATATTTGACACATGTAATTTTAGATTGTGACTTAGGTATTGGATAATTTTGTGAGGAATGTGAGGTCCTATCCATGGTCTTAGCCTACAACTCACAAAGATAACACCACTAGGGTGGAATAGTTAGGAAAATCCAAGTAATCAAGGATGTGGGTAATAGGAAGGAAAAGATGGTAATATTTTAGGATGGTTGGGTCCTATTCATGGTCTTATAATACAACTCATAAATGAAATCCCAAGGAGAGTGATTAGTAGGAAAAATAATATTTATCAAGAAGAAATATGATGTATATAGGGAATGAAAAAGGAATTGTAAAAATCAAGACGTAAGCATCTTATGAGAAGACCTTAGGAGACCTAAGGCATACTAAGGACATGAGAAGACACTAAGTTACTAGTGGTTGTCTTTGTACAAAGGAGACATGTTTTCTATAGAGACAAATCTTTACAATAAAATAGGTGTGCCACTAAGATCAACTCATGAAGGTAGATTGGTACAAGGAAAATTAAAATGAACCTACCCTCTCATGGTGTGTTCCCTATTATTCAAGACCCTTTATAGAGTCAACAGTGTAATATAAAGATGGGATACTTCAATGAGAAAGTAGCTAGCACTAAGAGGATTTTTTATTCTCCTTTTAAAATCTATTGGCCTATCACACCCCAAAATACCTTAGCTTTACCATGAGGACAAATGTGGATTTTGATCTTTGACTATAATAAGGAGATGTGTTTTGAATCATGTCTTTTATTGTGATTATACTTTTAAGAATAATTTTTCCTTTCTATATCATTGATTTTTGTTTAAATTATTTGGCTTTTAAATTTTTATGGCTTGTTAAAATTCATTCTCCATACAGACTTGGATTGACCAATCATGAAAGATGAAGTGATACACATGAATGAGTTTTAGGCTAAGGATAAAATAATATAATTAACTAAAGACAAAAATTGATGAGGAAACTTAGGCTTGACAATGAAATAGCATGTGATCTCAAGTCTCACCCATGTATATGATTAGTTTGGCAAAAAGTAATAAGGGAAAAATAGATCCAAAAATTAGATCAGTGTAAGGAGATAATAATGAGTAAGATTGTGTGATAACTAATCACATGGTAAAAGGGAGAAAATTACCAAAGGCAACAAGGTTTATATAGCCAAGTCATAATGATAATTAATCGTGAAAAATGGAGATAAGAAAACAAACAATCATGAAGAGGAAAGAAAATATTTATGAAAAAAATCAAGAAAGAGAGAAATCAATGCTAAATAAATTCAATCATATGTTAAATATAAATGATAAGATAATCAAGATATAGTACAAGTAAAAAATCACCATATATGATAAGGAAAAATTTGACACAATGTCAAATGATATAATAGATAGATAAAGATAAGATTATAACACATGTCTAACCCAAATGAAAATTTCAAATCGCTGTGCATGTACTCAAAAATAGGAAATGTAGGAGTCACTGGTGGAGAAAGATCCACATGTAAGGGAAGTTTGATGGGTGAAGTAATCATGAGTAGAGGCATGAAAGGTGGTGAAAATACCATAGGAGGTGATGGAACCAATACAAGTGGATCCATGGTAGAGGAAGGAGGATCCTTCTTATAGGAAAGACCTATGAGAGGAGTGGTATAATGTTCGAGAATGGATATAAGGTGATCCTTAAGATGTTGTTGAAGGATGTGGCAATGATCAGTATGATAGGTGCCACATAGATTGCATAGACAATATGCCTCATCATACTTGGGTAGATATTTTTAAAGTACCTTCAAGGGAAGTATGGCTCTGTCTAATGATGGGAAGGAAGGATTCAAAGTATCAATATATTATCACAACTTGTGATAATGGGTGGAAGAATGATTATCTATCTTATAGAAGCAACAAATACGCTTGTGAGTGGTTTTAGTAGAAGCACTCATAGAAGGAGGTGAAATAGTAGAAGAAGAAGCTGGAGAACACTCATCAACCTATTTCATAGGTATAAGATCCATACTAGGAAAAGGAAGCAAACCATCAACAAGGGAGGGTCATGATGAGGAAGGAATAGAATTAGGCTCGATGAAAGAAGTAATGTAATTGGAAATATAGGTAGGCTTATTAATATTAGGAGTATAAATAGGCTAAACTATATTAGGTGTGGGAATAGGATCAATTATAGTGGGTTATACTGAGGAAGGAATGGGATATATAGAAGGTTTAAGGATATTTTCAGTAACCTTAGGGGTAAACTAGCTTTGAGCATTAGTAAACCTAAAAAAGTGGTAAGGCTTGGTCATAGCATGATCCATGAGTATAGTCCTACATGGATCATCAAAAACTATAGGTGTCAATGCCATATCTACCCTATGATAAAGGGGAAAAATAAAAAAATAAGGAACTATAAGTGAAGGAAAATGATGAGATGCATGAAAAGACTCAAGTAAATAAGAATTATAATAGACAATCTTGGCATCATGGGCTTGTACAAGATTGCCTAATAATGGATCATATAATAAATATCCATCATCATAATATAGTGTGTGAATATAAATTATACAAGTAGGGATGACCTTATCATCCAAGGAAGTATGGTGAATAGAATGCTTAGTATTGGTCAAGACTACAGTATTGTCATCAAAAGGAGGTTTTAATCTTTAAGTTAATCTCATCAAGGTCATCATCATTAGAATCTCAGAGGGTAGGAATATTTTTACCAATGAGCTCAAGATTCCCATTGTAACCTTAGGTTGAATTGATAGGAAAGTTGAGACTCAAAGAATGGAATGCTTGGAAAAATCTCAATAGTAGGAATATTGAAGACACCACAATCTTGGAATTATTTGAAAATATAATGGTTAGTGTCACCTTTATACTATGAGGGAATTTAATGAATTAATAGGTGTAATAATAAATATCTCTCATGTAATGAGTCCATGGCCTACTAATCAAGATGTTATAAGAAAGGGGGAATTTAAAGATCATCACCTTCACATGAATGGTGATAAGTGGGATGGTAATGGGAATCCACACACAACCTAGAGGAGGCATTTTCCTTTTATCATATCCTTAGCATATGTTACGTGTATACTTCAAATTACATTTTGAATATCCAAGAGTCTTGATGAAATAAAGTTAAGTAGTACATGTACCAAAACCCTTATCTATCAAGGCATGATTAACTTGGATATCACCTATCTATACACTAGTAAAAAAGGGATGATCATTTGAATAAAGTAGAATCTAATTTGGAATCATATAATCTATGGGAAATTTTAAATTAAGAGAAGTGTCTAAAGTCTTATCAACATTGATAGACATCTCTTCACATTATTATAATATACTATCTTCAAAACTAGATAATGTTGCCTCCCATCATGTTAGGGGAGGATGAGGGACATTCATCTCAAATAATAGTTGCATAGGATAATTTATATGATGGGGATAAGTCCTCATAATCTTAATGAATGGAATTTGGGATAGGAGATTAGTGAGCTCCATAATAGGATCCCACTCATCATAACCCATAAGAAGGTTGTTAGATATAGGTGTGTAACGATTAAGTTGGTCCTCAAAAGGAGGAGCCAAAGTATATTAGAACATTTTTTGATAGGAAGAAGAAGATTTAGAACAAGGTGGTAAATCATATTATGATGATCAACTAGTTGGTTCAAGTTGATTTAGATAAATGAAAGAAGAAGTGTTAGTAGAAGCTTGATTATAATTAGTATTTGAAGATGATGGAAGAGTGATATAAATAGAATGGTAAGTCTTATCCAAGGGATAATCATAAATTAGATCATCAAAATAAATAAGGCCATCTTGCCCCAAATCATTTAAATGAGATGGATAAGAATCTTGGATAACATGATATGTTCTAGATGGAGGAGTGTATATAGGTTAGGAATCAATGAAAGCCACCACCTTTTACATATTAGTCATGCTAACCACATTATATTTATAATTTGGTTCAACAAGACTTTATAAATTATTAGTGAAAGGGGTGGGCTTTTCTTGAATATATTGAATCAGTTGATGATTAGGGAGAGGGTATTTGTAAATAGCTAAACAAGCATTTGCTTTATTCAATGCTTGAGTTTTTTCATTTGTTTTATAATCCTTGAAATAAATTTCATAGGATTGTTGATGATTTATAATGATATAATTGTGATAAAAATTAGGAACAAGAATAAAATCCATTGCTAAATTATGAATTTGTCTACAGGTCTCATGATAATGACACCAACTAGAGTGAAACCAACAAAACTTGTTAGGATCATAACAAGATTTCATACAATTTCAAGCTCTCATAGAAGAGGCATAGGTAGTTGATTAAGTAATTAAGATGAGGATAGAGGTTTATTAACATTAACGTTATTTAGTGAAGATAAATGAGGATTGGTATATTGTTGAGAAGGGGGAGTTGGTTCTCATGAAGGGGTGGGAATGATAGCTTGAACATTATGAATGGTGTCATAATAATATATAAACCATCATTGGTAACATTGTGATTTTTATTATTTAATAAAATATGAGGACCCATAGAAGGTGTGGGTAGCTTGAATTGATGCTTTAGGAAATCTTGACATTTATCTTAGTAAATAGCCTCCTCAAATGTATGTGGAGAGAGAAAGTGCAGACTTGGTATTGTAATTTGGGAAAGAGGGAATTGGTAAATAGATGGAAAATATTGTCATCTACCATGTTATATTCTAATTTATTTGACAAATTCTTTAATATTTTAACAAAGGATTGAATGTTTTCATTTTCATTTTTTTAGAATTTATGAAATGGGCCAAAGTGTTTATAGGAAGATCACTAGTTTGGAATTCTTTCACTAAAACATTCACTAAATTTTCCAAACTAGTAATGGAATGTGGTCTAAGTGTTTTCAGGAAGATCACTACTTGTGAGAGTTTTATAAAGGATATTAGTAGCAACAAAGGAGTTTAATTTGATTGAATCATAATAAAAACTTCTAAATGTCTTAAGATGAATGGTGGGATTGGTTGATCAATTATAAGAAATTGTAGGTGTTATACCTCATATGTCAATGTTATAAACTTGAGTAGTAAGAGGTTCATTTTGAATATGATTAATGGTTTTGTTGATCAAAAGATATTGAGGAATAATATTTCCTTGAAAATCTCAAAGAGGAGTGGTAACATTCTGGTTATATGTGCCCCAAGCTACTAGCTGTAGATGAGATTAAAGGTGAAGAAGGTGGTTTTTAATTCTAATCATTTGATTTATATTATGAGCTTGAAATTTATTTATTTAATTGAGATTTAAAAAAAAATGATGTGTTTGATTATCATTAGTAGAATCATTAATATTCACATTAGTGTTAACATTAGTGGCTAGGATACCACTATTGGTATTGGTAGGAGCTTGAGAAGAATTATGAGAGAGAGATGCACTAGTGGAAAATTTTATTGTGTAGAAAAAGATGGACTAGTGAATGGTTGAGAGGAATAATCCATAGAAGCATGATTGACTTGGGTATAAAATGAAGCACTATTAGATGGATTAAGGATAGCAGATTTCAAGAGAGACATATTAGATGTATCACTTGCCATGCTAGTGGATATACTAGGCATGGAGGTGGAAGAAGTTAGATAAGAAGAGGTCATGGTATGAGAAGGGGTAAAAATCGAAGGAAGAGGCTAAGAAACAAAGAAAGTGGTACCCCCAAATTTAGTTGATAATGTAGGAGTAGTTAAATGAAGCTCTTAAATTTTACCACTAATCATAAGATTCTAAATGGTAGAAGGATCCTTTCCTTGATGTTGAGGAAATTGAGAGATAAAGAAGATAATTTTAGGAGTATACTCTAACTTAGGTTGGTATTCTAATGAGAAAAGAGGATTATGTTTAGAATAGGTATTAGGAGGGGTCTAATAGTTTATTATGAAAGTGTAAATATGGACATTTACATCATCCAATAGAGGATCCCTGCTCTATCTATGGGAGACCCTGTGAGGATTGGTAAGATTTATCATGTCTGTTGACTACAACTTAGTTTCATTGATAAGTAGAAAGTTCAGGATGAAGGGAAAGGAAGAGAGAT
Organism: Torreya grandis; assembly: GCA_037957365.1. Taxonomy (NCBI): domain Eukaryota; kingdom Viridiplantae; phylum Streptophyta; class Pinopsida; order Cupressales; family Taxaceae; genus Torreya; species Torreya grandis. The sequence continues at coordinate 244,976 of JARHVA010004715.1, forward strand.
GAGAAAGAAAAGAACTAGGAAGTGATTGAAATAGTACATGGTTAACCTAGTATAAAAACAAGGATTTCAAAATAGTATAGGGTTGATTGGGTTAATCCAATATAGTGCACAGAGATTAGTGAAAGAGGTAAAAGGGGTTACAAATAGTATAGGTTGACTGGGTTGATCTTGTACAGTGCATAAAGGCTAAAAAAAGGTACAAGGTTGACTATGTTGACATAGTACAACAAAAAATAAAGAAAATAAAGTTTGTAACAGGTTGTGAACTGAAACAAGACAATTTTTCTAGTTATTCTAGGAAAGTAAGAGTTAAAGGGAAACAAATAGTCAATTAGATTAATGTTGGCCATCCAATTGAGGAACACAATATAAAACCTTGCACTAACACTAGATAATGCATTTTTTTACACACACAATTGAGCAAATAGAAATCAATCAACTTGGAAAGTAAAGAGATAACTAATTGGTCAACCTAAGAAGTTTTATTAGATTATTAAGAAATGATTTTAAATGTGATGGGAAGTTGGTTTTAAAGCAAGGAACTAGATATCAATCTAAGGATGGTTTCATATAGTTTGTGTTAATTGAGACTATAGTGGTAATGATATAAGCTTTCTATTAGGGCCTACCCCCTCACATCACACATCACGGTGATAAGGGTGTTGGGTGCTTAGTTAGAATATACTATTAACCATGCTTTATACTTTCCCAAAGTATCAAGTTAGCTTCCTCCTTGGTGATGAAATCCAAGTAGGATGGCCTAGGGTAGACAAATGTTAAAGTGCTTATTTATAATATGTTATTTCATTGTGTGTGCATAAAATAGAAATAGTGAAACTACATGGTTAATTAAACCCCCCATAATTATACTATGTTAAATATTCTAAGCATGTAAGTAATAAGAAAATAAAGGTGTGAACTAATTATTAGCACATGGAGACTAATTGTAAATTGAATCAAGGTAAAGTGTTGACACTATATGCACAAAATACAAAACATGGTTAATAGGGTCAAACTTGGATTGTGGAAGTAAGGCCTAGAAATGAATAGGGTTAAGAAAGGTTGACATAATTACTTTAGATGACACATAAAATTGGGTTGACAGGGTCAATCAAGTTGATTGTGTAGGAATAGTTTTAAAGACTACAAATTGTGAAAGAAAAGATAAAAAAGAAAGAGATAGAGAGATAGAAAGGAACCTTGGTAGATAAAAGATGCTTATAATGAATATTTTTAGTCAAGAACCTTGGAATATTATTGTAAAACTACTAAATGGGTCAACTAGGTTGATCAAGCTTTACAAAATCCTATAGCTGAGTACCTAAAATGTATAGGGTTGACTAGGGTTGACCTATTATGCTAAACTAGAGTCTTGAAAGTGTGAAAGGTTGATTAGGTTGACCTATTTGTTTGAATTGGAAGTCTATAAACCTATATTAGGTCACTTGAGTCAATCTAGTTACTTGTTTCTATAAAACTATGCACAAAGATTAGAACTAGGTCGACAAAGTCAACCTAATATGGAAAATATATGATAAAAATAATGAAAGAAAGTCAAATAAATATTAAAATTGTTAGTTTCGTGTTAGGTTCATAATAATGTATGCAATTACAAATGCATCATGTCTATAAATCAATCCAGGCTTAGAGAAGATAGAGCAAACCTACACTTCCAATTGGTAATACATTTGTTAATAAAGATAATGAACAATATAGATATATTCTAGACATAATTAGGGGATAAATTTTCATAATACACCATGTGAGGTATGGTTCAAAAGCCTATAGTCTAACATAATCATGAAACAACCCTAAAAGAGTTGTAAGGTGTAATATTTTAGCTATGCTAATAAACAAGAAAGAAAATCTAATTTAGTGCATACCAAATCTTGTGGAATAATGTGGAGGTTAGAAACAAAACAAAAAACTAAATTAAACATGCATAGAAGACATATACTCATATTGATGTATATAAAATCCTAATGCATGGCAGAGAGAAGAATAATTGCATTATCTATCTACTCTTACAAAAGGGAAATAAAGTTAGGAATAATTACCTTGAAGATGAACCAATTGAGCCTCATTCTCTCCCTTGGCCAAAGTTATTCACAAGACATTTATGTGATATGTAAGGATAAGAAATAAAAATTAGCTTTAGGCTACACAACCTATCTATGCATCGAAAAGACTTATCCACAAGACAAGATCCATATCTCCAAAGAAAGTATGGAACTATAAGCTTTATTCCTCAAGTATAATGGTCAATAAGTATATTTTCATTCATACGTATTATTCTTCCCTTTTCTTCTCTACAAATGGCTGGAAATGAACTTGTGTATATAGGCAGATCTTGCCCTAAAACCTCCCAAAAATGTTTACTATACATGGTCATCCATGGTCACATCTATATGTTTTTGGGGATAATTCAATAAGTTTTAGATAGGTTGGTTAAAAGGATAAAAAACCAAAAAAGTTAAAAATACCCCTAAACTGTATAGGGTCAGCCACGATTGACCTAGTATAGTCAATAGTCTAAAGAGAATTAAGACAAGAAAATGAGGATGGAAAGATAAAAATGACTAGAATGGGTAATGATGAGAAGAATAAGCTTATAGTTAATGTTTTTAGGATATGAGTGTGTATATGGAAAGTGGTGAAAGGAACAAAAATATTACAAAGCACCAATGGTCTACCCACCGCTTTCCTGATGTACCCCTTAAGGTATGCATTCATAGAGATTGAGACTTGATAGGTTATTACAAGATACAAAGTGTCAATAATCATTAAAAGTTTGAAAATATTATATGTATACATAAAGATGCTTTGGGTGTTTTGACAATACACAAAGTACTGATGAGTTGATCTATGTATGATGATGTGTTAACAATATCATTACCCTATTTGAAAGTCTATACCCTTGAAGTTTACATTAAGGATGGTTCACCCACTTGACTATAGCAGTGATATCAAAGCTATTTTTACATGTACATTTGTGTTTTATAAACCTATTTAAACCTCACATGTATCCTTATTGAGCTATATATTGAGGTTATTCATCTCAATAGTTCATGTATTTGATGGTCTAAACAACCTTCACAAGCCTAGAAAAGGCCTTAAGATACTAGAACCTTGAGTATTGCATATTTTTACTTGAAACCAATCCTTCAAGTGTCTTAAGGACACTTGATTTATTTCTTAAAGGCTACTTTATTGGGCTTGTTGATGGACTTATTGTGTTCCCTATCTCACCTGGAAACAAGGGGAAAGTAAAATACTCAATTTTAAGTCTTAGAAGACTTGGGGAATGAGTTGTTTATAAAAATACTACTGGAAATAGAACAAATAGAAGAGATGTGATCACCACTTTGAAATTATTCTATTAGACCCTACTATAGGGATAATAGATGTTTATGGAGTGACACTTATTCTTTCTAATCTTTGTAAAATTATTTCAATATTTGCCAATTGTTACCCAAAATGTAAACTAATAAAGGATATTTATAGTATGAACTAAGTTAAAGGGATTCATGTGTGGATCCAAAAGTGAGTAGGGTAGGATAGTAAAGAGATTGTACTCAAGATGATCAAAGATACCAATTCTATTAACTTTTGATGCAAAAACACATAAAACTAGAACCTACCAATTCTAGCATAATTCTCAAAGATAAATAAATGCATTTTAAGAATTATATGAAGTAAATTCATATGTCTAATAGCATAATTTGCATGAAAATTACTCACTCTCAGTAAATTGCATGGCACATTCAATTGTAAATGAGAAGAAAATAGAGAAAGTATACTATCAAATTAATCAACCTGGTGTTAATATCAAGTGAATAGATGTAGATAATGTGTTTTATTATGAAATTAGCTTGTAAAAAGGAAACTATTAGACATCTAAAATCATGAAAATTATAAATAACAAAACACACACACAAGATAATACTATAGACAAACTCTCATATTCTTTGGCTCCTTGTATTAATTCTAATAACATATTTTTTTGGCTAAAAATGAGGGGGAGCCCCTATTTATAGGCTCAAAAATTCCTAAGACAAGTTTATGTGGGCCCATAAAAGGCACCCAGATATAACCAAGTGGCTAAAATGTAAGTGTAAGGCATTTCTTGGTCAAGTTTCATGACCACTCTGGCTTATTAGATTCCATCTTGATGCCTCTTCTTCATCACTTTATATAAGTGTAAGGCACTACTCCTCTCATGGTAGTTTTGGGAGACTTATTCCTTATGTTAAATTTCTCTACATTCCTTCCAGTTAATGTCTATAGTTTCTCTATTAAGAACTCATTTCCTTATTAATAACCCTCAAGGTCAATGACATTTGGATCTAATTGATCCAAGATTTATGTGATAACTTCCTTAGTATATGTATAGATAAGTGTATGACCTTAAGAGGGGCTAGGTTGGCTACTAGCTTCTCCTTTATTGGATCTTAGAGGTAGGCTTTGTCTACTTGTAGTAGCCTATAGTGGAGGTCTACATGGCATGTTCCTAATAGAGAGGAACGTTTTCCTCTTCTTCCTCCTCTTATGCTTCCACATAGTTGGCCTTGAACATGCTGCCATGAGTTGGTGGGAGCTAGGGATTCAAAATCACCTCTTTCTTTTTCTCCCTATCAAGCCTCATTTATAGATCTATATTCTTCCTTGTAGCATTTATGAGTACTACCTCAATATTTATTGCATCCCTGTAAATCCATTTATGCACTTTTTCTTGGTGATTATATCTCATAGCGACATCCTTTTTGAATTTAAAGAAGTGCCTTAAAATTACATTATTTGAGTCCTATGCTCTAAAATAATCCTTAGGCAATACATATGAGTTTTTATACCTTGTAGCTACTATAATGTCTTACCACTTTATGATTTTAGTTCTACCTATCTTGTAAGGATCCTTGTGGGGGATTTTTTTTATTTTTTCTTAAAGGTGCCATAAAATCCATGTAGTAATTGAGGCCATATCCTCCTTTCCAAACTTCATTAGGGCATACCTTATCAATCTAAGGGGATTCACCATTGTCCCTTCCATCTAGATGACTATGCAATCCAAATCTAGATAGAAGCATCCCATTTATTTAAATGTCTATCTAACCTATGGAGGAACCATCAAAATTTCACACTTGATGATTTATTTTATATAAGAGGGTATAAATTTTATGTAATTATCTTGATATGGTACCTAAAGTGGTGAATATGCATCTCTGAGTATGTTTGGGACACAACTTCATCTTGCATAGGAGACCATGAGTTCTGACCTAATTAGGTAGTCATGTAGATATCATTCAATATGTAGTTCATCATGTAGAATAGATCACCATTATTAAAATTATCATTCATAAAAATGACTAGATTGTTGCTAATAATATCCCCAAGTGAGGGGATCTATTGATCCTCCATAATTATTTGCAATAATAGGATAGTTCTTATATCTACATACGCAATGTGTGTATTACCAAATACTATATTTAGTAGTGAAGGACAACCCTAACTCTCTTTATAAACATATGAATGGGTAAGTTCCCTTGGTCATCTATGAAGACCATTCTTGTTGGGTTTATTAGCCATGAAGCTAAGAATGTCTCTGGTTTGTGTGCCCCATACTAATTATCAATGATGCTCTAGTTATAGTCTAACTATGGTAGGGGTAGGTCATAATATATTTAAAAGTTGGGCCCTAAAATCAGGGTAATAGAAAGTCCTTCATTCATTGACTTGAGAAATCCATATTTGCATCTTGAATTACCAAAGATGTCATATATTAGGTAAAAGCATGGTAAGATTTCTGGTTTGGCTATGACCTTGTGAAGACTAGCCATTTGGATTTCAATGATGTCTAAAGCCAAATAAATAATGTGGGGCATGGTATTAGTTTCATCAAGATGCTTATCTCCTTTGAAATTGTAATAGATGTTGTTGCAATGCATTTCCCCTAAGTCTATGGCCTTGAGGATGATCTCTATGTCCTTGAACACAATTGAATTACCATATTAAAATTGAAAATTATCATTTTCAAGTGTAACACTCTTACCTAGAGTGGAAGGCCTTACCTATGTCATTTTTGTGATATCCTGAGTAGGAACTAATGTCTTCTTGTACTTCTCTACAATTTTTGAGTTATAACAATGGTGATCAGGTGTAATCTATGAAGAACTCAAGATTGATTTAATTAGGGACATAGGTGTAGAGAGATAAAATGCTTAGAGCTTCTAATGTAAATTTAGGTTACAATATCCAAGTTGAGTAGCCTTTTAAAGATTTATTTGATTAATATAAGGTTTAATGGCAATTTTGGTTTGTGCAACATTAATGGCTAGTTCATTAACTTTGCATATATTTAATATATTGATTTTGGCATTTAATATCATTAGAATTCAAATTTAATTTTGATTTTCCTTTGATTCAACATCAATTTTAACTTTAAATCTAAATTTTACCATGTTTTGATGCATGGCACCTTTTGATTATTCTCGAGGGCTATCAAAATGCAACTTAGTGTATTTTTTTTTTAATATGCCACATAGAAATTTTTTATTCATGGTGAGATCTTGGGTATGGCCCTATAATTTTGGTTGGTTGTGGGAGTGCCATTCATCACTCTCATAGGAAATCAGAGCTGGCATTAAGGTTCTTTCCAAATAAAAAGGTGCCATGGTTATATAAAATCCATTGCAACGACCTTTTCAATGAACATAAAAGGTATTATAAGGCCCTTTGAGGTATCTCCTAAGATATACCTTGAAATAAAATTCCTATTGTGTGCATGTTCAAGTTATCTCTTAAGAGATATCTTGAAACAAAATTTCAATAGTGTGCATCAGGGTTCTTTCCAAATAAAAAAGTTGTCATGGTTTTATCAAATAATTTGCAAGGACATTTTTGATCAACATGGAATGTATTCCAAAGCCCTTTGAAGTATCTACTAAGATATACCTTGAAATAAAATTACAATTGTGTGCATGTTCAAGGTATCTCCTAGGAGATATCTCAAAAGAAAATTCCAATAGTGTACATCAGGGTTGTTGCCAGATAAAAATTTGTCATGGTTATATCAAATCCTTTGTGAGGAACTTTGTAATCAACATGGAAGGTATTCCAAGGCCTTTCAATGTATCTCCTAGGAGATACCTTGAAATAAAATTCAAATCATGTTCATGTTCAAGGTATATCCTAGGAGATGCCTTGAAAGAAAATTCTAATCATGTGCATCAAGGTTCTTATCAAGTAAAAAGGTGATATGGTTATGTAAAATCCCTTACAAAGACATTTAAAATCAACATAGAATTTATTCCAAGGCCCTTTGAGGTATCTCCTAGGAGATACCTTGAAAGAAAATTCGAATGGTGTGCATGCTCAAGGTATCTCATATGAGATATATTGTAAGAAAATTCCAATTGTGTGCATCTTCAATTTATCTCTTAAGAGATATCTTGAAATAAAAATAAAATATTTTGTATGTTCAATATATCTCTTAGAAAGTACCTAGAAATAAAATTCCAATAATTTTCATATTCAAGGTATCTATGAGGGGACACTCTAAATTAATACAAGGTCCTTCAAGGTAATTCCCTAAGAGATATTTTGAAAGAAAATTTGAACCATAGGGGATGAGTTTTAGGTATGACACATAGGGTTTAACAACCTTAATCCTTCATAAAGGTTATCCATAGGTGAAATAAAATTCCAATAGTAGGGGATGACACATATGGGTTAATAACCTTAATCCTTCATAGAAATTAACCACAGGCACCCCTACCTCCCCATAGCTATAATTTTATATCATGTATCATTTATGTCTAATCAGTACAACTTACAACTCATCCCCCTACCTCTGCATAGCTATAATTTGGTATCATGTATCATTTATGTCCATTTAATACAACTTACAACTCATCCCCGTATAAATCATCCCCATACAACCTTATACTAATGAAGGAAATTCATATGCCTTAGACAAAGTTTTCTCCTTTTAGATCAGCTATTAGACACTCTTATTTAGGAGATTATAGCTTAGGCTAGTGATGTATTTGAGGTAGATATAACACACACATAGAAAACTACATTAAAGAAATCACTAGTACACATTCAAAAATATGAATGAATTTGAACTTAATCATCCTAATCAATATATTTACCAATCTTTCAATAGTTATTTCACATCTACAAATCAGTATATCAATCAAGATAGTCAAGAATCTATTCACAGCTATTGCACACTAAAGATTATTAAAACATACAACTAAAAAAGTAATAACTAATTGCATACAAATTGAAAAGAAAATACTCAAACACTTCACTAATGATCAAAATTGATGCTACACCTATATTAAAAAATTCTATAAAAAAATCCAAGTTAGATTAAAATTGTTTATATAGACTTGAGGAAGGGGTTACCTCATCCTCCATGTTCATAAAAGGTAATTACATGTGATAGTTAGAACATATAGTTCTAACTATGGTCAAAACTGTATAATATTAGTCCTATAATTATCAATTAGATAAGTTGACCTTTTCAAAACTATGAAATGTGTGCATGTATACAAAATATAAAGTCAACTTTACAATTAAAAGACTGAACTAAAATAAAACAATGACTATATCTACCATCTATAAAATTGTACGTGCATAAAATCTTAGCCTATCAAGGCTAAGTTGTTTGGATAGTTTCATGTACATTTGTTGGTATGGAAGTTTAGGTGGTAGTTATAAAATTTGTAGATGTTGATTCACCACCAGAAGTCTACTTCTTCTATGCCTAATTCTCTTGATAAACTTGATATAACACATCACATTGTTATTATATGATGTTCATGTTCAACAATGGTGGTTGATGTATCCTTTTAAATAGTTAGAGGAGTCTTTCATTTTCTTACTTATAAATTTAAAACTTATTATTAAAAATATTGACCTCCATGACTTTCTTTTTGGTTACAATGAACTTGGATTTTATCTCTTCTAGTGATAAGCCTTAAAAACTCTTCTTGAAGTCATCCACTGCTTCTTGAATGAGTTTATCAAAATTGATCCTACTGATCAATTTGCCTATGACATCCTTTACCTTTAAAAGATTAAAATCATGAAAACATTGGAGGGTTTGGGCCTCATTTTCTTGATATTTGGGGATTAAAGTCCCAATTGATTGTAACCATTCTTGTGCTTCCTCCTCTCTTATGACAATCAAGTTCAAGGCATTGGATACCTCTAATGTTGTCATTAAATCTAGATGAATGTATAAAGATTTGCCTATGTATACAAATATCACTTTTAACTTAGTATTGTCATCTTTCAATGAATTATACAATTGGTTGGCATTATTTATGTGAGGGGCCATTTTGGCCTTCATTAATTTTATTACCTCTAAAGAGTTATAGCATCGGGAAGCTTCTTCTTGCACCTCAACCTATATGCATGTAGGGATATGCACAATATTTGATTGCTCCCTTAGTTATTACACCTTAGCCTCAAGTTCTTGAACTTCAAATTTAAGTTCCTAGCAGGCCATCTCTATTCCCTCATGGATAGCTACTATATCATCCTTATGTACTTGGGTCAAGTTTGCAATATTTTCAATATAAGGAGATTATTTGGGCTATCTATTATACCTCTTAATGAGGGAGTACATTTATTTGAGAAATATTTATATTCCCTTGTCATCCTTTAGCTTATTCTTCTTTACCCTTTATATACTACTAGATGGGGGGTTTAAATAGAGTGGAGACAAAAGGAGGCTCACTAATATAGAAGCTAGGATTTGGGTTGCCTTTCTTCTCAAGTCCATCACTCATGGAGTAATATATAATTAATATGTATATAAGGTTGTAACCAAAAAATATTTATTTATCTCATCCTAAATGTATTGTTTCTTTTAAGCCTTGACAAGGACTTTGGGCAAGGAAGGTCAAATAATCTTGGACCAATCCACTCCTCTAAATTAAGGGAGTGGATGGACTGTAATAAATTGAGGCTTGGGCTTCTATCCTTTACTTTAAATTGTCATTAAGTTTTATTTTATGGAGGTATTGGATGGTATGGGAAGGGAAACTTGAGTGGATTGGATGTGAAATTATGGAGTGGATAATGCATTCTATACCTTTTTGGACACCTTCTTCTTCTTTAAGGCCCTAATGGTGGAGGTGTTATGGAGTGCGATGGAAGTGGATTATGAAATGGCCATGATGGTGGTATAAACATATTTTTCCATCTTAGGGGTGAGAAGAGGGCACTGAGTGAATGTTGTAGAGATGAAGGGATCAATGGATATGGAGCTAGGCATTTCCACTTGGGGTGTCCTCAACATAGAAGAAATATAAACACATCCAAAAATGGGCACAAAATATAAAGGAATAATCATGAAAGGTTGAGTACCTAAGGAACTTGGTATTACAAGCTCTTTTTTAAGGCTCATGGCCTTAGTTATTTCTAGCTCATCCTTTTTATTTAATTCATCCTCAATATCCTTAATTATCACAACCTTTCCCTTTATTGCTTTTGAATGTGAAGGTATAGTAGGCAAACCTTGTGATGATTCAACTGTGAGAATCCCTATTAGAGTCTTAGGATTTATTATATAAACTAAAGGGGTTTTTATCTATATAGGGGAGCCTTGTTGAGTTGATGTCACTACCTTTGGTGTTGTTATCCCAACAAATGTGGCAATCTATGTCTGAGGCATAATAGTAGTTTCTTGAATGGTATTGGAAGCTATCTATTCTTATGTTCTCTCCTCATCATCAAAATCAAAACTAATGGGGCCCCTTGCTACTGCTCTCATACTTTTTCTATGTTTAGACAACCTAGGCTCTTTATTCACAATATTTAGCTTTAATTTCAAAGGGAGGGCTTGGGATGAAGGACCTACCTAGACCTTGGATTGATCCTCAAACTATCCTCTCCAAAAGATAGAATGCTCCCATTCTTTGTATAGAGCCTTCTTGTTATCCAATTCCCTTACTATGACTAAAGGATCATCTTAGATCATTCTTAAATGATATTGTGGAATTCCAACAATCATTGATCTTTCCAACACATCTCATCATCCTTTACAATAATAAATAGAAAATCATATGGATAGGGAGAATCAGTTGTAGCGGATGTTAAATCCCTATATGTACTTTTGAAAAATCCCATGTGGATCCTAATATCTATGTGGAAGCATAGGGAAAGGATAATTCTTTTGCTTGCCACCCACTTCTCTAAAATACTTCCTCATTATGTAAACCATTCTTCTAATTTTTATATGGTGACCAAAGAACAAAGCCTTCTTCTACTTAGATAAGCCCTCTTCAACACTCCACCATAGTTGGAAATAAATTTCTTTCTCTGCCAACTTATCTAAGATGTATTTTAAGAGACATAATGGATTAACCTTGTTTCCCCAAATCATTATAACTATGAATTTTGGATAGAGGAAAAAATCCACTTTACCTTATAGGATTTTTATGATATTTTATCTAATTTTGGGCATCGGTGAGACATGAATGGCTTTCCAAACCTATGGATAGACATATTTGACTATCTTAACCATGTTCTTGGTGTAGGAATATATTTGCATAAATTGGTAATGATCATAAATTCTATTCTTTATGCAATCCATGGTTGGGATCCAAAACTCCATGAGGTCTCTGTAACAAGTTCCCAAAATAGAATATAACAAATATGAAATCATATAGAAATTTACCAAAGGTGTGGGTTGATTGTCTTTATGAATTATTTGCTCCCTAAGGAGGAAGTTGATTATCTCTCCCATGGCATATGAAACATCATGGGTGAAAATCAAGTAAAGTAATAACACCTAGTCCAAAATGATAAATTGAATACTAAGCATACCATAAAGTCAATTCAACAAAGCCATGCAAATGCAAGTCCCCATTGTAAACATGTCTATAGAAATAGGCCCTGTTGGATTATTCTCTTTCCATGCAATGGTCTAGCCTAAGAGTAACCATGAATATAATTCCCTCTTAATTAAGCTCTCTATGCTAAACTATGATAATGTATGTTTGTCATAGTGTGCATGGGGTATGTCCAAAGATAGGTATAATTGGAAGATAGCTCCTAAAATACATGTAACCACTATGTTATTTATAGAGCAATGAAAGAAGGTATCCTATAATATCTTTCCTAAGAAGAAAAAATCTCATAGAAGGTTCATGCATGGCATCACCTCTAGCTTGGTGGTATCAAAATGTAACCTTTTTCATTTGAAAACCAATAATTATCTTACAAGTATTTGATCAATGAGTGTCATATCATCCTCCAATGAAAATACATCCATTGAATCCACTATGTCTAATATCTTTTAATAGTTTGTGTACTTATTCTCAAATATGGTGGTGTCAAAATTATCCATATGAACTTTGTGGAGTCCTTGATTGCATATGGTGATCGTAATTTTTCTCCCCTAAATGTCTGAGATAAATATGCCATTATAGTATACACTCTGTGATATTTGTAGTTTCCTTCTAGGTAATATGTATGTTATATGATCCACTTATCTCTAGCTTAATCATTGTTTTACACATAGTGTTGTTTAAGAAGTATCTAGGGCTCTTTGTCACTATAGGATAGTAGTAGACTTTGAACACAAGTTTTATTGAAAATAATGAATGCTTCCTATGGATGTCTATCACATTTATAGGATTTTTAATTAAATAGTAGGTTGTGTAACATAAATTCCCAATGTTCACCATGATTTTATATTATTGTATAATTCAAACTTTATTAGTTCAAGTTGGTATGGGTCCTTAGTATCTATAATTAGAAGACAGTTTAACTTTATTTTGGATAAGTATGGAAAGGGTTAATATTTTTCATGGTAGTAATGTATTCAAGTTTAATTTAGGGACTAATCCTTTTAAAAATACCTATAACAAAAATATTGTTGATTGAAAATATAATCAAGAAAATTATTTTGAAGGGTTATTTCAAAAATTATAAAGGGTCATTTTCATTGGGTAAGAATCTAAATGATCTACTTCATGGGGAAAAGTACCCGTGACAAAAGTCCCAAAGGGTCTACTTCATAGGATAAAGGGCCAAGATAATGTCCTGAAGGATAAGTCCTAGAGGGTGAAGGACACAAGACAAACGTCTCAAAGGGTAAAGTGGTGATGAAAAAAATTAAGGGTCTTTTAAAAGGACCAAAGGACACTTTTAAAAGGTCTAAGGGTAGGTTTCAAAGGTCAAAGGTCCATGCCCAATATCCTCAAAGGTAAGTGTAGAAAGGTCAGAATGGTCTACTTCATGGCAAAAAGTGCCCAAAGGGTCTACTTCATAGGGTAGATTGGTCAAGGAAAAAATTACCAAAGGGTAAATTATAGAGGGGAAAGGGCCATTTCAAAAATAATAAGGTAAATTCAAAAATGGAAAACGGTAATTCTGTCAGACCAATATGGCCACAATAAAAAGGTTGAAGGGTAGGTTAGTCAGCTAAAGGGATCTATGAAAAAAGTCTCAAAGGGTAAGTGATATTTTATAAATGCCATAGGGTAGTTTAATAATTCAGATGAATTCTATTGGGAGATTCATTTTGAAAAAAAATGTCCATCGACCAAATTTTGTTGGGCAAAAAGCTTAAAAGAGCCAATTCTATCGGGGAATTATTTTAGACAAAATGTCCACAACAATCTCCCCAAAAAAGATATGTCCAAAAAAAATGTAAAAGATAAATTATGAAAGAAATAAATTTGAAAAAATAATTAGACAAAACACCTTAAACATAATACCCCAAAAGACAAATTGCATAAGTCCAAAAGTATAAGCTTGAAAATATAAACTCAATAGAATAAACCTGATATAAAAAAAGTGTTAGTCTTATGAAAACACAATACCACTACCATCTTTCCAAAGGTATAAGAGGTCAATAGTTAGTATTTTCCTATATTTTTCATAAGCATATAGAAGAGGAGCTTGAAATTAAGACCATAATTTGAAAAAGTGGGTCCCCATTCCTCCTTACAAAAAAGGGGGATATTGGGTACAAAAAATGGTGACTTATAGGGGGGAATACTCTTGAGTATTCAAGAACTTATAAATCTAGTTTTCAATCCCTAAATAATTCATGAAGTGTGTCACAAAAAATAAATAAATTAGAAACATGAAAAATACTCCTAAGTTAATTCATATAACATACTTGCCTTCTAATCTTTTAGATTTATGCATCAAACATGTAGTTTATTTAGCCCTTATTCTGAAGTGTTTTTACAAGGCTTGATGAGACTTTAGGATTCATTCCAGTATCTATTAAAGCTTTAAAAAGATAAGGGAAGCTTAGGCATTGCTCTACTCTTAGGAAAAAATCCATAGACCCATCTAAATAGACCTATGATTTTAGAGCCTATGCCTATTGGTAGTAATGATTGCACATATACAATCAAATATGGGTAATAATTCTAAGGAGATAATGATGCAATAAATTCATAGGCCTCATATAAATGTTTCTCCTTTTAGATCAAATATTACACACTATTATTCAAGACATTATGGCTTGGGCTAGTGACGTATCTGAGATAGCTATAACACACACACATAAACATCAATTTTTATTTTCAATAAAGTGTATGAGAATTTTCTTTCCAATTTTTGTGAAATTAGTTGTTAATTTTTTGGTTGTATGTTTTAATAATCTTTAGTATGCAATAGATATGAATATATTCTTGATTGTATTGATTGATATATTGATGTTTAGATGCATAAAAACTATTGAAATATTGGTAAATATATTGATTAGAATGATTATGTTCCAATTGATTCATATTTATGAATGTGAACTAGTGTTTTCTTTGATGTAGTTTTTGTGTTTGTGCTATAGCATCTCCTAGGAGAACTGTTGAAGGTAATACAAGAGTCTTCAAGGTATCTTCTAGAAGATATCTTGAAGGGCATTATATTACCTTGAAGGCTACCTTGAATGTATTTATTTAATATTAGATATCATCAAGGTACTTGTCAAATAAAAAAATACCACTGTTATATCAAATCCCTTGCAAGAACCTTTAAAATCAACATCATAGGTGTTGGAACACAACTATCTACTAAGAGGGGGATGAATCAATATATTGACTAAATAAATCCTTTATATAAGTGGAAAACCTAATATGGGAAAAACCATGGTAAGAATAGCTACTAGAATCTACTATTCTAATCCATAATCATAGTCAAAACATCACTAGTTACACATTTGAGGGCACTAACCCTAAGGATACACCAATCCCCTAACACCAACTCTAAGGAAGTACCCACTCCCTAACTAAGCACCAACTCAACTTATCTGATGACACCCACCAATCCAATCTATATGGAGCTATAACTCCAAATTACAATTTAGATTAAATAAAGAATCCAATCCTCTATTCCTTGTTATAGGTCTAGTCTATAACTATTCATACTTTACAAATTCTCTTTTCTTCTCTTTTATATGCTTATTTGGTTTTATGTCTCTAAAATTTATCTATTTGACACTCTTCATTAATCTCTTTGTCTCTACCTCTCTCTTTCTCTCAATTTGACCTTGCTCATTGGAAATATCAAATAACTATAGTAGATTTTACTGTATCCTATATGACATATATATAATCATTTGATCTATGTCTTCATCTATTCTCTATGTTCACATTAGTTTGATAACACATCATGCTTTGTTTTTTTGGACTTTAGTTCTAGTCTTAAACTGCAAGTTTTTATATCTTAAACTCAGGATCCACTACCATGATTCCTAGTCTCATTACTATTTATAGCATATATTCTACTCTAGTTTTGATGCACATGCATATTTACATAGATTTGATTGATTACAACAATCAAATTCATTGTTTGTGTCATAATTTATTCTTTACCTGCATGTTCCTACATATTCATATTCTTGACCATAAGAATGATCATATCTTTAAATATCAACCATTGATCTTAAGTTTGGTTCCATGATATGATGTTATTTATTCAAATTTATCAAGTTTAAAATACATCTATTATATTGATCATTCATATGATTATGTGATTTGTTTGATCTTTGTACACTTTTAGACTTTGATGTTCTAACCTTTAAAACACATCCATTGATCTTTCTGATCTGAACTCCTACATGTCATTGGATGTCCAATGTTGCACAAACTTTACTTATATATATCATTAAACATCAAAATATTTATCTCATGTCATTGCTTCATGATATTTTATAATGAATACGCTATGTCAATCTTATCAAACAATCTCGGTCTATAACTTGCCTTTGTCTCATTAAACATCAAACACTTGGACCCATTAAGTTCACTCACTCTATTAAATATTCATTTTATGATCCACCACTCACCATTATATATTTTGAAATTTTTTATCTTTATCTCTTCTTAGCTCTCAATAATGTGACACTGGGCATTAGCATGTGCCTTCTACACATTACTATCAATTCTTGCTATTGATACACTTGTCATCCTCACATTTATCATTGACTAATTGACTTTGGTATGATTTATTGGATCTTTAATGTATGATTAAGTGATAACCTTTTATCTTATAAAAAACTCAAAATTTACCTTGTGTACATTTGACTAAGTATGGGGACCATTTCAATTATGCCTAGAAGGCTTACTTTGCACCATCATATCTTTTGCTTTGCTCATTTGCCTTTTTTTAAATTTGGAAAATATAAACTAGGAATGATAAAAAAAAAAACCCATATGGTAATTTATTCTTAAATCCTTCACACATGTGAGATATAACACCATGAATGTACTCACTCATATTCTTCTAGCATAGAGCTAACTATGCTTAGAATTTCCTGAAAGGCCAACTTTATTCTTGCATAACTTTTGATGCATTTTATTGCATGACCTATAATTTAGTGAATAATATCCTATCACATAGTGGATTCCATCCATATATTAATCTTATCCAAAAACTTTCATATTCACAATATATGACATTATAAAAATTCCTACTCAACTTTATCTTACCATGTTTAAAATTGATTATGGGAAAACATTCTCAAAATGCCTGGTATCCCAACTTTGCTCATGCATATATTTTATCATGCTACATAATGTAACCTAAGATTTAATACATAAAAACTTGACACAAACATGAAAAAAATCATATGATCATTTTATATTAACACTTCTATGTGTATAAATCTTGACCTCATCAATATGCTTACTTGGTTCTGATCGAACCTTATTGCAACTTTGGCTAAGTATATAAAATTTGTGAATTTTTTATGAGTAGCCAACTTTGCATCCTCATATCTTATATAATGCTTCATCTCATGATTTAAAATTTGGGACATAACAAATAGGGATTAATGTTATCATAACCATATGACCCAACTCCCTCAGACTGATTTGTATATGGAGATTATGACATCAAAAACTACCTATTTAAATTTTCCAATCATAGACCCAAAATGTCAAGATGAACAAAATGAATAACTAGATGAATTCTACTCATGCACACATGTACTTCAATCATCCTTTAACTTTTATAGAATCCCTTGTACATCCTCAAATCACCATACTCAAACTTGAACATTAATGACATCCATAATGCCAATAATCTCCCTTTTGACATCAATGACAATCATATTGCCAATAATCTTCCCCTTTTTCATTGATGACAAACTAAATTCTCTGATATTCTAATATTTTGATCCTTTTCTGACATTGCTTACATTGGCTTCTGATGAGTATGAACTAAATCTATTCATACCAAACTTTCTCCCCCTTAGGTAATGGATCATTTGCCAAAACATAACTTGGACACATGTTTTGATCTTATTTATCATTTGCACTTTTTCTCCAAAATTTTGTAGAGAGCATTTGCTCTTTTTCTATCCCTTTCACATCAATTTCAAAGGGAATATTTCTCATTTTTGTCTAAATTTTTCTCTCCTTTATCAGATAAATGCATTTATCCAAGAATATACAACAATCAACTCATTAGAAATTTGCAAAAGTATGCATACATAAGTTGTTTTTTCTCTTCTAGGGATTAA
Organism: Torreya grandis; assembly: GCA_037957365.1. Taxonomy (NCBI): domain Eukaryota; kingdom Viridiplantae; phylum Streptophyta; class Pinopsida; order Cupressales; family Taxaceae; genus Torreya; species Torreya grandis. Next base: position 262,974 of record JARHVA010004715.1, read on the forward strand.
CAAAGCTTCTATGATCCTCCCCTTAGACTCATACTTTATCACTAGGATGTATTTGTGTGATGTAACTACCATTATAGATGATTATTCATCTACACAATCCTATGATATTATGAACTATCCAATTACAAAGTTTCACTTTGTTTATGCATGAAGATTCAATATATTATCAAAACACCTGACCTAGTTTGATCAAGTCATTATCACAACTTGCTTGAGTTATAATTTTTAGTAGACATCAGAACATATTCAACATGACTAAATCACTTCACATATGCTCCCCATCACATAATGTATATCTCCTCAAGCTATTCATGTTATTTGAGCTAGCTCCCCCTAGTTCCATATTCCATCTTCCTAAGCTTGGCCCTTCAATAACATCTATTTTTCACAATAAACTATTATACCTTTTCACCAATGGACTACCTATAGCTCACCATAACTTCATTTAACACTTTTATATCATAATTTTACACATTTTCTCTAGGTTTAGTGACCCAACTCATTACACAACCCAAGACACACAATGTCAAAGGTTTCTTACATTTGAACCATTATGCCAACCTCTGATACTTATTTCACACCAAGAGATAACCATCACACTATTCTATACCAAGATTTGAGATTCCACACCTTTGCTAACCTTGGATTCCTATACCATGGCCTTAACTCTTTAGATTTAATTGAGAAACCCTGTAATGTTTAAGAGCTAAAATAAATCATTTTTGAGCTCATTTATCTTCATCTGAACATTGGCATACCAACTCCAAATATGGGCACTCATTTCTTTCCTTCTAAAATATTTTGAAGAATACCACAACACCACTTAATTATCTACTAAAAGGAGTCTCTTAAGAAGCATAAATAGAGACACCCTACTTCACAATGTCTTAGAATAATGTGAAAGTAGGAGTTACCCATAAATCCTCATATTCCTTGTCATCCTTAGTCATCTTGTACTTGCATTTCTTCTTCTTCTTCTTCTTAGTCTTAAGATAAGTAACATGATCATCCATTATAATGTTCTCCTTTTATTATATGATTGTATTAATAATACATGGAGAAGACATAGATTCATGACATACCTTCTCATGTGATGAATCTTCCATGTAGTCTAGAATCTCATCACTATACACAAAAAATTGATGTTTTATGCATGAAACTTGCTTAGAAATATCAAGATGTTCACTTGAATCTATACACACTTTCTAAATATCCTCAGCTAGCATGTTGCACTTCACTTTGATCTTTGTCTTTTCATTTTCAACATGAGCATAAATTGAAACCTCTTGACATTCTCCAACCTCTGGGGCATTTTCTAGCATATCTTCATCTTTCACTTTCCATATAAGCTTGGGTGTCTTATATGTCCTACTTCCCCCCTTTTAAAAGACTTGTGAAACTTTTTTCATATTGGGAGGCATGACTTTATTTTTACTTTGTGTTTTTGGTCTTACAATGTTTGTTCTACATTATTTATCTATGTGCCAAAATTATTTCAATTATAGCATATTATATTTGTATCTAACAAGGGTGCAAATGAATTTTTGCTTACAATTTTTTTTCTCATTTTAGGTACAATTATACAATCAATATCCCTATGACCAAACTAATTATAGGTATAAAAATAACCATAAAAATATGAGTAATACTTAGTGATAGCATTTCTTTGTGTAGTATGAGAAGCTCTTCTAAAATTTGGCTTCTCCAAGTCTCTCAATTTTGTGTATCCATCTGCATTAGCTACCTTTGTCTTCTAAATCTTCCTTTCTTTAGGATTATTTTCTCATTTAGTTTTCTTCACATCAGAAATTATTGTATCTATATTTTTATCCATGCAATATTTCTCTTTCTTTTCTCCTAATCCTCCTTATTCTTTAAATTTGTCATATAACTTTGCAGATGTACTAGTTATGGGACTTCTACCCTTTTCATAACCAAGACTAGATCTTTATTTTGATGTATTTTGAGAGTTTATAAATTCAAAAAGAATTACTAAACCTCCTTTTAACTTTATACCTTTGTCTATTTATTCTTTAGCTTTATCATGTTCTTTTCTCAAAGCCACTATTTCTACTTCTAACTTTAAACATTCATCAAATATAGATTGTAGTTCAATTTTGACTATATATTCAATTATTTTAGCCTCTTAAACTTCTATATTTAGGCTCATTATCATCTAATAAAATATTTCAATACTTTTGGATAGTTTTTAAATTTCTTTTTATCCAATCTTCTTCTACTTTGAGTTCTATTTTCTCATCTTGTCAACCTCATGTAGAGCATATATGAGTTCACAGTCTAGGTCCACATCTCCTTCCTCTTATTCATCTGAGTATTAAAATTATTCTTGATCTACTAAATTTGATACTAATTCCATGAATAGGGATTCATTTCCCTCAACCACAAAGGCACAATCATGATCATCATCTGAGCTATCACACTCATCCAATGAATCACTATCTTCTCTTATATACAAGCTCTTCTTATTTGTTTATAAGTTCTTCTTAGAATAGTGTAACTTCATCATTTTAACATCTTCCTCTTGCTTAGATTTATCCTTTCTCTCATAATGGCATTTAGAATCAAAATGTCCTACCTTATCATAGTTAAAACATTTAAAGGGTGACTTACATTTATACTTTCAAGACCTCTTTTTAATCCTCTGAAAAAGTTAGCTTCTTTTTCATTAGTCTCCTTAGATATGGATGTAGATGATTCTACTTTTACTTTCTTGGATGCTTTGAATTAAACTTCTCTCTTGGAGGTATCGTATTCTCCCATTATCATCTCATAGGTAGTGAAGGTTCTATGCAACTCATCAACAATGAGTTTATCTATATCTCTTGATTCATCTATTGTAGATATTTTAGAGTCATACCTTGATGGTATGGATCTTAATACCTTTTTGAAAATGATTGTTTATTTCATCTCTTCTACAAGGACTCTAATTGCATTGACTATTTCATCTACTCTATGAAGGTAGTTTGTAATTTTATGTTTTTCATTCATTGTAAGACTTTCAAACATACCTCTATATGTTTGTAACTTGGCCTAGTTTACCTTCTCATCACCTTTATAGATGATTTTCAATTTTTTTTAGATACCTTGTACATTCTGATAATGCATTACGTTGACAAAATTTTATTTAGACAAACCACATAAAATAACATTCTTAGCCTTGGATTTGCTCTCATATGCTTTCTAGTAGCCTAATCAACATGAGTTGTGGCAAGAGTTGTATATCCATTTACAATAGACATCCATATATCAAACCCTAACAAAGATAAATATGTTTCTATGTTTAAGATCTAAAATGCATAGTTTGATCCATAAAAGATAGGTAACTTGTTTGAGGAAGAGCCTTCTTGACTAGCCATTTGTATTTAGTATCCAAGATCTACCTGAGCTGATTAAGCTTATACTAAGGAACTAGTGCTCTGATACTAATTATTTTCACATAATTATCTACTGAGAGGGGGAGGGGTGAATTAGTAGATTGTTTAAATAAATCCTTTTAAAGATAAACTAAAAATAATATTCATATTAAAATAAACATGTAGAGATCACACATACACAAATTCACATGACACCATATGTATACGTGGAAAACCCAATATGGGAAAAACCATGATGAGAATAGATCCTATAATCTACCATTTTAATCTATTCTCATAGTAAAAACCTCATTGGTTACACATTTTAGGGAACCGACCCTAAGGAGACACCAATCCCCTAATTTAAGAGGCCTAACTCTAAGGAAGCACCCACTCCCTAACTAAACACCAACTTAGCTTATCTGATGACACCCAAAAATTAGATCTATATTGAGCTACATATCAAAATTATAATATAGATTCATAAAATAATCCAATCCTTTATTCTCTATTATAGTTTTGGTCTATAAATGATCATACTCTCCACATTCTCTTCTCTTCTCTTCTTTCTACTCCTTCGATTCTGAGTCTCTAATATTTATCTATTTGGCACACTTCACTAATCTCTTTCTCTCTACATATCTCTCTCAATTTAACTTTGCATATTATAAATATGAAATAGCTCTAAAAACTTCTATTTTATCTTATATGACATATATATAATCATTTGATCTAGGTCTTTATATATTTTCTATGTTCACATTACTTTTCTAACACACCACACTCTGTTCTATTGGACTTTAGTTCCAATATTTAACCTAAAGTTTCCTACATCTTAAACTCATTATCCACTACCATGATTCCTAGTCTCATTACTATTTATAACATATACTAGACTCTAGTGTTGATGCACATGCATATTTACATAGATTTGATCAATTACAATAATCAAATTTATTATCTATGTCATAATTTATGTGTTACCTACATGTTTCTACACTTGATCATTAGACTTATCATATCTTTAAATATCAATCATTGATATTGAGTTTGGTGCCATTATCTGATGGTCTTTATTAAAACTACTCAAATTTAAAATTCATCCATTAGATTGATCTTTGATAGGATTATGTACTTCATTTGATCTCTGTATGCTTCCAAATTTTAACATTCCAACCTTTAAAATGCATATGTTGGTATTTATGATCTGAGCTCCCAAAATCCATTTGATCTTCAAATTTTCATGAAATTTACATATATATTATCACTAAACATCAAACTCTTTATCTCATCTCACTACTTCTTTAGCCTTTGGAATGAATATGCTTCATTGATCTCATCAAATAAGCTCAGTTTTTAACTTGCTTCTATCTCATTAAACATCGAGCACTTGGTCCCATTGAGTTCACTCATTCCATTGGATCTTCATTGTATGATCAACCACTCACCATTATATATTATGACAAGATCGATCTTTATCTCTAATTATCTCACAATAATGTGACACTTGACATGAGTGCATGCCTTTTGCATATTTATGTTAGTTTTCACTATTAAGACACTTGTCATCCTCACATTCATCATTGACTAATTGACTTTGTTCTTCAATGTATGATTAAGTGATAACTATTAATATTATAACAAGCCCAAAATTTTCCTTATCCATATGTAACTAAGTATGGGGACCCATCTCAATTATGTCTAGAAGGCTAATTTTGCACCATCATATCTTTTGCTTCACTCATCTACCTATTCTAAAATTTATAATGTTTAAACTAGGCATGATAATTAATAAACCCATATGATAATTTATTCCTAAATCTATCATGTGTTTTAGATATAATTCCATTAATATTATCACTCAAATTCTTCTGATACAAATCTAAGTACACTTAGAACTTCTTGAAAAGTGGACTTTGTTCTTGCATAACTTTTGATGCACTTCATCACATGATCTATAATATAGTGCATAATATATTTCATAGGGGATTCCATCCATATATTTATATTCTCAATAAACCTTCATATTTTTAAGATGTGACATCATAAAAATGAGTACTCAACTTTATCTTTTCATCTACAAATTTGATTGTGGAAAAACACTATCAAAATGCCTAGGAGCCCAACATTGATCATGCATATATTTTATTGTGCTATATTATGTGAATTGATATTCAACACATAAAAACTAGGAAAAAATATGAACAAACCCATATGATCTTTTTGTCTTAACACCTCCATGTGTTCAAATACCAAACTCATCAATATGTTTACTTTGATCTATTTGAACCCTATTGTAAATTTGGCTAAGTATAGAAACTTAGTGAATTTTTTTTGAGTAGTCAAATTTGCATCCTTATATCTTGTAGTATGCTATATAGGACATCAAATTTGGTACATAAAAACTATGGACTAATTTTTTCATGATCATTTGACCAACTCCCCTAGACTCTTCTACATGTGGCAATGGTGACATCAACAAACTACTTATTTAGATATTCCTATCATAGACCCAAAATGCCTAAATAAAAAAATTGTAGAACTGGATGAATTATACTCATATACACATGCACTCTAATCATATTTTACCTATGATAGGATCCATTGCACATCCTTAAATCACCATACTCAACCTTGAACATTAATGACATTCATTATGCCAATAATCTCCCTTTTGACATCAATGACAATCATATTTCCAATAGTAGGTATTCCAAGGCCCTTCGAGGTATCTCCTAGGAGATACCTTGAAATAATATTTTAATTGTGTGCATTAATAAAAATTAATCCATAAAATTTATAATACTAGGCTTTGTTATGATAACTGTAAAGGCTAAGGATCAATACATTTGAACTTTGCTCATACAGATATAAGAAAGGTTCAACAAACAAGGCCAAAATATAAAATTGAGTCCCCATTTATTGAGTAATAATAAGGGGATGTTGAGCAAAATAGTATCTACTAAGATAAACCTTGAAGATAGTACAAGACATTTCAAGGTATCTCCTAACAGATAGCTTAAAGGACATTGTAGTACCTTCAAGGCTACCTTGAAGGTATCTCCTAAGAGATACCTTTCAAACATGCATAAAGGTATCCTTGAAGGTATTACAAGGGCCCCTAAGGTATCTATATCTACTATAATAACCCTTGAAAGTAATATAAGACACTTCAAGGTATCTCTTAAAAGATACCTTGAAGGGCATTATAGTACCTTCAATGTTGCCTTAAATGTATCTCCTAATAGATACCTTTCAAACTTAATAATCTTATGCCCATGATGAGGTCATTGTAACTGACTTAAATAAGGAAGGACATTTGAACTACATGGTCTACTAGCTAAATCTACACAATTGGTTAGTTTTGACTAGAAATCATGTAGTGTGCTAAGCTTTTGAAACACTTTAAGTTATCTTAAACTGTATTTGTTCAATTTTTGACGGATAGGTATATGGAGAAAATATAAATGTTTTGAGGTAGGTGTTCATGGTGTTCAAGCCTTCAAAAATTAACATTCCAAGAATAAGTTTAATAAATTCTGCATGTTTAAAAGCTAAGTACTAGTCAGGTATTTGGCTAAGTGACAACTTATTTTGGAATTTTATTTTGGATAAATCAATAAAATTTACTTCATATAATTTGTTTTAGGATTTTGGCTAAGTGTTGGGAATTATTTCAAACATTTTATCCAAAACAAAAATCTTGAAGACCCTATTTATTTTAAACATTTTGTTCACAGTAAAAGCCTATGTGTTTATTATTTTAGGAAAATTGTCCCACACAATTTTACCAAAGGGTATTTTTTGGGAATGTGTCTCAATATAAAAGTCCCCAAGACCTAATTATCTTGGAAAATTTATCTGAGGAAAAAACTAAGTACAATACCATTCAAGGAAATTGTCCAAACAATTTTCTCAAATACTTAAATTCTCTTAGACATTTTGTCCACAAAAAAAAAACCTAAAGGCTCATTCTCTCAGACATTTTACCCACAAAAATAGTTGAAAAAATATCCTTTGTAAAAAATTATTGAAGACAAAGATATATTTATTTTAGGTAAATTGGTCAAAACCAAAATCCTAATGAAATAGTTTTGAGATAAATGTCTAATGTTAAACCTCTAATAAAATTGTTTATTTTTGGGAAATTAATCCAATAGGTTAAATTATGGGTGCATAATTTTCAAGTTCAATCCATGATAGATAGATATTTAAATTCAAAAAATCCCAAAATGTTTTTGAAACCGTCAACTTCAAACATAGAAAGTGACCATTGGCTTTCAAATATTTTGGGAAAATGGTGTTTTTTGTAAAGAATAGAGAGGGGAGTCTTAAATGGATTATATATTTAATTCACCCCTTCCTATCCTTGATTATTTCATATAAGGAATCCAACTATGCCTTACATTTTGATGCTACATTGTTGTATCTCAAAAATTCATTCACCTTCACTACTGCCTGCCTTCCATCAAGTAACCCTGCTACTTGAATTGTCATATTTGTTACACTATAAAGGTGCTCAAAAACATACTGCAAATATTGAAACTTTTGGGATACAAAGGTGATAACTTGGGATATGAATGTACTCACATGTGATCTCAACCACAATGATTCTATGATGAACTCAAGTGTTGGTTTCAAGTTTGTGGCCTCATTTTTTATCCTCACCCAATAAGACACATATAATTACCGAACCATGGTGAGGATACCAATAGTCTAGGAGTGAGAGATAAGGTTATTCTTTAGTTGATATATTTATTGGTCCTTTACCAAGGAATCTAGGTACATCTATTGCTACAATTATAACTCTACACCTATAGAGTCTAAGAGAATATTGTGGATTTACATGAGCTCCATTTATTTCTATTACAACTTATTCTCTATGACCTACTTCTCCTTCTTTAAGACATCTATCTTGGTCTCCAGTTCAAATACATGAATTTGTAGCTATGACCTTTTCCTAGTTTTCACTTGGAAGCATTCATTGGAAATGCATCTCTGTAGGTCAAAAATTATATGAGTGAGCTCTACGTCTTTAGAATTCACATCTTAATTAAGTTGGTCAACATTATCATTCACCCTTGTGAGTTCTACCTTTATCTTATCCAACTAATGGCTGACCTTGATATAGTCCATAGTGATGAACTTATATGTTTCCTCCATTAATTTGATCTTATATGTGGGTCTATTCTAACTGAGGTTGAGGTTGGTGGCATGTATCGAGTAGTCCCCTAGCTGTATCTATCCTTGGGGATTGAATACTTGGGGTGCCATGTTTGATATCATTAGATATTATTGTATTGGGTCAAATAGTGACTCAATATGAGACACTATTATGGTGTTAGCTATATTTCCTATTCATTCCTCTACTTGGGCCTCTTAGGATTTTATTTTAGTTTCTAACTACTGATGGAAATACTCTTGTGATTGAATATTTCCCCCATGAAGGGGGATCCTTGTGGTAGACTGAAAGGAATGGTCACTTGATGATATGAAGTAGAAAAAAATTTTCCCCTAGAGATGAGTAGGTGAAGGGATAGGGTTGAAGTTGATAAATGTGGGAGGATGCAAAGAGGAGTGATGGGAAATTACACCATTATGGGTGTTGATGTGATGGATGACGGTAGGAGAGTGAGAAAAGGCATAAGTGAGGTGATCAATTGGGTAGTGGAGAGTATTTCAAGATCAATGAAAACTATGGAAGGTGAAAGTGTATTGAATAACATAGTAGAAGTGGATATAAATGGGTGAGAAAATCACACCTTCTTTTGTGGGGGCTATGGTGGAGGACTAGAAGCTTATGCCTGAAATTTGGATTGAGGTGGCTCTACCTCATGTTGCCTTGAAGTGTTTTATTATTGTTTTTGGGTATTTGGGTGCAGATATAAAAGACGTAGCTAGATGATAGGCCTCCATATTATGTAATCTTCTTCCTTTACAAGAGAAACATCCTCTAATTTTTTTGAATGGGTATCCTCCTCTTCTTCATGGATACCTTGAAGGTATCTCCTAAGAGATATATTTCAAACATGTAAAAAGGTACTATTGATGGTACTACAAGTCCCTCCAAGGTATATCATAAGAGATATCTTGAAATATAATTCTAACCATGTGCATTTTCAAGGTATCTACTTAGATACCCATTGAAGTTACTATAAACACATGTTTGAAATTATCTCCTATGAGATACCTTATACATTATAAATGTGAATTAGAGTACATTAAAAGGTACTAAAAATCCATTCAAGGTATCTCCTTAGAGATACCTTTAAATAAAATTCCAATTTTGTGCATGTTGAAGGAATGTTAGTAGATTTTCCTATAAATTCTTTAGAACATGAAAATTATAGGTATAGCTTGCACAATAGGAAGAAAAAAGTAATCATAATAGCATGAGTAAATTTAAAGAATATTAAATTATATACATAGAAACAAATATAAAGATAAGCTAACATGGTACTAAGAATTTTGGGTGATAAACAACATAATACAAGATAGGATAGGCTAAAACAAAATAGAGTAAAAACTGCACACTATGCATAGGTAGAAAAATATTAGGAAAACAATAATAGAGATAGTATATTAATCCATATCACACATCAAAACAATATTAGATAAAATTAGAGCACTATATATATATATATATATATATGTATGTATGTATGTATGTATGTATGTCAAAAAGCTATAATGTGAAGAGATAGATCCATGTAAAAAGATATATATATATATATATATATATGTGTGTGTGTGTGTGTGTGTGTGTGTGTGTGTGTGTGTGTGTGTGTGTGTGTGTGTGTGTGTGTGTGTGTGTGTGTGTGTGTGTGTGTGTGTGTGTGTGTGTGTGTGTGTGTGTGTGTGTCAAAAAGCTATAATGTGAAGAGATAGATCCATGTAAAAAGATATATATATATATATATATATATATATATATCTTTTTACATGGATCTATCTCTTCACATTATAGCTTTTTGACATACAAAAAGAGAAGATTCATGACATTATTATATCCATCACTTTGATAACAAGGCTAAAAACATCTAAAAGATCATATAGATGACAAAATGATACTCTGTGCACATGTATCTACTCCATGTACAACACTTTCATAGACTTAAACTATTGTTTTATCCCAAGACAAAATTTGAACTTTGATCTTGGTTAAAGCTATAAATGGTTAGCCTTTCACAAAAGTTGTAGTATTAATTTTAAGTGTTGTTTACCAATTTAAACCCTTGTTACACTAATTAGACTCCCTTTGGGTTTTTAAATAAGTAGGATACTTGCTTACTACCCTTTACAATTTTCCATAGACTAGCATAACCAAGTGGCAATCCAGGTTAGGGGTATTCAACCAACCTAGCCCCAATCTAAATGCTTATGACTATGTTATAAAGTATATTTTTTTTAATAAATTACAAAACTTGAACTATGCATTTACCTACTATGTAGGTCATGCCAAAGTTTGGCCATGGAACTATGTAGGTTGTGGCTACTTGAACTATGCCTTTATATCTAACTTTCTCTTCTAAAAAATTTCTTGGAGCCCATGTGGTGGAATTAAATTAGGTTCATATATGATATGAACAATAGTTGGTTCAACCTGCAAGAGTTCATGCCTAAGAATTTTAAAATTATCAAGTACTTCCCACACCATGGTAAGAAAAATGCATAGTGGAATATGAATTATAATCAAATAATACACATCTAGTTATTTTGTGATGATAAGGAAGTCTATAGGATTTTACATCTTAAGATATATATCTAACACAATATCATCCAACCTATCTATAGTCTTTTAAGCTTAAATATCCATATATGTGTTGTTCATTGTCTCATTCTACTAGACCTAGAGATTCTTCATCATGGTATCGCTAGCATTTAAAAACTATTAAAATGTGTTGTTTAGTGTTTTATTAGTATCCATTTGATCATTCAATATATGTTTAGCTTTATCCACCATTGAAAATTATAGTTTAGTAGAATCTAAGGATTAGTCAAGTTACTACCTCCAATCAAGTATTACTTGCATAATCTACTTAGCCTAATGTGTAGTAGTATTTAGGACCTATACATATTCCTCTAGAAGTCTAAGAATGACTTATGTATTAGTGCAGATAGCCTTCCCATGGGTGTGCAGTTTATGTGCACTCACCCAATCCTTTATTAGCTAAGTCAGTAATTTAGTGAGTTATTTTTCCTCAAACATTACTTGATTATAATGAATTGCATAACTAGAGTAGGATAAGAGGAATTGATGAGTTTCATATCCTCAACAATTCAATTTTATGCTTCTACTCCTTCAATTTTATTGGATAATGGAAACTACGAAACATCCAAAGAAGTCTCCATGGAACTAAAATCAAGCACAGTAGATCTCATTCTGACTATGGTATGAGATGGTGTAAATTAAGACAATGGAAGTAAGAAAGTGTTACAATGAGATGATGTGGTAGGGACATCCCATAACCATTGGGTAGAGCAGAGAGACTTTAGAAATGAAGTCTTCTCTAGTGCACTTTATTGGATCATATCCTTGTGGGAAGCTTATTATTTGGTAGATTAAATCTCTACATCTAATTTTTCCTATTCATATTTATATAATACCTCTTGGTGATCCCTTATCTTCTTTTTAGCTTCTACTTCTTCATCTTTCTTTCTTTCATTTTGAGCTTCTTCAGCCTTCCTTTTCTCAACCTCAGCTTCTTTAGAATTCTTTTATTTTTATTCTTCCTCGATTCACCATTTATCTTGTTATTATTACACATGTTGGGATTTTTATGCAGATACTTGTTCCATGGCATCTTTATTCTCTTTGTTATTCTTTTTTTCTCTTTTTACTCTCTTCATTCTTCAAAGCCTCTTCCTCATGATTTTAGGTATCATGTGTAGCATCCATTTCTTCTACTAGATATAGCATAGTAGTATCTATGGATCCCTAAATTACATATGCATCATCTATTTCCATGTTTTATTGTGAGTACTCCAAAGATTTAGATTTGATTCCCAAACCTCTATGCATGAAAATATTTCTTGACTTGGCCAAAGGGACAAGTTTATTCTTGTGTCTCCTCATGCCCCTAAACTTCACCTAATAGGCACTACTTGTTATAGATGGCTCTTCAAAAGATACCATACATTCTAGTATGATGGTTGAAGGCCTCACCTAATGATGATTATGTTGTTTATGAATCAATGGATGTATCGGGATCCCTTCCTCTTGTAGATCTATAAATTATGTAGATGATGAAATAGCTTCTAGATATTTTTAGACAATTTATGATGTAAATTCGTCCTGAGCTTCTTATTTGCCTATAGTATCCACAATAATAGAGTAAGGGGGTTGTGTAATTTTGAAAAAATGGTCACTTCTTACCTTATTATACACTTAGCAAGTCTGCATTACTTTCTATAAAAATAGCTCCTTCTCCTTATCATAGACCTTTTGGCTAGTGTATTTGATCATGCATTAAATAACTTTCTATTAATCAACCCCCAACTTTGAAAGATTGTACTCCCAAGCTATCCTTGGCACATGTGGGTTATTTAACCAAAGCTTAATTTTCCTTGATCTCTTTCTTGATGGTGGTGGTGAGGATCTCTATACAATTCCCTTCCATTTGATTTTTTCTTGTTTTGGGGGAAATATAGATTTTTATGGTGAGGCTTGTGGTTGTGTAGCTAGTTTTGGTTTTTCTTTTTCGTTCCCATGTTGTTGTGTACCTAGAGGGATGGTTTGAATATGATGCATTGATGTTGTGACTAGGGTTTTTTGCCTTCATAATTTGGCTTGTGCTTCAATTATTGTGATGAAAAATGGCATTAGAGTCATATTTGGTGTGGAAAAATCATGCACCTTTATTTGAATACCATTGTACATCTTTGTTACCAATGTATGCTACCCCAAATATTGCATGACTTCCTATGGAATTTGAGGGTGTCACTTAATCAAATATAGAGCCTCAATCCACCATGTGTTAAACCATCCTAGTTTCTCATAATATTTCCTTATCTTAGTCTAAGTCATGCCTTTGAGGATATTAGTAGGCCAAAATTGTAAAATAACATTAACTAGGCCTAGCAGGGACTTCCACTGGGTGCAGCGTCACAATAAAACTAGAAAGTGATATTAGAAATTTTATGAGTTACCTAAAACTACGTTCTCAATATTAGTGGTAAGATCAAATGCAAGAAAATCAGGCCAATTTAAGTTATCATTCTAGTGTATCATGCAATACACAATGTCAATTACTCCTTTTGTTTCCTACTTGGCCTGCTTCATTGTCTACCAAAACCTCTTTGTAATGCACTCTAGAAGAATGTGCATTACAATGTACTCAATGGAGTCAACTAGGGTTCCTCTACTTTCCATAGTGGTAAAATTCTCCCAAATAAATGATTGAATTGGTGGTGTAGTGGACTTATATGAAAATTAAAAAAATCCATGATTTGGAAGGTCTATGGCTCTTACCATGGTCTATGTATTGATCCAAATGGTGATATCTCTATACAAATGATATCCCCTTGGTTTTATTTAATTAATAATGTATGCATGACCTCATAATTTTTTTTAAATTTAGGTAAGTTTATTATCCTCTTTGTATCATAACCCTAAAGTAGATGTTGAAGTGTAAGAACTCCTGTTTGTACACCTAGTTGTGTTGATAGGGTGAAGAGAGTAACTTCAATCATTTCCACAAAGTCAAAGGGATCCAGGTCATTGAATATGGTTTGTTTAATACCTAACTCAATCCTTATTTCTTCCTTATTTTCATCTATGAGAGGGATAAATAACTTGTTCCTATCCATGACTAAACCTATAATCTATGTTGTTTGATTGCTTTAATCTATTGAAATATAGGTATTGATTTTTTTGCACAGTAGTATATAAAGAGAAAATGGTAGAATTATCTTATTTTCCAAATTATATAGTGTTTTTTTCAATTTTACCATACTTCATTTTATGTCTTTCAACATCCAATTTGCTCTTTCCAACCTCTTTAAATGCACTGACTACTTATGCATGAGTGTTCTTCCTCATCTTTAATATTTTATCTTTGATGATGACCTTATTTATCTCCCAAATATTTAAATTAACCCATAGTGTGGTTTTTATGTTACCTTATTTCACTTCATATATCCACTTTGTTTAATTAATCCACCTATCACATCCTCACTTGATCTGCATCGAATAAGATGTAATATTTTAAAACACCATGTCATTAATGGTCTTGCATGACTATTAGTAGTCCTTCTACCATACTTGTTTATCTCTACTATTTTCTTCAAAAAATTAAAAATAATGATATTTTACATTTTGGAATAACTTATTTATGTCTATCCTAACTCAAACATCTTGCTCTGTTACAAAAACTAATTAAATACACACACACCTCATCTAAACCTTGTTTATGAGTTCAAAACCTTGACTTATGAAAGATAACTTATTCACATGATCTATCTTCTCTAATACATTAAAAAAACATTAAAACACCTATACAAACCCATTAAGTTCATTCATCCTTAAGTAGAAGGCTTACGACACTTAGTTTACTTGTAGGTTAGGTTATCTTCCTTGTAGCCCCTTTTCTCTTTTTATTGGCCATATATTTCCATATTTTATCTTAAACCTAAATGTATATTCAATTTTGGAAACCTATTAATCCCTTACACAACATACCTGAGAATCAAATGTGGTTCCTTTGTATGGATTTTTACTTCCCTTTATAAGCCCTACTCTAATTAACCCTTCTTTCATACAAAACTCCTTGTATTGATCAAATTATAGAATTTATATCCAAAAAATATACATTTATAGATACCCATTAGGCCCTTACAAGTTAATAAAAATTTTATTGTACCTATCCTTTAGACAAAATCACTTTTCTTAGATAGGCCTATTTTCTTTTACATGCATTCACCTAGGACTCACTTGAAATGGAATATTTCAATACTTACCCATATTTTACCATCCTAATACCACATTAAATAATTATATAAGATATATAATATTAGGATTAAAAAAATTCATGCATTTTTATTAGTTTAATCTCATTTTAGAGACCAATCCCTAGAACTAGGGTTTTTTAAGCCTACACAGGGTCGAAAGCAAGCATAATGCAATTGTGAGTGTTTTTGAGTGTTTCAAGGGTTAAAATTTGATGTTTAGGGTATGAATAGATTTAATTCATCTTAATAATTCATAAATAAAGGCACATTATACCTATATCACTTCTAAACATGGAAATCTAACTTGCTTAGACTATGTTTCTTGACAGTGAGCAGAGTTCCTTAGGTTTTCTTCCCAATTCCTTTATTTAACAAACTTTCAATGTGATGTTCAAGATTTTTAACAATATAAATATCCTTTTTTTACCTTTAATCATGTTATATGATCTCTATCTAACCAATGGTTTCATAAAACATGTAAAATCTTTACTACCTACTTGCACTTTGTCTCTTATAGGCCTGAGAGCAAATTCTTGTGATCTTAAGGCATATAAAGGGTTTTATGTCTTAATTTATCATCATATATTATCTCATTTATCTCACATACATATCCTTATTTTTATTTAAACTCCATGCATTCACTTTCACATTGATCTAATGTGGCAATAGTGGACTGTGTGTATGCTTGAGTACCCTACTCATACCCTACTCATTAATTCTCACAACATTTAACCCATTATAAACTTCCTAAAACAAAAAACAAGTCTTTTATTATTTATCAACATAATTTTTATAGGTTATTCATGCATATTATTATGCCAATATATGTTCATTAATCTGTATGCTCAAAATAAACACACATACATAGGTCTCCATACTATGTAAGCCATACCTCTTATACATGAGAGCATTATTTACATACAATAACATGAAAATAAAAAATATATATTATTGATAAATCAAGAATACTTACAATATATAGGTTACCATTCTCAATGGCCAATGGTATCACAAATCCTTATTAGACACTTCATATCTTCTCCTTTTCTTCACATGCAATATCCACTTTCTCCATTACATTGTTACATGATTTGATATCCTTGTTCACCTCTCTATCTCTTTCTCCTTTAATTAAATTTCCTCCCTCTATATCTCTCCTCTTATCTTACATTACTTTATTTTATTCCCTTCAAACATAAAACATATATTAGTCTTTTTGAAAGAGTCTCCTCTCTCCTATGCCCAACTTGAGCTCTAAGCCAAATAAACAAGAGATATTTACTCAAACCAACATACTAAATGGGAAATATTATGTAACAACATCCTAGGCTTGGAAGATTTCAACCATCTCCCTTATTTTTTCCACAAGCCAATATTGGCTTCCAATGTGGGGATTCTCTCCAACTACTTTTCACACTTTTTACATTTTACATTTTACTCCTCTTAAGATAACATTTGGAGGGAAATAGAAGGATTTGAATTTAAACTCAATCATGATTAGAACTTTCATGCCTATTGAAGGTTATTCTCAACTTTACCATGTCTATCATGGAGGTGAACGTAGATTCTCCTACATCATACTCTCTCTATAGAAAGGATTTGAACCTTAGTTAAAATGTGTTTGCTTCCTCCATGCCTTAGAACTCATTATATGCGTAGATCCCAAGGTCTTGTTGTCAATTCCAATGTTTTTCCTTATTTGAGATACTTTTTACCTTTCATCTTTATTTTCTTCCTCTTTTATTATGTTCTTCTCCTCATCTCTTTTTCAATTGTAATGTCCCATCTCCATGTTTCACTCTCATACATGTGGTCAACATCTTATTGATCTTCTTGGTTCAAGAGTTTTTCCATTGAGATATGGACTTCATTCATCTTGACCTCTTCAAAATCTTCAATGAAAGCATCAAAAACCACCTTATAATCAAAAAATTGAGACCATGAAGTCTCTTGACTGCTTCCACTTTCATGTTCTTTGTTAAAAATTGCCTTTTCCATATTAGTGTGTTATTTTCTTGCTTCACTCTCACTAATGGTGTTCTCACCATGGATTGTACCTATACACAACTCTCTTAGAGAACTAAAGAGTTCCAACATTCTCAAATCCTCCTTTAGTGAGGTCTCATCTATCTCACCATCCTCTTCATAAAACTTGCAATCATCATCCTTGAGGATTTTTTATCCTTTACTTGTCTCATACCTCATTCCATATTTTCTTGGCTGGTCTTCATAAAAATCAACTTCTTCATCAATATACTTATAAAAAACAATTGAAACATCATTACCTTTTATCTCCTTTCTCTTTTCAATCTCTTCTTGAAGCCATATTGTTTTTTATTTTCTTTCAATGAGGTATTGATTTGTTTCATACTCACCTCTTTCTCATTATCCATCCATTTAGAACTCTCACCATGTTGAATGTTAGTCCTCATAGACACTTTCCATTCCTCATTTTCCATAAAAATATCATTATATGACTCAAAAACATCATCATAAATAATTTGTTTACCTTTTACCTCTTTGGTGTACTTGTGAAACCTCTTGTCTTCATGGAATACCTCTTCCATACTCATCATCTCATCTTTATTCTCTTGGCTACTTATATCATCTTCCATCCTCCTCCATGGATTACTTTGTTCAAGCTCCTCTTCACATACATCTTCACTCTTTGTCTTCTTAGGTAACCATACTTGAATCTTTCTCTTGTCTTTTGACTTCTCAAGCCATTTAGCATCATGTAACCATGCTCTTGTGCCAACAAATCAATTTGTCTTGTCCTTCTATCTTCTTGCATAGATATATTCATATTAGGAGTATGAAGAAAATCAATCTTAATAGGTAAACTTGCCTAATTTCTTACTTGTTGCTTGGGTGTATACTTCTTCCACCATTTAGGCATTACATATCCATGGTTAATTATTTTATTTGAGAGCTCCACCTTCCTCTTTGCTTCTCTAAATTGTATATCAACAAATCCATTCTTATGATAATAAGAAAAATAAACTTTTTAATTCACCTTTACCTCCTTAATGGATTGTTACATGGGTTCTTTGGCTTGCAAGGTTTCTTAATGTTTGTAATTTCCTTTTCCTTTATGTTTGGAAATTCTCTTGCTTATTCTTGGTATTACATGGCATCATGGAATTCATCTTCATATTCCATATCTACTCCTGATTGTATAAGGTACTCAATACCTTCCTCATGCATTAAACAATGCATTCCTTATTCTTTATGTACAACAACAAACTCCTCTTCCTCTTTTGCACATCCACTTGTGCACTTGGTGTCTTCTCTTACACTAATATTCTAATTTTTCAATGCCTTTCTCTTGACCTTCAGAAGGATGTTCATACCTGAAATTACCCATTAAAATACAACATTAGATGTAAAAATAAGAGACCAAAATATCCCTATGAGTGTTCTCTTTGCCAACACTCTCATCTTCTCAAGTGCTCTTCCTAGTACTTCATCCTCTCTTTATTTTCTTCTCTTGTTCTCCACAATAAGAACCTTTTTCACCACCTCTTTCTCATCTTATTACTCACTTGGTAACTTATTCTCACTCTTACCTCTATGGTATTCACTTTTATTGGCAATATCCTTTTGCCTTCTTCTCCTCTTCATTAGGAGATATATTGGCCACTTCAACTCTTCCTCATTAACCATACCCATGATTTTATATTC
This sequence comes from Torreya grandis, assembly GCA_037957365.1. Taxonomy (NCBI): domain Eukaryota; kingdom Viridiplantae; phylum Streptophyta; class Pinopsida; order Cupressales; family Taxaceae; genus Torreya; species Torreya grandis. The sequence continues at coordinate 281,981 of JARHVA010004715.1, forward strand.
AAATTCATCGAAGAATCATATTTATCTACAAACTTAGATAAATATTTCTTCAAACTAGTAATCTCTTTATCAATTTCACTACTAGTCATACCTCTCTTCTTTTGGATGCTTGCTTTCTCCTTAGTACTCTCATGTACTCTACTACTCTGCATTCTTCTCAACAATATCTCCATCTCTGAGATATTCAACTAGGTCTTTTCCACCTTGGTCACTTTATCCATTTATGTCCTTATCTATGTACTTTTCACCCTAGTCTTTTGGTCCACTTATCTCACCCAAGCCCTTATCCTTGTTTGGTCTTTTGATAATTTTTTGGATCTCACCTAGGTCTTTTGCACCCTAGTATTTTGATCATTCTTCCAAATCTTGTAAAAACTCATTAGTAATCATGATAATAAAATATTTACCAAATTCCCAAGAGATTCATGCTATGCTACCAAAATTTATGTCCATCCTAACTCAAACATCTTGTTATATTATAAAAACTATGTCAATACACACACACCTCCTCTAAACCTTGTTTATGAGTTCAAAACCTTGAATTATGGAAGATAAATTATTTAAATTATCTATCTACTTTGATACATGACACACACCTTAACACACCTATATATACCCATTAATATCATTCATCCTTAAGTAGAAGGCTTAAGACTCCTAGTTTACTTGTAGGCTAGGTTATCTTCCTTGTAGCCCTTTTTTCTATTTATTGGCCATATATTTCCATAGGTTAGCTTAAAATTAAATTTATAGGAATTTTTTTATACCCATAAATCCATTACACAACATACCTAATAATAAAATTTGGTTCTTTTGTGTGGATTTGAACTTCCCTATATAAGCCCTACTCCAATTAGCCCTCCTTTCATGAAAAGCTCCTTGTGTTGATCAAAGTAAAAAATATATATAAAAAAATACATTTACAAATACCCATTAGTACCTTATAGGTGAATCAACCATTTATTTTACCTCTCCTTTAGACAAAATCACTTTTCTCAGATAGGCCTATTTTATTTTGCATGCATTCACCTATGACTCACTTGGAATGGAATATTTCCATACTTACCCATATTATACCAGCTCATACAACATTAAATAGTTATATAACATATATAAGTGTAGGATTAAATAATTTAAATCATTTTAATCAATTTAAACTCATTTTAGATACCAATCCCTTGATCTAGGGTTTTTCAAGCTTGCATAGGGGTGAGAGCAAGCATAATGCAATTGTGAATGTTTTTGAGTGTTTAAAGGGTTAAAATTTTATTTTAGGGTCAAAATAAATGTAATAAATCTTCCTAATTCATAAATAAATCCACATTATACCTATATCCCTTCTAAACATTGAGATCTAACTTACTTATATTATGTTTCTTGATAGTGAGCAAAGTTCCTTAGGTTTTCTTCACAATTCCTTTGTTTAACAAACTTTGAAGGTGATGTTTAAGCCTTTTAACAATATAACTATCCTTATTTTTCATTTAATCATGATCATCTATAGGATCTATATCCAACCAATTTCATCATAACACATGAAAAATCCTTACTACCTATCTGCACTCTATCTCCTATAGGCCTTAGAGCAAACTCTTATGATCTTAAGGAACCTAAAGGGTTTTATGTCTTAATTTATCATCATACAGGATCTCATTGATCTCATATACCTATCCTTATATTTATATAACATCCATTCATTCACTTTTATGTTGATCTATTGTGGCAATAGTGGACTATGTGTATGTATGAGTACCCTACTCATACTTTGCTCATTCATTCTCACAACATTTCACCCATTCTGAACTTCCTACAAAAAAACACAAGTATTGGATTTTTTATCAATATAATGGTTAAAGGTTCCTCATTCCTATTATTATTTCAATATATATTCATTAATCCTTATTCTTAAAAGAAACACACACACATGTCTGCATACTATGTAAGCCAGACCTCTTATACATGAGAGCACTATTTGTATACAATTACATGAAAATCAAATATCTATCATCTTAATCAATAAAGAATACTTAAAATAAAAAGTTTAAAATATCCCATTCTCAATGCTCAATGGATTATCAAAGCCTTATTAGACACTTCATGTCTTCTCCTTTTCTTCACATGCAATCTCCACTTTCTCCCTTACATTCTTACATGCTTTGATCTCCTTGTTCACCTCTCTATCTCTCTCTCTCTTTGAATGAGATGTCATCCCTCTCTATCTATCCTCTTCTCTTACATTAACTTATTTTTTTCCCTTCAAACATAATACACATATTACTCTTTTTGAGATATTTTCCTCTCTGCTACACCCAACATGGGCTCTAAAACAAAAAAATAGAGATATTTACTCAAACCAGCATACCAAATAGGAAAGATTGTCTAACAACATCCTATGCTTGGAATATTTCAACCATATCCCTTATTTTCTCTACAAGCCAAGATTGGCTTCTAACATGGGGATTATCTCTAACTACGTTTCACCCTTTTTACTTTTTACATTTTTCACAATTACATCTTACTCCTCTTAAGACAACATTTGGAGGGAAATAAAAGGATTTAAATTTAAACTAAAACATGATTATAACTTTCATGCCTATTGAATGATATTCTCAACTTGACCATGTCTAGAATGAAGGTGAATGTAGATGCTCCTACATCACTTATTAAATGTACTTAATAATTTTTAATATGTATACCCATAAGATCCTCTTGGTCTGTACAAGCACATAACAATAGATGCAATAAGACTCCTTATCCAAGGACCAATAAATCCAAAAGTTTAATAATGACCTTGCCTCCTACTCTTAGACCATAGGTATCCTCACCATGGTCCAATAATTTCATGTATCCTATTAGGAGAGAATAAATAATGTGGACACAAACTTGAAGCTAGTGCTTAGGTTCATCACAGACTCACATTAACTAGGTACACATGTGAGTGAAACCAAAAACTTAAAGTCTTAGTCCCTTTCACTGATGACACATGTCATCATGGCACTCCTCAAGAAATAAGGGAGTCATTCTTTGAATAAAATGCATGCCATTGGTTGAGGATAGTGGGCCCTAGTTTTAACAATAATTTCTAAGGTAGTTTGGAGGGAGACACACATCACCATAACACTTCTTACATATCCCTAGGATTTCATACATGAAGTTAAATCTATTAGTCTACAAGTAAATAAGATGGATATACTTGGAATAATCATAGAGAGTCACTCACCCAGTGAACTTGAAATAGTTTTTGAGTGTTGAAATTTTGTGGGTTCACGGGTTCATGCCACATGCCCTTGACTATTAAAAAATGAAGTATTAATCTTAATGGCATAGGTACCCTTGACGGTATTACAAGGCCCTTTAAGGTATCACCCAATATTACCTTTAAGGGTACCCATATGCATGTTTGAAATGTATCTCCTAAGAGATACCTTCACTCTTTTGGGTCCACAATAGAGGTTAAAATTAAATACAAGATCCCAAAATATAAGATTCTAATCATTTTCCATAATTTTTTTTATCAAAATTCTAATTGCTCATTATCATTTTGTATTGTAATAAAATACATGGTTGAATATTGACTTAATTATCTATTTTTCTCTACATGGATATTCTACTCTGATGCATGTTTTAAATGTATATCCTAAAAGATACCTTCAAAGTAATGAAGCAAGAATTGAAGTATGCATTATATGATATTAACATATATGATTTTTTTGGATTGATATAAACCATGTCATTAAAAAAATGTTATACATTGTATTTTTAACATTCTTAGGTTTTAACATGTCTCCATGCTTATGTTCTAGTATAAATATAGATTTATCTCCTACATATAGGTATAAATAGGACTAAATTTATATATAACCTGATTAACAACTATTTTAATGTTGAATCTCTGGAACCCATAAATCTCACTTCCACATACCACAATGAGTAAATACCTATTGAATTTGTAAGTGTTAATGTGACTAAATATTTTGATCCAATTCTATGGCTTTCATTTCCTAAAACTTTTGTGGATAATTTTGGGGATGTAGTTGATAGTTTTACTATATGGAGCACAACAATGATGAAACATGTCAAATACAAGTTTTTTATAGATAATGACATGGAACAAAGACAAAATAATTTGAGTTTAGTTCTACATATAAAACCATTGCAACAAAAAACCACTTGATTAGATTCATTTGTTCAATATATCAATTATCCTACCACATTTCAAATCTTAAGAAAAACTTTTCTTGGGGAAAGGGTACATTTGTTGCACAAATGTATAACTCTTACAAATGATGAAAAATTTGCTTTTGGCTATGTTGAATTTACACAACTAGGGGATATTTTTTGTTGCATTATTATCCCAATGTTAGAAAATGAATTAGAAATTTAAATAAGGCAATATATACAAATTGTGACATTTGAATTACATATGTAACTAAAAAATCTATCATTAGATGGCCTTCCAATAAAATAGTGGACACTAAGACTTGTAGATAAATAAGTTTACCATACAGTAAACCAAAGGAGAGAGAGATTGGAAACATTTGGGATATAGTGGATAATGAATTTACTCCTTACCTAACATTCCTAGTACAAAGGCATCCAAAAAAAATGAAATTGTACCTACAAATACTTAGAACAAAAAATAAATCAACCAAACACTTCACTCAGCCAAGTGGAGTTTGATGAAAGCATAGATAGTGATATTTAAATAATGTATACATAAAAATTTTGCACCAAAAAATGTAATTAGTTATGATTATCATTTAGGATTATAAAACCTATAAATATGAGTTTTCTTTATTCCACCATAATAAATAGGAGGCAACATGTGTTGAATGCCCTTTCTGGCGGTTTGTTTAAGAAAAATAAAAAAACTAGCATTGATTTTTATGGTATAGAGATCTGTTTGGAAGGTTGGCTTAAAATATATGGATTGAAGAGAATTATCTTTTATAAAATTCAAAATTTTCACAAAAAAGAATAATGAAATATATTTCATGTAGGAAAATTTTGACAAAATCTGCAAAGAAGACAATGGCAACTAAATATTTGTTAGACCAATTGGTGGATGATTTTATAGATGTTTCTCCATGAATAACATGATAGGTAGATATAGACATATCATGATAAAATGTTTGAGATATTACAACATAGTTCACTTGGGAATTTATGAGGCACCACATCAATGCACAACTAGCAGATATGGAATATGAACCAATATCCTAGCTAAAATTTAATAACATATGGAGAACTAATTTTCATGATGTGACCATTGCCACATATAATTACTTTTATAGGTAAAAAATATACATCTTATTGACTTAATAAAAATTCTCTAGGTCCCTCTTTAGATATTATAAAGAGTGTATCAATCGAGAATTCATGATGTACACAAATCAAATACTTTTGGTGAGATAAATGTATTACACACATAAATGAATGTCATATCAATACCATAAAAATGCATGTGTCATTCATGACAATGTATAATGTTAAAAAACATTTCTATCAAGGATAGTGACAAAAAAGTAAAGTATTTTTTGATAGAATATTAGAGTTGTCAATGGAAGGGATTATAACACATGGTCATGGTGCAGGTGGATATGGGCATTCTTTTACCATGCATTCTTGGAGGTTTTAATTTTACTATCAAATCATTGAACAAGTGCTTCAGGTATATAGAAACAAAAATGCAAAAATCCTTATGGATCTTTACTATATAAACCTATATCTTTAAAATATCAATTATATGATGCACTTTTATCTAACAGCTTCTACTCTGAATGCAAGAAATACATAGAATAAACACAATCAATTGGTGCCCTTAATGAACTTCCTTCTAGGCAATACCTTTAAATATAAAATTACTATGGGTATAATGAGAATAGGTATTTCCATCCATAACTATATTTAAATAATGTTGAACCTTATATGTAACTAATGTTACATTTACAAATTCATAAAATCATTTTTTTATATAAGTATGTGTTACAATATTTATCTCTTCATGTCTACAAAGGTGTTTTCCTCAATATCAATGTCAGATTTATCCCTATAAGACATATCCATGATGAAATTTATGACACACTTGGAAACCTGTTTGAATGTATAAAGAGGAAAGATGTATGGAATGTGGAAGAGATAATGGACACTTATAAGATGTGTGAAAATACAAGAAAATTCAATTTATATTTATTGAAGAGGTAGCGGATTTCAAATATTATGTTAATAGTTACCAACTAAAGGTAAGAAATTAAATAGTAGGCTTGAAAAAAGGTCAATACTTTCTTATACGCATGGAGCAAGGTCAGCCCGTTATACATTGAAAAAACTCTACAAGAGATATAAATTGGTCCCCCTTGATTACACTATGGGGAACAAAAGAAAATGGTGAGACAAATGTTTCAGAAGTTAATCTGACAAAAAATATATTTGAAAGACTTGAAGAAAAGAGAAATTTCTCAAGATTCCATTGTAAAAAAAAGACTCAAATAGAAGTAGAAAAAAGAGGGAAAAATAAATTAACTATAACTTGAATGAGTATGTACAATAATTAAATGAATTTGGCTTGATCGTAAATAGTAAGTGGAAGGATATAACATATTACTTCCAAAACATCCATGAAATATCAAAAAAGACATGTTCCCTTTTAAATTTGAGTGCATAGGAGATTTTTTTCATAGAACTCATCATGACATACCCCTGCATAGAGACCTAGAAAAATGGTTCACGATAGGACCCTTGATTTTGTAGTGGTATGTATAGATACATATGTTGGTCCAAGAAGAAAAAGAAGAAAAAATTAATTTGATCCAACTCAAGATGTGCAAATTGGAGATATGTTATTTGTCAAACCTGACAATTCAATATGATTGGACTACATAATATGGGTTACTAGAGATAAAATCAATATTAAGATATTACAAACAAATGGGGATATATAATGAAGGGTTAGTGTATCTTGGTTCATCCTAGTTTATGCAAGGAAAAAGATGCAAAAGAAACATAAATTTATTTAGGCTACTTAGACAAGAAATATAAGTCAAACCCAACTAACACATCCTTACCATCCATACTCATAGATAGTATCATCTATGCTTAAAAACCAAATAAAAATTGGAGAGGTCATACACTTATTCTCACTAATTTTTTGAAAGGCATTATAACAGACTATTTGAATGCATCATCCCACTAAGAATTAACAAAAATAGTGATAAAAGGATTGGGAAATTTGAAATGGTGTTTCCTTAATTTTAGAAATAAAAATATGAATGTATTTTTTTTTAAAATTTAGTCCATTTTTTAATAATTTATAATGTTTTATTTATTTATATTTATTTTTAGTGGCATTTCACATTTTTGGTCTTACAAACTACAAGTTTTCATTTGAGTTTTATGTTTTCTACTATGACAATTTAGTATTTTAGTAACTATGCATCTATTTAATAGCATTGAACTATTGGAACATTTACTTCACATTTTTTTGATTCAAAATGGTCTTTAACTTTTGCATATTCCAAATAGCCAGATCACATTTTATGAATCATGAAAACCTCTTTGACTTTTCATTTTCTAAAATTAAACTTGATATTTTCCATCCTTCAAAATGGTCTTTTGAAAATGGTGTTTGTAATTTACACATCTAATAATTCACTCTTCAGCTTTTGTGTTTTGAAAAATACACTTTGGAATTATTGTGTATGCATAAAGGTATTAAGATTTTACACCTCAGAATGTCCCACTTGTGTGTCAAGATTCATTCTTTGACATTTGTGTATCGGTAAATGTTATTTAAATTTTCAAATTAAACTTTATACAAGCACCCAATATTGTGCCACATGGCATAATATCGATGACTCAACTATGCAGAAGGATGACCAATCCAAAAAAAAGTCCCTAATAATGTGAGCACCCATGATTGTAACATGCATCACAATCTTGGTAACTTGAATATGAGGGATATTATATTAATAATATAATAGTAGAACCCTCATGATCAACACATGTAATTTACATAAATACTAGATAAACTTTGATGTTCATAAGGAAGTCACCTAAATTAGATTAAATAGATAGTTCATGATACAATCAAATGATGACATGTGGCATCCAAATCATTGGAATGATATTATTTCAATAAATAATAAGATATATATAAGTATATCATAATTATATGTAATTATAGAAAAAAATATGAATAATAGATAAGTCACTTCAAGGGGGAAACCTCCCAAATACTTTCAATAAGAATGAATACTCAATTATGATGATGAATAACCAACCCTAACTCTTATATATAGTCTAACAAGTCCATGTGCTACCCATAGGCTGACCTAATAAGTATATGAATGCATAAATAAATGAAAAATAATAAGCAAAAGGGTTATTCAAGTCACAAGTCATCTACACATATACATAGACATGCCAATGGTTAAGGGTGTAGCATGCCCCTCCCCTTCAAAAAAATGTTGTCCTCAACATTGAAGAAATCTCAGATTTTGTTACATGAATTATTAATCCTCCCAGGTAGCATCTTTAGAAGGTAGATTATTATATTTGATTAGATACTCAAGAATTAGTCTAGACTATAGTTGCTAAGTGCATGTTTGAAGGACCACTTTAGGATAAATAATAACCCTCCCTTCCTCATCTAATTTTGGTAACTCAATTTGAGTGGTAAATCTCTATCTAATGACCTTATTAAGGAAAGATACATGAAATATTGGATGAATGTGAGTGGAGGGAGGAAATTCTAACTTGTAGGCCCTACTACCAATTTTTTGTAAGTTATGATAAGGACCATAATACTTGGGAAATAAATTATTATCCTTTTTATATTACTTCAAGGACATATAATTATATGGATACAAGTGAACAAACACCCAATCACACATTTAAAAAATCCTCTCACTCTTATGTTGATTTGCTTGTTGTTTTATGTGATTCTGGGATAAAGCTAAATTTTCATGCAAACTAGCAAGGACTTCTTGTTGATGTTGAAGGTGTTCCTCCATTGCATGTATATTTTGGTGGGTATTCAATGGTGAAGTGAGATATGGATGATTGTATCCATATAATTCCATAAAAGGAGACATTTTGGATGAAATATGTATTGATGTATTATACCACCATTTAGGAAAGGGCAGTCATTAAACCCATTTATCTTGCTTATCTAACACAAAATAATGAAGGTACCCTTCCAAAAAATTGTTGAATACCTCATTTTGTCCATCAGACTGAGGATGATAGTATGAGATATAAGCTAATTAGGTTCCCAAACATTCAAATAATTCTATCCAAAAATTTCTAATAAATATGGGATCTCGATCACTAACAATAATCTTGGGAGTACCATGTAATTTCTCAACTATATTGAGGAAGGTAAAAGCTACTGTACTAGCGACTAATGGTTGAGATAAAGAACAAAAATGAGCTTAATTTTTTAGTCTATCCACAACAACCATGATAACATTTCTACCTTTAGATCATGGTAATCTAGGAATGAAATCCATAGATACCTCTTCCCATCGTTGACTAAGGATGGATAAGGGCTATAAAAGACATGGGGTTTTAATGGTTTCACCTTTATTTTTTTTATAGACCATATATTCAGCCATTTATTTTTATACATCCCCCTTTAGTCCTTTCCAAAAACAATCCTTCTTGACTCTATGATAGGTTTTCAAAAACCTTGAGTGACTGTCAAGTGGAGATGTATGAAGTTCTTGAGGGATTTTCTATTTGAGAAGATAATGTTAACATAGATATAATATATCTTTATACCATAATGCATTCCCCTTCCATGTAAAATTTAAATCCCATCAAAACCCTATTGTAGATTCTAAATTAATGAATGGGTAATACTATCATTATCCCATTCTGCCCTTGCTTCCTTCAGCTAGTCATGGCACATAACAATGCCTCAATTTATTCATCTCACCTAGATAGTGCATCGACCACCAAATTTACTTTTCCTTTCTTGTATAATATTTAAAAATCAAAATCTAACATTTTTGTCACATATTTTTATTGTTCTTCATAGGATAACCATTATTCCAAAAAATATTTAAGGTGATCATGATCAGTCTTTACTTGAAAGTGATGACCTAATAGATAAGGTCTCCATTTTTTGAAAGCATGTAGAATAACCATCATCTATTTCTCATAGATGGGTTTGATTTGATTTTTACCCTTTAGTTGATGACTTTAAAAGGTAATAGACCTACCCTCTTTCATGAGTATTGCACCCATACCATATCTAGATGTATCACATTTAACCACAAAATTTTAAAAAAAATTGGATTAGCCAATACTAGGGTGGTGCACATAGCCATTTTAAATTGTTCAAATGCCTTGGTAGCTATATCATTTCACTAGAATTAGTATTTATTCAATAAGGAAGTGAGCGGTGTTGCAATACTACCATAGTTTTTGACAACCTATGATAATAACCAGTTAGCCCTAGAAATTCACTTAGTTTCATAAGTGTCTTGGGAATTTTCCACTCCATGATGGCTTGGATTTTTTTAGGATCAACTTTTATTCCTTCATGTGATACAATATGACCCAAATATTCCATTTTTATAACTCCAAAAGCAAATTTATATGGTTTATCATTCAAATGATGTTGTTTAAGAACTGAGAGTCCCTATTTCACATGATGCAAGTGGTCTTCCTAGTTTTTACTATAAATAAGGAATTCATGAAAAAACACAAGTACAACATTTCTCAAAAATGGCCTAAAAACTATATTAGTCAAACTCTAGAAGGTGTATGGTACATTGGTGAGACCAAAAGGCATGACCAAAAATTCATAATGGCCTTCATGAGTATAGAAGGATGTTCTAATAATGTCCTCCTCATGGATCTAGATTTGATGATACCCAAAGAGACTATCTAATTTGGTAAAATTAATAGCACCATGTAATTCATCTAAAAAATCATCAATTACAATAATAGGAAACTTATCTTTGATAGTGAACTTGTTGAGCTCTTTATAATCTAGGCACATCCTCTAAGTTTCATCCTTCTTTTGTACCATGACTACTAGAGAAGAATATTCACTTTGGATATGGTGAATGGTATGTGCCTCTAAAAATGCTTGTACCATATTTTCAATTTCACTCTTTTAGGCATAAGGATATCTATATGGTTTGATATTGGGTGGCATACTTCTAGGAATGAGTCTGATGGCATAATCATGAGTACAACTAGTAGGAAGACCTTTTGGCATGGGTCCAACAATAACTAAATTTTCATCCAATATTCATTGTAACTCAGGATGGGTAGACTCCTTGTTTATTAGACATCAATGGAAAACAAGTGTGACACAAATCCTTCAACACCTTTTTTAGCATCTTGGTCATCTGATGTGAACTAACTATTTGTGGCTATTTAAATCTTAATCTTCATAGTTTCACTAGATTACCTTTCGAATAAAAAAATATGAATAGTTCTTGGAAATTAATCTCAATATTAACCAATTTAGTGAGCCATTGTACTCCTAAAAAAATATTAGTCCCACCCATAGGAATATCAAACATAGGATAATATGGAAAATAGTCCCCCATTGCTAACTTAATACTATGGCATTTTCTAGAATAATTAATTGTCCCACCATCAATAATCATGACTTGAAACTTTGGGGCTAGGTAGATGAAATAATTCAAATGAGAAACCAACTTAATATTGGTGAAATTATGTGTACTACCTAAATCAGTCAACATTATGACCACTTATTTATTAATAAAACCCACCACCTTAAGAGTCTGAGGAGTAGAAATACCTACAAGGGCATGGAAGGAGATAGTAGGTTGAGAATATATATATTTATCCTAAGGTCCTTCAAAACCCTCAATAGATGCCTCCTCATCTTCTTCATCCTCATCATCCCCTTAAATGTAAAATAACTTCTTTTTATCACATCTATGACCTTTTATCTATTTACTATCACAACCATAACACAACCCTTTGGAATGCGTATCCTTAATTTGTTGTGGTGTTAATTTGGTAAGTTAAGGTTATGATGGATTTTGGAAGGTGCATTATTGACTATTAGTGAAAGGATGATGTTTGATCAGCTCTTTTTATTTTACCAAGTGTGCCCTTGGTATAGCTTTAGATATAGTTGTGGGGTTAAACATATGAACCTCCAATTTAATACTATCTTGTAGTCTTCCTAGAAAAATGTCAGTCAAATTTGCCTTAGTGATATTTTCCACAGATAAGGATAGATTTTGAAATTGATGAATATAATCCTTCACTATTCATATTTGTTATATTTTGGCTAATTGGTTAAAGTATTTTTTAGAAACATTATCCTAATAATGAGACACCAATTCATTACAGAATATTGGCCATGTAAGAAGAGCACTAGTCTTCTTATTTTGAGCACACAACCAATAAAACCAAACGAATGGATTAGGTTATAGATATAGAGATGCCATAACCACCTTTTGATATCTAGGAGGTTGGTATAAATCAAATAGATTTTCATTTTGAGTGATCCAAGTGAGTGGATCCTTACCATCAAACTTACTCAAGTCTACGTTTGCCAACATTGGTTTTATCCCCATATTGGCAGTGTTAATATTAATAGGAGGAGGACTCGAAGGAAAAAGTGGAGGGTTGTTGAGTGGTAAATGATATGAAATGGTAGCCAAGTGTGTCATGATTTGATGTAAATAACTATTCATGCCATTAATCTCCCCTTGCATTGTTAAAATTTGAGTTTGGACTTGCACATCCTTTTGCATTAGACCATGTAGGTTTTATTGGATTTAAGAAATTATATCAAATGATTCAGACTCCATGTGATCTCCTAAAGGGATTTTAGGGGTTTCTTTCCCTTTACCCCATCCACAGGTGTTAGGACCAGCCATATAAAGGCTTGATGGTGAACCTTATTTTAACATATTGACCTAACTTTGACTACTACATTTTTTGAATATTTAGGTCTCAAATCATAAATATCAAATAATATACCCAAACTATTTTTTTAAGGTTTCCAAAAATATTAAAAAATTAGACAAATTGTGAGTTATTGAGCAAATTTATGAAAAAACCTAAAATGATGATAAATTTTGAAAAAAAAATCCAAATAAGATTAAATTTTAATGTAAACTTACTTGAATGATTTCTCAACTCTAGTAAAAAAAAATTAGAGAAATTCAGACCTGTTTGCAAGATATATCCAAATTTGAATATATAGGGTTTTTGACCTGATTATGGCCCAAATTGATGCTATGATACCACTTGGAATTATATTAATTCACCAAATAAGAATATATATATAATTATATCATAATTATATCAAAATTATATGGAATTATATCATAAAATATGAAGAATAGGTAAGCCACTTTGAGGGGGTAACCTCCTAAATACTTTCAATAAGAATGAATACTTAATAGGCCAACCTAATAAGTATATGGATGCATAAATAAATTTAAAATAATATGCAAAATGGATATGAAAGCCACAAGTCAACTACAAATATCCATAGACATGTCAATGGATAAGTTCATAGCAATAATCTTAGGTGTTTTAAATCACATATCACTCGAGCGTCTGATTGATGTATGAATTATTTTTCCTTAAGATAAAATTTCCAATTCTTATTATATATAAATGCATGGTTTGTGAACTAGTTTAAATGTTCATATAATTTAGACTTATTGCAAATATATAATATAGATTTGATTTTTTTGTAATAAGTCCAATTAATTATTGATGAAGTCCAATTTATTTATGATAGTTTCAACTACTAGTTATTTATGATAATTTTAAATAATTTAGAATTATAATAAATACATTAGACAGATGTGATTTATTTGTAATAAATCCAACTTAATCTTGATACAATCCAATTTATTCTTGATATGCTCCAATTTATTTCTAATAGTTTTTGAGAATTTAGACCATTGATAAGTCCATATTATCGAAAATAGTCCTTAATATATGGTATGTGCATGTGATTTACCAACCATGAAGTAAACATAAAAATGGTATACCATATATAGATGTGTATAATCTATTCAATGTATGTGACTAGTACTTGTATAACAAAGAAATATGGGTGTATTTGTTATGTGTATTTGGGTTATATGAAATTTTGAATATATAGTCTTTAATATGAACACTTTTTATTTTAATGTTCTTTGTTAGAATGATCTTGTTGATGTACTTATTGTATATGGAATATTTTTATTAAAATATAAGTCATATTGATGTTGTAGTATTTAAATAATATTATTAATGTACTTTTAGTATATTTTTATTAAGTGGTGAATTTATGTTTTTCGATGGATGGAATAACATTTAGAGTTACATATTGATATTTTATAGCTAGATGCCTTGACATGTTTCTTACCTAGATGGTATAATACTTATGTGGTTTGTTTATAAATCTATTTATTATTTTTTAATAAATAATATGATTTAAGATTTATTCAATTACATTGGATGGATTAAATATATGTATTTGATATATTTTTACTTATCATATCTTATATTTTTTAATAGGGAATATTTTGTGTAAATCTATTGGTTTTTATATTATTATATAATTAACAAAATCTTACATTTATGACCCTAAATAAGTATTTTGATGGATTCCACTAGCTTAATTATCACCTTCAATACAAGATGAGGTGTAATCTGACTGAGTGGTGTCTATGAAATTGATTTATCCTAGAGATCAATAACTATATGATATCTTTGTCTAAAGCAATGTTTATAGTTACTTTGTCATTTCATGTGTTTGATATTGTTTACATGTTTGTATGATATCATGTTAGAATGGATTTCTTTATGGTATACATCATGTATGAGTTATCTTACAACACATGGGTTCTAGTTTGTCACTCTAGATTTTTGTAGTGTCATTATGTACCCATCCATGAAGTGAGGGTCATTCATTTGTTGTAAAATAGTGTAGAGGGATTAATGGTCTATGGTTGGTGTATAAAAACACTTAAATGATGGTATCCCTCCCCATGGATGTACTGACTAGAGACTACACTTGAGATTAGGAATGGGTACTTTGAGTTCATTGAGACTCACACTTTGTGGATATTTTTATCATTGTATTATTATTATTATTGTTGTTGTTGTTGTTGTTATTATTATTATTATTATTATTATTATTATTATTATTATTATTATTGAGGCATTATCATTGCTAAAACTATATTATTTATTCATTTGTACATTTATAGTAGTGGCTGTAATGTTTTGTTAGTCATGTTTGGACTTGTAATATTACTTCTATGAAATAAATGGAGTCTTTATTTTATATTCAACATTGTTCATGTTTATATATATCAGTTTTATGGTGATAATTATATAAATTTATTAGTTATATAACTTTAATAAGGTTAAATAAAATAATACATTTAGTTAAAGAGCACTTAAGTTTCTCATGGTGAAATATGTTAGATGAATTTGTGTAATTCATTTTTAAAAAAAAGTTACCATATTCTAGTAAAATCTAGTGGGATAAACTACTAAACTACATAAATGCATTTTTTAAATCATAAATCAGTCTAAACAATAGATAAAACAAGTAGAAATAGGATAATTCACCTCTCATCAATGCACTAGGCCTACCACTTTGATGTTCTCTCATGAAAAATGGACATAAGAGTGGAGGACAAGGCTCTATTTTTTCTATTTTTGTCCTTTAGAGTGCTTTATCATGTATGATTTGGTTAACTAGATCCTCCAATATTTGAAAACTTGATCCTCCTTATGTTAATAGACTTAACTCACCCATCTCCACCTCTAATGGATGTTTCACATTTGGCTTGTGAAGAAATATCCAATGCCATTTGGAGTGTAATTGAATTGGGTTTGATTGAAACTTCATGAAGGGGTTATACAACTTCAGTTTTAGTTTCTAATGCCTCATGTTTCCATTCAATGTCTTTAATACCAATCACATCATTTATTGGCATGATAATGACCTCATTATCTTGTAAAACCTATCATAATCCCTTTAATTCTACCATTGTAGGCCTAGCGGTGCTCTGTTAGTATGCCTAAAGCTATGCTTATTGAGATCAAGAATTTATTACTCCTTTAATCTCATGAGAGTATTCTTTATGTACAGGTCTATAGGTCTAAAATCTTATGTTTATGGCCTCAACAAGACTTCATATTAACTCTTAAGACATTATGTAGACAAGCAACCTTCATTAAAGATATGGATTTTGCATAATAATTTTGATTGAAGTTTGTAAGATTTGAAAATGGTAACTAATACCTACATCCTTAATCTTAAATAATATTTACATCTCTTTTATGGTCCCATGACAAATTTATAGGTGTGTATCATTATCTTGTATCATCACTTTATATGCCTTCAAAATTCCACCTCGTTATTTCACCTATAACATTGATGTTCTAACCTCAAAAACTATATTATCAGCGAAATAGTAGTTATCAAGGAACTTGAAACCTTTATTATTTCATTTTACAAATTTAAAATGACTTGGAAGATGTTTAAATGTGTGTCTTGGCTTTTACAAAAGCTTATAGACTTATAAGAAGTTTGTCAAGGTCTTAGAGAGTAATGAAACCAATTTGTAACATAAAAGGGAATGATAACCCATGAAATTCTCATGAAAACTATATATGTCTTTGAAAACTCTTAATAACCTTCAAGACATGCTTTTTTTCCCATAAACCTTAGGATATCCTCCATATCTACTATGAAGAGCATGTTTGATGTATGTTTGAGGCTATAATTTAAACTGGTATGAGTACTTTCCCTACAACTCTTGGAGAGGATTGAGGTCATTATTATCATCTTAGATTGCACCCTTTGAGGAGGTGTTTTAGGCCTTCTCACCTAACCAATACAATGAGATCACTCTAAGTCTATGGGTGACCTATTATTAGAGTGAACCTACAAAGAGGGCTAGTTCCCTTGGTGAATCTCCTAAAAATAACACTAAAATATAATATTTTCAAGGAAAAGGGATAATATGAAAATTAAATAAACCTAAATATTAATAATGGTGATGTACCAAAGATGTTTTCCACATGAAATTATCTTGTGAACAATACTAAATGACTTAGTTTTGATTGAAAATTTATTACACTCTCCCAAATGGGTTGTTCACACATCAATATTTCATATGTGGGATGTGATTTTATGCATAGGCCATTGATATATAACTAAAAGGAATTAAATCATACATAATCAATTAGTTTATGCAATAACTCCCTAACTTAGATAATGTCAAAACAATACAAAACCTCTATAAATTTAGCACACTGATAACAAAGTGAAATCAAAGGACATACAAGAGGAAGAAAAATTCAATCACAAATATAAAAAACTAATCATGAGATTAACACAAGTATATTATTATAAATAAGGTAAATTTAGTCTTTTATTGATCAAAAGGCTTAAAATATAACATTACATATGGGCAAAGCCTAGTCATACCCAAAAGAGGGATACAATTGTAGGTATTTTTATTCCTTCTTATAAGGAAAAGTACAAGAAAAAACTACTAGGCTACCTAAATTCATATGTTACAACTTTACAACTACATATTCATGATTATAATAACTAAAATTTAATGCTAACATGTTCCTCTGAATGCCACATACCTACAATGGTGGAGGCCTCATGAAGAAAATGGCATAGAAATGTAGTAATGAGAACTAACTTAGGTATAATTTTCCTTTGAAGAGGCATGCATATGCTAAGTTTTGTCAACCATATCTTTTTTTACCAATTACACTAGTATAATCATGGTCTATTTTATCCTCCATGAGCACGAACTAGATCACCTCTCTTCCATGCATGAAAATTTGTCCAAAATTTTTGATTTTCTCTTTATAATGGTCATGAAATAGGCATTGTTTATCCAAATTAATAGTTAAAATATGTATTCATGACCCTTATCCACTCTCCTTATAGCCTTCTACTCCATCTTCTAACCTCCCTTAGCTTTTATAAGGTGCATTTAAACCATGAAAACACACTTCTTTTCTCTATATCTATTACAAAATCTGAAATCAGATTTATATCCTTCATGTTCAATCTTGAGTATCAGGTACATACATCCAAATATGTGTAATTAATAATAAGAGTTTTCACAAACTCATAACATGCATGCTCCAAGTTGATCCTAATGGAAGGTATAATATCTTAACTTTTGTGTTGAGCCAATCTCTTCACCTTGAAGTGTATCTATATTTTAGCTCATTTTTAGACCATAGGCCTTATCATCATCCTTAAAAGTGATTAAAACATCTTATAAATAATGATGATGTCTTCTTCCTACTCCACAGTCAGCTTCTTCTCACCATTGTTAAGAAAATCTCTTAAAGAGCTTGGGAACTAGATTCACCATCCTATGTAATTCCACAAGTTATTATTATCTTCAATGTTATCTAAAATATACATTATTTCAACCCTATTATAATATTATAGACAAATTATATCTTTAATCAAGTGTTGAACCTCACCTTAAGTATTGGACCTTCTTTGACAACTTGTATTGTTTACTTTTTCAATCTCTATTTTGGCATATAACCTACCTTGTATGCATATCATCTTGAAGTTGTCTACATATTATAATTATATAAATATATAATATCATGAAATTAATTGCATTCATTTTATTTTTATCCATTATCATTATACCCATGATCAACTTGTTTTCCTCTTTTCAACACAACCCTGATATCTCAAATGTTGTCTCAAACACCCTTAGGTGTTTGAATACCTTAATTAGTAAACCTAAAAATAAACCTGAAATACTTGAATATTTGTTTTAAATTTATATTGGTAACCCCTATAAGTTTTATTTATTCATTATCATGATTCCACACATGATCAAAACATCTTTGGACTCAACTTGTAGCCTACACTCTATTGAAAACAAGGGAAGACAATCTCTTGAGCTAAAATCAGGGTCTAAATGGTATTAGACATCCATCCTTAGATTATTAAAGTGAAAAAAATATTTTTAAGTCCTTATTTGTTTCATTAATTATTTCATCTTCTATTTAATCCTTCCTCTATCCTTCTTTGACCTCTTAATGAGTCAAAACTCATATTTGACAATCTTGGACAGTGTTTTCTTCTTGAGATATAGGTATGAAAAATTAAATAAATAAAATTTTATATATGATAACACCATAAAATATTATCAAAAACCTATAAAATTACATGCAACATCTCTCCTCAATGTTTCATCCCTTTAAATTCATTAATTTTCATGTTATGTTCATTCTTGTGCCTCTTGACAGGGTTTTGGTCGAATATGCATGATTCTAGTCATAAAAACTTGAATATATCCATATAAATTAACTAAATCATCCTTTAAAAAAAATATATAATATTATTTAATAACACTTTCCTAAAAAATTATACCCCATTTGGATTTATAAATAAAAAAGTATCTACTTTTTTATGACTCTAGAAACCCTAGGCAGGGTACAATCCTATCATAGGCCGAGAGTAATGTTTTCATTCAAAATGAACCTTTGTATGATATTTGGGAGTTATTTATAAACTTTTATGGTATTATATATGATTTTATTCCTCTTACATCTTCCCTTGGTGTTGTAACAACCTCTACTATTGAGTACAAGCTTCATCATGATTGTTTCCAACATGCTTATGCATAGACCAAACACGCAGCTTTAGAGATTATTGTCCATTTGTTATTCTTATATTAAATGAGACCATGTTTTTAACTTATTAATACACCACAATAAATTTATGATATATCCATCAGGGATATTAAATTTCCAAGTATCAATATTTTTCAGCATCTCTCTATCATAGCTCAGAATTAGCATGCTTCTCAACAAGACTGATAACCTACAACTCTACCATTTAGAGTCATTTATATTAAATGTAACCTAATTTGGAGGGATATATAATTATTATACCTTAGGTAACAATATAAACTATTAATCAATAAATAATATAATTTTAGAAGCATGGATATGAAAGGTAAACTCTTTGACACCTATCCTTTCTTTATACACCTGTACATACTTCATAGTTCTTTGTAATGACTTGAAATTGACTTTATTAATATCTCCAATGTATTTAAGGATTTCATCATATTTTATAGTTTAATAACACATTTTTATATATATCACACTATCCACAAACCTATTTATACATTATTTGATGCTTAAACCCTTTGAGAAACCTACATATTAAAACTTTGTGAAGTTTCCCCAATACCTTAAACAATGCTAAACAACCTTAAATGGTGATAAAATATCCTATACAAGGAAAAACACTTATTGGAACCTATATATGGATTTTAAAAATGTTATTTTGACTTTATAACAATCTAAAACTATGTAGATAACCTTAAGTTATGTTAAGATTCGTAATGACATATTCCTTCACATATGTGGTAATTTGTTTAGAGATCCTAAGGCAATGTAGATATCCAAGATCATGTTCAAACATATGATGAGATTGTGTGTGTGTGTGTGTGTGGAAAGACCTCAACTCATGGATTACTCTTAAATCCTCTTTAATATGAAATGTTTGATTATCCATATTCATGGTATATATGAGCTTTATCAAGCTTAAGACCCCTTTTCAATGTTGTTTCTTAATCAATAGTAGTAGTGAACTATTAGAACCTATTAAACCCTATTAATACACTTAAAACCCTATCATTTTGGTATTATCTACCCAATAACCTTTATCTTGAGGGTTAGTTCATCTAATATGAACACGTTTCAATACCTCATGAGCCTTTATTCTCATGATTTTAAAGAACATTATTGTAGGTACAAGTCTACTTTAACAAATTATAATCATCATATGGATTAAATACTAACCTAAGAAGATTTTAAACCTCATTTGAATTTTGAAAATACACTTAGTGTTTGAAAATTTATTGATGTACATTAGAATCCTTTTACACCTTGCCTCTTTGAGGTTTTTATTTACAACATATGGTTTCCTCAGTTTATTTTTATCTACATTATGAGTTAGATACTTCATGAAGTTTCCTCCAATACCTTATAAAATGGTAAATATCCCAAAGTAATGGTAAACCATTCTAATCATTGAATAAGGGATCTTGGATGATGTATAAATTTAGGATACAATGTTTCCCCCTTTCTATTTAATATTTCAATATTATGTGTTCATTTTATTTGGAGTTCCAAAGGAGAATAACATTTAAAATATTCTTAAGAGACCCTCATCATTGTATTTACCACATGTGTTATTTATTTACTTGTTGAATATTCATTAAATATATTGGTGTCGATTTTGAAATAAACCTTCCACTTAAATAATGATCATGAGGGATCATAATGGTGCTCATTTTGTTAGCTTCGAGCTCATTTCTAATAGAAAACAACATAAACATTGAAAGAACATTTCATTCTTCCCTTCAGTCTTGCATAAACCTTTATCAAGCTTGAAATAAGCATATATTTCTCTATCCAAGTGGAAATATTAGTGAGAAAATATGGATCTAGGTTCAAGTTGAGGTTCTCACCTCAAAGAATCATTCGTTATCATTGTGAGTTATCATTAGACATGTAGATTAACATTCAAGATTCACATTTCTATAACTTTGTCAAGTGACATACTTGTGGACATGCATTTTTTATATGGATCGAAGAGATTTAGGTTGAGAGAGAGGAACATTGAGGCTTGAAAAAGATTATTTATATGGTTAATAACATTTTTAAATGCATGAAAACCTTACCCCAATTTGTGCAAGCCTTTATAATTATTATAAGGCCAAGACTTAATCAAAACCCTATAATCTAATGTCCAATGGATCTATAAACATGTTTAGGATGACCTTCAAATGAAGATATGGTTTATTTAATGAAAATTAGACTCATTTATCTATGAATACCCCTTTAAATACTTTAAATATATTACTTTTTCTTAAATTTTAAAAAATACCCCTTGTACCTCAATGCATCTCAAATTATTGGTTAGCTTTCTTAGCCTATACAAGCCTAAGGACTTTTTCAAGACAACTCCCAAACACTTTTATGCCCTCTAATTTTAATGTATTCAATTAGAACATGTTCAAAACTTCATAAGTTAGCTCCCACACTATTGGGGTTTTAAGAACAATTAGATCCCTTGAGGGAGTTTTAACTGATTAAAGGACTCTTCCATAATAATCAATGCACTTATATGGTGCCTAATAGGTATCTTCACAGTCACCAAGAACCACCTGGAACTATGTAGCATCAGAAAGAGGATTACAAGCAAAATTGTGCTACATTTGATGTATTTTGAAATATTTTTTATGCTCTTAACGATTATTCATAAAGATAAATGATTATTTATCTCTTATGAAAACTAGATCAAACTCTTTATGACCCTCTCCTCCTCAAATATTTATAATATTTCATGCATCTCTTTAGTTTATTGGTGATGTCCTATAAATTATCCTATTTATGTCTTTGAATTAAAGATGAATTGATTTTTGCCTTTTATAGATTTTTAAGTGCATGAAACATGTAGCTAAGACCTAAAATGGATGGTATTATTGTCATTTAATGGAATTTCATTGACATTTACCTATCCATAAAGTTCTATACACCTTAAGGAAAGTCTCAAATCTAGCCTTTTCTCATGAAAATATCCATTTTTTAAGGTTCCTCTATATTTTTAACTGAGATTGATGATCTTCAGTAATGAATATAACTTCATATCCATTTAAACTCTATAAAAAATCTTCAAAAACCAAAAAACCTACATGTTCATGCATGGAATTATATGGTTTTGGGTCATAAAGATGTAATTTTACACATTTAAAGAGGAATAAAGGATGAAATAAGATAAAGAGGGAGAAAATAAGACATTAAATATAGTTCACACACTTTGTATGGATTATGAGGATCATGGGGTGTATCTTGGTGGTAGATTGTTCTTTTAAGTCATTAAAAGAGGGGTTTTCTTCATAGAATGAGTTGAATAGGCTAAAAAATGTTACATTATGGCTTTACAAACTTCTATATGAATTTATAGACCAAGTTGAATGCATTCATGACATTATATGCCTCTTAATACCCCTTTTAACCTCATCTCATGATTACAACCAATGGTTATGATACCTTTTTCTTAGGAGAAAACTAATGCAATGGTCAAGTTTCAAATGGTAGGGGTTGATATTTGTCTTATGAGGCTAAAATATCAACATTTATGATGACTCATATGGGTTCATTCCCTAAAAATAAAAGAGCCCATTTACCTTTGGAATTCCATTAGGAATGGAGTAAAAAAAGCTCAATATGGATCAAACACCTATTTATACCAACCTTAAGAAAACTAAAAATCACCATCAAACACACATAAAAAGGAAATAAAAGATAATAATAAACTATTCTAGAGCACTTAATAAAATAAGAAAGTAACTAACCTACTGAACAAGTGTGTAAAAACATGTGGAGGGAGGAAAACAACATCTAACCTACCCTAAACTAACCAAGTAAGAGGCTTATCTACATAAAAACATTGGTAGATTTTCCAAAGTAGCTACCTTTTCTAATAAATTTAAGATGTTTTCCATTCTTGATGAGAATAAACCAAGGGTGAAAGAGTTTGGGTATCCAACAAACTGGTTAAACACTTCTCTAATAACATAAAAAACTCACTTACCCAATCTAGTTGAATGGAATTAAAATTGCCTTGGAGTGGATGGGTAAGCTAATTTTTCTCTTCTTGGTGCTCAATCTCATGTTCTAGATCAAGCATGATAGGTGGTGTATTCTCCTTTTTGTCCTCTAATTGAGATAGATATCTAACAGGATATCCTCTTATCAAGACAAATTTGTAGTAATCAAATATTCCCTCATGGTTATGTTGTACTACTCTATCATAATATTTATTGGGATATTCTTACTCTAGTTAATCATTTAGAAACATGGCCACTTCCACTTATTTTACCTATTACTCATGGGATGATCCTTTAGAAGATTTTGGTTTCATGTCAAGTTTTGAGCATAATTCCTCTATTCATCACAAAAGTAGTCTTATTTCATATCCTCTTTTATATTTTTAAGGTTGATTTAAAACCTCCAACATGAATTAGAAAACATGTCTTCTTGAAGAGGATGAAGTGTGTTGTATCAAAATTAATTTTCCATTGGATTTTAATTAGGAAGGTTGAAATGTCTCTCACATCCTGAGTTTTAGTCTGTTGTAATAATTTAGGTCATTCTTCTAACTCACCTTGGTCATGATAAGTCATGTCTTTAACTTCAATCTGTATCTCCTCCTCATCAATATAGAAACCATTCCAAGTAGACTAATCATGTTCTTCTTCCATGCTAAATAGAATTTATCCATCTAATAAGGTGAATCATCATCATTATTTTGAATTCCATCTTGACCAAGACCATATTATTCATCTTTATCCTTGTACACTCAATCACTATCATGCTACTCTAACTGATCACACTTATCCTCTTATTGTATTAGGTTTGATTTCTCATCTTTCATGGCATAAATATGTTTAAAAATAATAGAATTTTCCTCTTGTATTTCAAAAGACTCCTTCTCTTTCCTATACAACCATCTAGATCACTAAACAATAGGTCCACTTGAGAAGAGAGGAATGGTACTAGGACAAGTAGGCTAATTTAAGATGTAAGTTTGAAAGGTTTGTTGGGTTTCTTGTATTAGATTGTGATTTTGAGATGGAATTTAATGATGGATAAAATACTAATTTTACACAGGATTAGGTTATATCAAAGAGTAAAAATTTATGAATCCTGTAATTATGTTTGGTTTGACCTTTATAGCTTTTTTCTTTTCTTGAACAATAGTGGATTTACCAAGATCTAGCATCTTGAAGTCAGGATACCTAGTCTAGGAAGGTTGTCATTATTGAGAAGCTTTAGGAAGTGAATTTTCAAAGATTATATCCTCTTGATGGCATGATACTAAAATTTTATCTTTAATTTTGGATTCTTGTACCTTAGTATCCATGTCTCTCCTTGTGTGTGCACATGTGGATTGATCATGAGGTTTCCCATGATGAAAAAACTACTTATATTTTGAGAGGACATTAATAAGATATGATAAGTTATGAGATTGAAAAGGATGAATTAGAGTAGGATGGAATGCATAAGACTAATTAGGTTCATCAAATGGTTAATAAATAGGCAACAGAGATTGATTAGAATGTTGATGATGAAGGGGAGGATAATATTCATGATAGGGATGTGGAAAGTATCTAGAATCTCCCCTAAACCCATCCATGTAAGATATGATTCATGGATTGATAATTATATAAATGTGTTAGAATCATAAATTTAAACAAAATCACTTAATGTTTACTTAAACATGACAATTGGGATACTAAAACTAGCTAAATTAAACATGGAGTTGCCACTAGTGCTTGTATAAACTACATACAAAGGTAGGTATACTAAAGAATATACCAAAATTCTCCATTAGATGAGTGTATAGTCCTACTATCCATGTATAAAATTATTATCAACTTATATTACACCCTTAGAGGAGGTATAGGGTTGGTTCCCTTAGTTAATCTCCTAAAGCTAACACGAAACTAATTTATTTTAATATTAACTAGACCTAAATATTAAGAAAGGTGATGCACCAAAGATGTTTTGTTCCCTAAACTAGCTTCTTAACAACAATAAATGACTCAATGCTTACTAAAACTCTATTACACTCTCATCAAATGGGTTGTTCAAACATTAATATTTCATATGAGGGTTTTGATTCTATGCATAGGACATTGAGAGACAACTAAAAAGTTTTAAATTAGACACAATCAATTAGTTTCTATATCAATTCCATAGCCTCTAAAATGTCAACACAACATATAACCTATATAAATTCAACATACTAATAACGAGGTGAAATAAAAGGACATACAAGAGGAATAAAAATTATATCACATTTTTATATCAATTAAGCATGATATTCACACAAGTATATCAACACTAGGAAGGTAAATTTTAGTCTTTTATTGATCAAAAATCTTAAAATCTAGTATTACATGTCGGTAGATTCTGGTCATACCCTAAAGAGGGATACAATAGTAGGAATTTTCAGCCCTTCTTATAAGAAGAAATAAAATAAAACACTTATATATTGCCTAAATGTAGATATTGCAACTTGTTAACTGCATATTTATTAAGAGAATAACTAAAATTTTATGCTAACATGATCCTCTCAATGCCACATACCTCCAATGGTGGAGGCATCATGAAGAAGATGAAATAGAAATGGAGTAATAGGAGATAACTTAGGGTAATTTTCCTTTTATGAGGCATGAATGTGCTAACTTTGGTCAACCATCTCTTGGTTTTGGTAGTTATACTAGTAGAATCATGGTCCATTTTGTCCTCCATGAGCACTAACAAACTCACCTCTCTTCCATGGCCTTAAAAACTAATTTTATCTGTATAATGGTCATGAAATAAGAATGGTTTCTACAAATTGGTAGTTATAAGATGCATTCATTACCCTTCTCCACTCTCCTTGCAGCCTTCTACACCATCTTCTATCCTCCCTTAGCTTCTTTAGGTTACATTTTAACCATGAAGATACACTTCTTTTCTTTATATCTATTGGTGAATATTGAATCATCTTTATAACCTTCATCTTGACTCTTGAATATTAGGTAGAACTATAAAAAGGTGTAATGACTCATAATAATTTTCAAAAACTCATAACATGCATGCTTAAAGTTGATCCTAATGGTAGGTTTGATATCTTGGCTTTGGTGTTGAGTCCATATCTTCATCTTGAAGTGTATCTAGGATTGTATCTCTTTTGTAGACAATAATCCTTATCTTCATTTTTAAAAGTTCTTTATACTTCATGGAAATAATGATGATGTCTTCTTCTTTCTCTATAATCAACATCTCTTTACCATTATTAAGAAAATCTATTGAAGAGCTTGGGAACTTGACTCACCATCATATGTGCTTACACAAGTTATTCTTCTTGTCTTCCATGTTATCTAAAATCAACCTTATTTCAAACCTATGACACTCTTAGAGACATATTATATCTTGAATCAGGTGTTGAACCTCACCTTAAGGCTTGGACCTTCTTTGACAACTTGCATTGTTTACTTTTTCTTTCTCTATGTTGGCCCATTACCTACCTTAAATAGATCTCATATAATTTTTTTTTACATCCTCAACTTACAGGCATGTATAATAATATGTAACTACATATATTCCTTTTGTTTTTATCCATTTTTCTTTGACCCATTATCAACTTGTTTTCCTCTTCTCAACATATCCTTGATATCTCAGATGTTATCTCAAACACCCTTAGGCATTTGAATATCTTGATTAGTAGACCTTAAAATCCTATTGAAATCCTTGAATATTTTAATTATAGAGAGTGTGGTCACCGATATAATTTTTATTCATTCCTTTTCATAATTTTATTCATGATCAAAACTTGTCTTGACTCAACTTGTAGCCTACACTCTGTTCAAAATAGAGGAAACCAATCTATTGAGCTAAAAGTATGGTCTGAATGGTATTATACATCCATCTTTGGATTATTTGAGTGGTAAAACATATTTTTGAAAAAAAAATTACATTAAACATTTAATACTCTTTATAATTCTTATTCCATTCTTTTGTAACCTCTTAATGAGTCAAAACACATATTTTACAATCTTGGACTGTGTTTTATTCTTAAGTTGTAGGTATAGAAACTTAAATAAATACCATTATATATGTTATAACACATTTAAATATTTTCATAGATTTTTAAAATTAATTCCACCATATTTCATCCTTGTTTCATCCCTTCACCTTCATTACTTTTTAGGTTATGTTCATTCTTAGGCCTCTTGATAGGGTTTTGATTGAATATACAGGCATGTGGTCATGGAAACTTGAATACATAAATATAAAGTAAAAAAATAATCCTAAAACTTTTCACACACCTATAATATTGTGTAATCAATATCCCCTCCAAATTTTACCCCTTCTTAATGGACAAATTAAAAATATCAACTTTTTAGGCCTCTAGAAACCTTAGGCAAGGTATAGTCCTATTATAGGTTGAGAACAATATTTTCCTTTAAAATAACCTTTTGGATTATAGTTTGGATTTATTTATGATGTTATTAGGTCTTAGAGATGATTTTATTCCTATTACATTTACCCTTGGTTTTGGAAAAACCTATACTAGTGAGTACAAGCTTCATGATGATTATTTATAACATGCTTATGCATAAACCAAACCTATAACTTTAGAGATCCTTGTCCATTTATTATTATTGATTTATTGGGACAATGTTTTTAACTTATTAATTAACTATACCAAAAATATTATATCTAAATTAATGATATAAAACCCCTAGGTATTAATAAATTTTACCATCTCTCATCATAACTCAAAATTAGCATGCTTCTCAATAAGACTGAGAACTTGCAACTCTATGATTGAGAGTGATTTATATTAAATGTAACCTCATTTTAAGGAATATATAATGATAATACATTATTTAAACATATAAACCATGTCTCAATCAATAACATTATTTTATAATCATGGAGATGTAAGGTAAACTCTTTGAAACCTATCATTTTGTTACAGACCTGTGTATACTTCATAGTTTTTTATCTTGACTTAAAACTACCTTGATCATGATATCAAATGTATTTAAGGATTTAGTCATATTTTAAAGTTTAGGAAAAACTTTATACATATATCAAACTATCCAAAAACCTATTAATACATTCTTCCAAGATCAAACCTTTTGACAATCCTAAATATTGTGATGTTTCCCCAATACCGTAAACAACACTAAAAATCTTAAATAGTACTAAATTGTCCTAGAAAATTCTTATAACTTATTGGAACCTATATATTGATTTTAAAAATATCATTTTAAATTAATAACAAGTTGAAAATCTATAGATAACCTAAAGTGATGCTAAGATTGGCTATTACACATTCCTCCCCATATGTGGAAAATTGTTTGGAGATCCTAAAGCAAGGTAGATATCCAAGATCATGCTCAACTATATCATGAGATTATGTGTGTGTGTGTTTCAAGAAATAAAATCACCAAATCCTATAATTCCTCTATGCTATGCAATGTATGATGATCCTTATTCATGGTCTATATGATATCTAGGAGGATTAAGACCCCTTTTCAAGGTTGTTTCATAGTCAAGAGCAGTAGTGAATTATTAGAACCTATTGAAATTTATTAATACAAATGAAACCATCTTATTTTTGTCTTATATACCTAATAACCTTCATCTTGGGTTTTCTTACAACTTATATGCATAATATTAAATACCTCATGACCCTTGATAGTCATGATTTTTATGAACATTATTGAAGGTATGGGTTTGACTTGACATATCATAAGCATCATATGGATTAAACACTAAGCCAAGAAGATTTATAACCTCATTTGAATCTTGAATATCTAATTAGTGTCTAAAAATTTATTGATGGCCATAAGACTCATTATACACCTTGACTCTTTGAGGGTTTCCTTTGAAACCTATGGTTTCCTTGGTTTCTTCTTATCCAAATTTTGAGCTAGATACTTCATGAAGCTACCTTCAATAGCTTAAAAAACATTGTATAACCCCAAAAAATGCTAAACCATTCTAATAGTTGAATAATGGATCTTGGACCATGTAGAAACTTGTGAGACATCCTTTCCACCTCTACATTGAATCTTTAATTTTGTATATGTTCATTTAAATTGGAGTTCTAGAGGAGAAGAACACTTAAAAGCTTCTTGGGAGACCATCATAACTATATTTTCCACATGTTTTCTTTAGATTATGATTTAATATTCATTAAATATCTTGGTTTCCATTTTGAAATAACCCTTACACTTAAAAAATAATCATGAGGGATCATAGTGGTGCTCCTTTGGTTAGCTTGGAGATCATTTCCAATGGAAAAAAAACACAAACATTAAAATAAACTTTCATTCTTAATTTTATTCCTAAATAAACCATTATCATGCTTTAAATAAGCATAATTATCTATTCAAGTGGAAAGATGAGTGATAAAATAGGGATCTAGGTTCATATTGAGTTTCTACCCTCAAAGAATCATTACATATCCTTCCAAGTTGTCATCAAACCTATAGGTTAACATTTAGGGCTCGCATTTCTAGGACCTTATCAAGTGACATTCTTGTGTACATGCATCCTTAAGATAGATATTAGAGATTTTGGGTTGGAGAGAGGACCATTGAGGCTTATTATTTATATGGTGAAGAACACTTTGAAATGTATGAAAACCTTTCCATAATGTGTGTAGGCTTATATACTTATTACAATACTAAGAATTCATCAAAACCCTATAATATGATGTCTAATGAAGATATAAGCATGTTTAGGAGGACCTTGAGAGGAAGATAGGGTTTTTTTAATGAAAATTAGACTCATTTCTAAATGAATACCTCATGCAATATTGTGAGGATATGATTATATCATTAACTTTGTAAATCTACCCCTTGTGCCTGAATTCATCTTATATTATTGGTTAGATTTCATAGCCTATACAATCCTAGTGCATTGTTAAATAGACCTCTCAAACACTTTTGTGGCCTTCCATTTTAATAAATTCAATTGGAATAGGTTTAAAATATCATAAGGTAGCTTCCATGCTATTGAGGTCCTAAGAGGGTTTAGAGCCATTAAAGGAGTTATGGTTGATTAAACATGATTTTAGAATTATCCATTAGACTCAGTGAACCTATATGGTGTCTAATAGGTATCTTCATACTAATTAGGAACCACATGGAACCATGTAACAATAAAAAGAGGATTAAAAGTAAAATCATGCTTCACTTGATGTCTTCTGAAGGGATTTTTTTGCTCTTAATGATTGTTCATAAACATAAATCATTATTTATATCTTATGACAAATGGAAAATAATTTTTATGACCCTACCCTAATTTTCCAATGGTTTTACTATTCCATGCATCTCCTTAGTTGATTGGCCATGCCCTAGAAAGTAGCCTGTCCAGGTAGTCAAACAAAAGATGAACTGGTTTTTGCCATGTATGCACTTTTCAATGAATGAAACCTCTAGTTGAGATTTTAAATGGATATGAAATTGTATTATTGACATTTAAATTTCTTTCCATGACTTATACCTATCTATATAATACTTTACACCTTAATAAAACCTTAAAATCTTGACTTTTCTCATAAATATTTCCATTTTTTAAGGTTCCTTTACTTTGTTTACTAATATTTATGTTATTTAGAAATTAATATTCATGCATATCCCTATAAAATCAAAAAAATATATTAAAATACCAAAAAACATACATGTCCATGCTTGGAATGTTACAATTTTAGGCCATTAAGAAAATCTTTTGCACATTTAAAGAGGAATAAAGGATGAAATAAACTAAAGAGGGAGAAAGTAATACATTAAATATAATTTTCCCACTTTTTATAGATTATGAGGATCATGTTGTGTATTTTGGTGTTATAGTGGCCTTTTATGTCATTAAAAGAGGGGGTTTATTCATAAAATTAATTATATATACTAAAAGATGTTACATTATGACTTTTTACACCCCTAAATGCATTTTGGGACCCTATTGAATAAATTCATTACCTGATATGCCTATTAATACCCATTTTTACCTCATCTCATGACTAAAACCAATGGTTTAAAGACCTCTTTTTGATGAGAAAAATAATGCAATGGTCAAGTTTTAAATGGTAGGGGTTGATATTTGGCTTGGGAGGCCAAAATATAAATAGTCATAAAATCGATGAAATATTATGGATTTATTATTTAAGGGGATTATTTAACATACTCACTACTTATTACTTATAAAATATACAACATCAATGAGAAATCAATCCTTTAGTTTATAAAAAATCCTATAGGCATGTACATGTCAGTTTATTCTTTAAATTGATCATGTACCATGGCTTCTGATTGATGTGGAGGCATAAATAAATCTCCAAGACCTCAATATGTGTGATTGATTTATTATTTGAAGGCCCTCCATGGATTTTTTAAGATTTTTTATGCATTCTTGAAAACTCTAGAGCCTTAAAAATTCCTTCACCATTTGCCTTTCTTAGAACATGCTTAAAACCTTTTGGGATTTATCTTTTAGCCTCTTAGGAGTTGTATATGAATTAAATAATGTTGTTTACACTTACAAAATTCTTTTCATTTTCTTTTATCCTCCAAGAATTACCTTGAAATATTTGTGTGGGTTTGAAACCTCTATATCTTGACATGTAATCTTGTATTCCCCTCTAAGCATGCTTGAAATTCATGAACTTATCATGTAGGCTCATAGATACTAATGGTTGTTTAAGTTTGAATCATGTGATATTCATTTGATACCTTTGAAATTTTTTGTGAGTATAATTATTTTTTTCTTAAAAAGTTTTCAAGTATTAATGAATACTTGTATACCTTTTCTACCTTGAAGACCTCCTCAAGCTTTAAATCTCCATGAAAACCTTAATAATGGATCTTAGGGGATTACAAATTTTTTTTGGGTGCCCCTATGGAATCTTGACAACACTTATAGGAATTTTGAACACATTTTCTCTTCCTCAGGCAAACATTAAAACATCAAAAGGTGAATTCATGAGTTTTAGGGTTTAATATGGTTTAAGACTAATTTATTATCTTCTTCTTAGATACCCATGTTTTATTCTTCCTTATTTCTTAATCTCAACACCACTAATAGGATCCTCACGACACCCTAGACACTCTCCAAACCTTGCATGGACCCATGCAACTATATAATAGAGGTAGGATGTGGTTATTCTTAAGGTAGAAGCTTTGTAATCATGGTTTTAAATCTTATTTAGGATCACAATTTTTTTTTATTCTCCTAAATACCCTAAACCTTGGAAGTATGATCCATTTAAACTCCTTGAATACCCATTTCCTACTTCGAGGGCTTATAAATATGTCCTTGTAACTAGTAGCAGGTATGTATGATGACCATCTCATAGCTAAGTGTAGATTAAAAACTTTATATTTATCCTTGAAAGAATTTAGATGCTCATAAATTAACTTATAATCCTTGGCACCTCTTATCTCTTGCTTTAGACCATTAACAAGAGTCTACACAACTTTAAGGCTTTTAATTTTTCTTTTTTGGCTTGTACAAAACCTCAAGTCCTATAACTCCATACCTAGCTTCAATAAATTTATGCAACATGATGGATTTTTCATCCCTCTTCATATCTATCCCTTACTTTATTTCATTTAACATTGATTTATATACCTTTTACAAGTATACAATCTGCACTAATAAGATCAAAACCCTATAGATCAATATTTTTCTCTTTCATGAAAACCTACTCCTTGACTTGATGCTTAAAGGTATGTGCAAGGCTTTATTACCTTAAATAATGACTTTAAATCATTCTCTATCTAAAATAGGCTTGAAATTTGGTGTTTATGTTCAAACTTGACTTATTTAACTCAAAACCTATGTTTGTACACCTCCTTCATACTTGAGACTTGCCACTAGTCAATTTTCACCTAGAAAACCTAAAAAATATTATTTTAAGAGGAACTTAGATGTTAGAACAAGTTGTTGACTTGAATATCATGATGAAACATACATTTTTGGATGAGGTAGTGGTCTCACTAAATTCATGTGGTACATTAAATCTAGTCACAAGGAGTTAAGATTGAATCAAGTCAACATTTGTGCACTAAACATGGTCATTGAGGTGTGATGGAAAAATAATGAAGCCTTAATAAATTCAATTGGATTTTTAATGCATTGACCTCACCTTAAAGATATGGACAATGACCCTTAGACATTTCTACTATCAAACATGTCTCACTATGACATCATGACTTTAGGACTAATATATTAGGCCCTCTTGTATGACTAGGCATTAGGGAGTAGTTTGGGTGATTTTTAAACATGAACAGAGACTTGTAAATATTACTAACCTTATACAAGATCTTGACACACATCTATACATTGAAAATAATATAAATAGACTCTGTAATAGGCCCAATATAAACCATGACTCTAATAGTGACTATAAGACTAATTCAATTGATCAAAATTATAAGGAAATTTAATGACTTTTGCATACTTAATAATGTACCATCCTAATCAACATGAATTCCCTTGAAAAGATTGTACTCAACTAGTCTTGGTAAAAAATGACCCTCTCCAATCATGTCATGTGTTAGATTCTAAGGGTTTATAGCATATCGAACACATACCTAGTGGTACTCAAACTACTAAAGAAAATAATCAAACATCTAAGGATGACCTTATCCAAAATTAGATCTAATATGAGGATGTGGCTTATCATTTGTTTCCTTAATCCTTAGGAAAGGCTTCCTATATTTGATGTCTTAGATTGATAAATGGATTTATTAATTATTATGATGGTATAGAAATATTTTTTTTCAATCACTCTAGGCAACCTATTGACCCATTTATTATATATCATCACTTTGCTTCTACACATATAGAACCAACTAAACTAATCCACCTCTCCAATGCATGTTTCCACAAGTTATACTAGAGGATAAAATACCAATATATCCTAGAATTTTTTTTATGTGGGTTTTATGTACACCAAAAAAATAATTATGATGTAGCTTCTAATGTTCTAGGATTAGTGAAAATTATTCACTTTAAGGCATGAGTTGTAGGGTGTTGGGTTTTGTAAATAACCTATTACTGGAATAGTGGTGATTGATGTAGTTTTTAACCATGGATGGGTCAGTTATGGATGAATATCAATCTAATTTAAATGGGTGGGTTGGTTATGGTTATAACCTAAGGTGGATATTAATTCAAAATAAACTCAAAAAAGAGGGAAAGGTAGGGTAGGAAAGGAGTCTTGTGAACCACACTAGATGAAATGTTTCTAGACAAAACTCAAACTAGAGGTTCAATAAAGAATCAAAAACCAATATTTTTTGAAGGATAATATAAAAAACTAATAATAAAACATGTCTATGAGTCAAAGGGGACCAAAATATAACATGATTAAACACATGAAATCAATGGTTGATGCCTTCGTTAGACTGTAATAACACATTTAAAAGGGGGATTATGATCTATATGCAAAAGGTATTTAGATTAACTATAAATTAATGTGAAATAAATTTATACAAAAGAGATAACTCATAAATAACCAAAATAATAGGAACCAAAATGATATAACTTCTTATACAATCCACAAGTTATATAATAATCAATATTTTCACATCAAGACTAAAATTATAGAACTTCTTTAGAATTTATTATTAATCTTAACATCCAGAATTATCTTCCCCTTAGGACTGGGATGATATAAGTATAAATATCTTGGTATGGGGAAGGCCTCATAAATTATAAAAATATATTTACAAAAATAGGACTTTTATCCAAATATCATGCAAAAGATGCATGTATATAAACTATCCCAAAATAGGATATATATGCAACATAAATTTGGAACCAAAGTTTTGAATTAATAAAAACATGAAAGTACATAGTTATATTTATCAAGGTGATGATTTGGAACTAATAGCTAAAGAATATGATGGATTTAAAGTTAGAGGGGAAAAGTAACCATATTTTTTCCTTGTGGGATTAATATGGGCCCACATGGAATTTTTATGATTGCAAATCTTGAAAAATGGGAACCATGAGATGATGTCGCAACACTAGCAATTGGATGTGTGCTTACATATAAGCCTGAAGTTATTTATTTTTATCTTATTTATTCAAATAATACGTGTGTAGATTTAAATTAATTATTAATTATGTAAAATTTGAGTAAGGAAGGTTAGAAGAGTTTGATGGCCTTAGCCATAAAACTTCTCTATTCAACTTTTGAGCTCTTGAACTCTATTCTTAGACCCTCATTTGTTGTTACCCTTTTCTTGGAAAAAATTACTAAATGAAAATTTTCATCATTGGTCTTATATATTGTGCCTTCAACTTCCTCCTTGAATTTATTTTTGTTTGCTTAGAGGAGGATCCCAAAATTGATCCTATTGACTAATTCATTTGTAGGGGTAATCACATTAGTGACCCTCGTGTATTTATGAATTTCCAAGGCCAAATTATTATGATTTTAAAAATATACAAATAGTGTCTTCATATATGTATGCCAATTGAGGGAACCATCCCTTTTTATAATTAAATAATTGAGTCACCATGATTTATTCATGTTGGATATTAATTTCAATTTATTAAAGGCACTAGTTCTCAAGCACTAAACCAAGAAAAGAAATATTTTCATTAATTATTTTAACTAGTGCCAATGTTTGATCACCTTTATTCTATCTGATTGGCCTCTTGATTTAGAAACCTAAATATTATGAAAAATGTCATACATCTTAGTAGCTGCACTCTACATCATCAATTATCTCCTTAGGAACATGAATATTCTATCTTTATTGCAATTTATGTTGTGCCTCCTTTTTGATTTTGCACATTTCTTTCATAACTTCACTAGTTGAGTCCACAAAAGTATAGAAGTATTCAATATATTCATTACGATCCTTTTTGGCTTTATTTTCCAAGGTAAATAGTTTTTCTCTTTATTTAAATTCCAATTCTTCCCTTGTATCCAAAATCAATGCCTTACACTTCCTCACGCTTTGGATGGTTCCACTCTTTTTGTAAAACTAGGTAGAGATTATAGGTAACTTTATGACAACTCATTTTCATTTCTCATCCTTTATATTTTGAATCTCATTTGACCATTGGATAATGATAATTTACCATGTTTCTACATATTCTAGGCGTAGGTATTTATATGTGGAAGGTGGAGGAACCATTGGAAGAGGACTTATTACTAATGGTGTTAATGATGAACTTATTTGTATTGGGAATTGGAGAGTTGGATCAATAGTTATCTCCCATGGTGAAGGTTATCTCAATGGATTGACTTTAGACACATACATGGTCAAGCTTGGGGTCATATCAATAATCATAGTGGCTAATTGTATATGCGAATAATGTGGCATAGGAAACTATAGTTGAGCTAAACATTTCTTAAGGATTGGTGACCTCCTAGGGTTGTAATTACAAACTATAACCCTACTCTGAAAATGAACTTCTTTACTTAGATCCTTTATTTGGCTTGAAGTTGAAAGAATGGAATATTTATGAGAACTAGGCAAAAGAATATTTGGAACAACTAGAGTTAAATCTACAGTTGAATATCTATACTAGCCATAGATGAAATAAGAAAAAACTACCTCATTTATGTTTTGTCTATGATCTTCTATGAGTATTTGATAATCTAAAGTGCCAGCTAGAGTTTCTTATTATTGTAAGCCTTCCAATCCCATATATCTATCCTTTTCCAACTCTATTTCCTCATCATCTAGGGTTGCTTATTAACTTATTATAGTTCATAATCCATTTTATTTATATATCTTCTTCACCTTCATTAGTTGAATATTCAACTAAATATATTACCTATCTAGACTCTTCTTCTCCAACTTCCTCATCTTCAATGGATTATTTTATGTTGAGGAGATCAAAATATTACCTTTATTCTAACTATTTGTAGGTGGTGGTGAATGAATGGTTAGTGGAATAATAATGGTGGAAGGAAGGCTGAATATAGTAATAGATGGCATGGCATGGAGTGTTTGAGAAGATGCCTCCTTAATGATGGTAGTTGATGGATGTAGACTTAACAAAGGTGCTTGAAGAGAAGAAGCTGAAATAGAAAAGAAATAATTTTAAACAAACTCAGGGAGACTAACCTAGGTGACTGTTGTAAGTGGTGACAAAGCTGTCCAAGACAATGTGCTCTTCTACCATTTTGGAAAAGGTGTAGTTCTCTCCTTGGCAGTAGTTTTTACAAAAAACATAGTAGTAGTATTTGGAGATGTAGAGGGAAAATAAGGATGAGGGAGGCCTCTTAAAATTTATTTCCTTATTTATGGATTATACTCTCTGTAGCTACTAGACTCTCCCTCTTGTAAACTTTTTTGTTCTCCTTTAAGAAAGGGAGGTTGGTCTTATCCTTATGAATATTGTGTCTGAATTGGAGGACATTAATGGCTCCATGCTATTTGTTCTTATTGTTCCATATCCTTAGCTTATTCTTTAATGATCTCAAGATTGTATTAAAGAGCATGAGTAAATATCATATACATTTGTTTATATTTCATCTTGTTCCATACCTTAGTATCACCTAATACATTTATAAAAAAATTCATGATTATATTCTTGACGACCATATGAAATGTTCACCTTCTTATTTTCCTTGCGATTACTTAGATATGTTCTAATTTTCTTCCTAGGGTCCCACTCCTTGAAATTATCCACCTTTAAATTATACTGGGATCTAAATTTACCAACCTAGTTGAAATGTATCCTAACTAGAAATTAAATTTGTCAACTACTGAAAGGAGTTTTATAATAATAGGCCTAATTCTTAATTCTAAGTTATTCATCAATGTTGTTGTAGAGTTGAAAATCCACCTCTTATTTTGAAATTTTTTTGGGAATGTGGTATGATATAAATAGAGGATTTGACCTTGTCCATTTAATTATGATGATTGTGTAGTTAGCGTAATACCAATAATATCAAATTTTACCAATGCTTCATGTTAGATTTTTAGACATCCTAAGCATCTAGGTGTCATGAATAGTTTGATACACTTAAGGATTAATTTCCTCACATATCATTAGAATCTATTTATTTAATCTATATATAAATATGAAAGAGTAATATTCAAAAAAATTATTACCTACATATTATATTAAGGGTTACCATATATCCCCATGTGTCCTATGAATTATGAATACTACCACATCTAATAAATATGACATCATATAAAAATTGCCATTAGCTGGCCTTTGTCAAGATATAACATTTGTGCCTTAAATTTGGGACTTATGACTTTCCTCAAGGAAACTAACTTTTTTGAAGTTAAAATAATGTCCAACAAAGGGACTTATTCCACATGTGCATAATTTATGCTTTTGAAACCATATAATATATTTATGAGGGCCATATATATCCCAATATTAGGTTTTAATTTGATAATGTAATTGCAAAAAATACCTCCCTTTGGTTTCAATCTCTATTCGTTAACCAACCATTATTTTATTTTTCCATCTAATGTCTTGTGCTCAAGGCAAACATTGGTTAATACATGGTTATAGGTGGTCTCAGGCCTTGGAATTCTGAGTTACCTTATAAAATTCCTCCTAGAAATAACCATAGCTACATTTTTAATTTTTTAAAGAAGTAAGTAATCCCCAAAAAATGTTCCATTGAAAAATAATCCTCTAATTAGGTATATACATGGTATTACCTCTAGTTTTTCCACTAATAAATGGAAACCTTGTGTTTTAATGGGAAAACTATTGTCAATATATTATTTCTCATGTGGATATAATTGATATTATGTATATTATGGTGTTATAGACTCTACAAAATTCCAAAAAATTGAATAGTAGAGGAATTTGACTTAAAGGGCACCTTTATCAAACATTATGTCCTTTTGTGTGCTCCTAGCACAAGAGTACATTGAGGGGGGTTTAACACACACTTGATTTGAATAGGAATTCATTCTATAATTTCATCTAAAAATTATCTAGTTTTTTCTTGAAATTTTATTGAAAAATATGGGGCTCTTTGGATACTCAAGGGCTTAGAACTACAAGGTTTGATTGATAGATTGATTGTGAAATGACTAGCTTTCACATATATTTTGTATATATTTGCCAAAAGTATAAATATTTAACTCATTAGTGTGTAATAAATGAAAATAAAAAACTTCTAATTTTTTTATCATTTCAATTTTATTGTGCTAGTTAGCTTTGGTGGGTTTACTTATTTTCCAAATGAAAACTATTCATTAATTTTACTCATACAATCATCATGTTCTAGACAACTATCAAATTATTATTTACCCACTTATTTTCCCTACTGTCAAACTCATTTATATATACTTTGGACTAGAATCTTCCATATTATGACACTTTGCAAACTTTCATTCACTTGGGTCTTTATATTTACATCTTTGATTTATATACTTTGGGGTTGTGAGTTAATGAAACTATGTCATGTGGATAAACCCTAGGCCTATAGGGACTCAAAAGCATGGTAGAATGGGTGATTGAGCCTTTTTGATTATGTTCATATATATAAATATTATATGTAACAAAATGTCAACATGTGGTGTGATCCTGGGGCCTCAAACTCATAGAGAATCAAATGCATCAAACCATAGAATGATCAACTTTGCCTTAATCCCTCTATGATTCTTCATAAATAAAAATGTATTAAGTGTATAAATCTTAGAACTCAGAAGTTTGGAACCATTAGGATTTGGTATATCATAACCATTAAACTATTTTAATCCTTACATAATTTTTGGATTGATGACAATATGCCAAGTGTCAAACACTCAAAACTTGGAAGCTAGGAATCGTTAGAATTTTCTTTACTTTCAAAGCTTCTAGGTTTTGTGTAATGTAAAAGTGTCACATTATGTGGTCTTAGGGATCAAAGACTTTCATCACTTAGAATTTTATTTTAAGTGTGAAAAGTTTTATGTAACATATTAATGACATTTATCTAGCACTTAAAACTCAGGATCTTTGAAGACATAATTTTTTGTTAAGGGATATAGGTTCTATATAACATAAATATGCCACCTATCACTATATTCAATGAATAAAGGAAAATATCTTGATAGGAATAACTTTGATAGGTCTTTGTCAATAGTTTTATAATTACATAGAACATATGAAACACTAGGATAAAATACGTTAGTACTATTAATCCAAATAAATCATGGAAATTATGAAAACCCAAGGTTTAATATAAATAAAGATGATCGTTCAAGCTTGGATTTTCATAGTTAAAACTCTTGTAACTTTATAATTATGAAGGAAAACTTATAGTTTTGCATGCATAAATTAATATCATGGATTCATAAGGTTTAATGGACTATAAATAAATATTTTTAAAAATAATGGGTTCTTATTTAATTTTTAAAATGGGATGTGTATGTTAGGGCACAATAAATGAAGACTCGAAAAATAATCTTAAGTATTATAAGAACCTAGAATCTTAGTAATGTAGCATAAAAAAACATTATCCCTACTAATAAGTGAAAAAACAAACCAAACCTTGAAACAAATGCATACTTCCTCGTGGAACATACTAACCCTTTCCATTCTTTAGACCCAAGTCTGTGATTTTGTGGATTAAATTTTCCTTGTTATGATATTTTTGACAAATTATTAGATGGATACTATAGGTTTAATTTTGATAATGTATTTTTTAAACAAATAGTAAATAAATCTTATTTATTGATCTAATTCTAGATATATGTCCATATCCCTTATAGATATCCTTTAATCCCACTCAAATCCTTGCTCTACTAGCAACCAAGCATCCATAACCCTAGTACAAATTACTTGAATCATCATTTTCTATCAGTTTATATGATTATATATATATATATATATATATATATATATATATATATATATATATATATATAATTTAATTTTTTAATGCAGATAGAATAAAGGTTAAGAATCACCATTGGTCAGTGTATGTATGATAAAAATTATTTAATCAATACATAACTATCATTGTATACCCAATTATACGTTTATTATCACTCATCCAAGTTTTATAATCTTATAGTGCAGTTAATATTTTGAAATTCAAAGTCTTTCTAAAATTTGCATGATTATATCAAAGTAAATCCTAGAGGTTTAGTAAACTGATCCAATCAAATATAGACCTATTTCAGTCATAACACATCCATGTGAAGGACAATGGTCCATCCTTATGAATCATTCACTTATTTTTGGCATTTATTTTTTAGTATCCATGTAATAAAATCATTTGGTGAGTTATGTATCTTTAGAAAACTTATCTATAAATCATAACAATGAACTTACTGAAATAGAAACAACTAGCTTACTGAAAGCCTAAAAAATAATCAATTGAAAGAGATATTAGAAAGTAGGAAAGACTAATCCTAGAAAGCATAAAATTACTCTAATATTATATCTACAATCTCTATTTATAGTCATCCTAAGGCATATCCAGTTAGAGGAGCCATGAAATAGTGGTTAAAAACTATCCTTTGAATGGAGAGGTGGGGTCATTACCTTGGAGGTATTTCAATCAAAAGACATTCTTACCTAATATACCTAATATTTGATATGGTCTAATCTATAAAGGACTGAACTTATTATGTTGTTCTTTCTTATCACATGATTTATCCCATAAAAACACTAATTCTAATATCCTAAAAACTTTTATCTTAGATATATTATAAAACCATATTTAAATAATATCTTGATGTTTATTGAAACTTGTAGTTCTTATATTCTTGCATCCTCCATCTAGACTATGTCTAGTATTCTAGATTATATTATTCCATCTTCCCCCATGTATTATTACATGAAATAGTACATTGGTATATCAAGAGTAATGAGAAATACTATATACTAATCATACACTAGTATAAAAATTGAAGCCTTGAGGGCTTGTTTATGCCTCATTCTATCTTCCTATAGTTCATATGTCAATAGTAAATGGCATTCTCCTAGTTTGTCTTGTGTCAACTTTTTAATGGAATCAATTAGATTTTTAATAGTACACTAAACTAATCCATTCCTCTATAGATAATAATTCAAAGAGAAATTGATTGTGATTTGATTATCATAAACCCACTACGTGGATTTATAATATTGAAAAGTTGGACCATTATTACAAACTACAAAAATGGGGTGCCAAACTTGGTCTATATATTTTCTACCATAAACTTGATGACATCAATTTCTCTATAATTATTTGTTTTAATAGAATTTGTCCACCTAGTATAATAGTTAGTAGATATTAGGACAAACTTGTGACCTACTGAAGAGTTTAGGTTTATTACCGTAATGAAAAAAAGGCCCTATTGACCAAATTTTGGCCTTTCAAGCCAAAATTGGGCACCCCTATCCATTTAATCACCTGTCCATGTCTTTGGTTTGACCCAGTAATGAAGTTTCATTTGAGAGAGGTATCCTTTATAAAACCCACAATAAATGCACAATTGTTTCCTTCAAATAATATTTTTTTGTGTTTTTCTAAGCCTTTAGGTCTTTTATTTGGACTAAGTATATAGTTTATTTTGGGTTTTATTCAAGTTTTTATTTTGGAGGTTTTTCCAAATTCTATTGGAATTTTTGTCCAAAGATTTTCCCTTAAGTATTTTCTTTTAGAGAAATTATC
Source organism: Torreya grandis (assembly GCA_037957365.1). Taxonomy (NCBI): domain Eukaryota; kingdom Viridiplantae; phylum Streptophyta; class Pinopsida; order Cupressales; family Taxaceae; genus Torreya; species Torreya grandis. The sequence goes on from JARHVA010004715.1 coordinate 325,188, forward strand.
TGTATAACTTTTTCAAAGGGTGCTTGTAAATTTTTTGAAAGGCACTTTAACTTTTCCAAAAGTCCCTTTCAAGCTAAAAAGGACCTTTGCATTTTTTAAGGGTATCTTTGAGGCTAAGTGGACCATTTCCAAAATTTTGAAGGATAACTACAGTTTTTACAAAGGACACTTATATTTTTATGAAGGTCACTTGCTTTCTTCAAAGGATCATTTCATTTTTTCCAAAAGTACACTTTGAATTCTTAAAGGGAATTTTTCAAAAAGTCTGAAGGACTATTTTGGGGGAAGGGCTGACCATTTCAAAATCTTGAAGGGTATGTGACACATTTATGAAGGGTATCTATAGAAAGGTCCACAGGAAGATAGACCATTGTAAAAGTGCCAAAGGGTTATTTTCAAAGGGATGGATCATTTTAAGAAGTCCAAAGGATTGTTTCTAAGATAAAGTGGATTATTTCAAAAATTTGAAAGGTATTTTCCTTTCGAAAGGGATGTTTACAAATTTGCTGAAGGGTTACAAGAAAAATATAAAGGGTGTGTTTTCCTTTTGGAGAGGTCTTTTTCACTTGTCGAAGGGTCATCTCAAAGAAATAAAGGAAGCCAAGTAGAAACTCTGAAGGAATTATTTCAAATAAATTGTCTGAAGAAAATTTTTAGAGAAATTGTTAAAGGTGTCAAAGTCCATTTATTTTAGACATTTTGTCTGTAGGAATTCTAAAAGGCATAAAGGACCAAGCAAAGCCTGAAATAGAAAGTCTGAAGGGATTCTTTATAAGAATTATCTATGAGGAGTATATTTCCTTTAGAAAAAAAGATCTTAAAATCTTTCAGACAAATTATCTAAAATAATGCAAAAGACAAAGCCCAAAGATAAATGTCGAGGATAAGAAATTTGAATAAATACCCAAGTGACGGCCCATAAAATGTCAAGTTTAAAATGCAAAAATTAGCTACTAGAATTCAAACAAATGAGTGAAAACCCATAGGATTTCAACTTCAAATTATGAAAATAACTAGTGGAGTTTAAAAGTAGTTTGACAAAAAACTAAAAACAAATATGGAAGTGACATGTGGTAGAATCCTGAACATATGTACACAAACAAATGGAAATAGGTAGGTTGATGAAGTGAGTTGGTATACTATTTCATAGCTCAATGAGCCAAAAAATAATAGTTAGCATCCAAAAAAAATTCCAACCAATGGATCCTTTTATGGGAAAACATAGTTTGGAATATATTTATTATACTAGCATAACCGTAAAGATAATGTATTATAGAATGTTGTATAACTATTCTAATTTTAAGTGGACACATGTCTGGATCAGTTTTAGACTTTCCTTTGCTTGACCCCCTCCAAAAAACTATATACATGTATTCATTCTACTCATTAAGGAGCCTCCCCTAGTTATGGTAAAATGATGGCTAGATTTGTACTATTACTCTTGAATAAATATACAAGTGATTTCACCATTTTGACATTGCACTATTGAGTATAACTTCAAATATTGTTGATAATGACTAGTGAAAAGGTTATTTTCTAGCATATCAATCTATGGTCAATTACCAATGTGTAAAAAAGATGATGTTGTAGGTCTCTATTAGCATTCTTTACTAAGTGTATAAAAGTTTGTGGTATATGTGTATTCTCTTTATATAATCATTCATCACCCTCATAAATGTCAAATACCTTCTTGGATCTAACTTATGAAATACTAATGAAACAATGTCTTTGTTGTGACTTTGTGTGAAACACCCTTATTTATCTTTAAGTAGTGGTTTTAGTCTTAAGAGGATATCAAATATTGGTGTATCACCACTTGTTTTTATAGTTTTTTTCCTTCTCCCTTTTCATTCACAATTGTTAGTTTATAAATATTTGTAGGGTGCATTAAGGGGAACTAGCCCATAATCTAGAGACTCATCTCAACAAAATTGTCAACCATAATAAGAGAGATGATTCCATTATGCTGCTTGGATGAGAAGAACTAAGCATCTTCTCAAGGGTGTAAATCTAAGCATCAATAGTTTTTGTCATGCTCATTGGGACACTAAGTCCTAGAAGATTGTTCAATATTGGTGTTGGTCTTGAAATGGTTGTAAAATAAGAAGCATTTACATTCAGTACCTAGTGACTCCATTAGATAATTCAAATTCTTTGGTTGATGATCAGTCCTTCTTTCTATGCCAAAAGTGACCACTAGGTTTGCTACTAAAGGTGTACACTTCACATTTGTGGAATTACCTCCATATTCAACCAAAAGGTCTAGGTTTGTCAACACTCATCCTTACAAAAGAAATTTTGAGTTTAAACCTTCCAAATTTATGTTTCATACAAATCCTAACATCTATAGTAATATTCCCAATATGGATAAAAGATAACCTTTTGTGTCTTTTCATGGGGCATCTCCCTCACATCTTGCCCAATATGATCAAATTCTAGGAGCTACTCTCAAAAGTGTCCCATATTTTAGTGAAGATGGCCTAATTACTATCATTGAGAATATTAGGAACATATAAAATTTATATAATATCCACAATATCACCCAAGAAAATGTAGCTATTATGTTGTTGGCCTTATCTTTTAAAGGAAAAATTTTGGACTCATATGTTACCCTACCTATAAATTCTATTAGCTCATGGGATGAGTTTGGGACCCTATTGACTAATAGGTTTGGGGGAATAAGTGATCACCCATCACTTATTGATAAATTGGCCATAATAAAGAGGGAACTACATGAGTTCATGCAGGATTTCAATATTCGGTTTCAAAAAACTTGGTATAGAATCATAATTATTGTGAGGCCAACTACAAATTATGCATTTTTATACTACTTGAAAGCATTGAATAGTGACATTGCCATGATGATTCAATATATGGGTGGAAACACATTTCCTATTGCCTATAAAAAAGCCATAAATGATAATAATTATCTTGTATATGTAGGAAATATAGATTTTAGACCTCTAATGTCACTATTCATTGATTTTTGTTCTCCTAGTCAAAGTGCATTGCCCACTTTAACTCCTTTGCCTGGTTAATATAAATATTCCATTGCCTCTAAAAATGAAATGCATGAAGTAAAAATATTGATTTAAATTTTTAATAATGAATTGGTTTCTTTCAAAAGGCAAAAAGTCCAAAACTATAGGCCTTATTAGTCCTACAACCAATTTGGATAGAAAAATAGACCTCATTTTCAAGGTAATGCACAAGAACAAGGTCAAATAATCCATGCCAAGCCTTATAAAAGTTATAATCCTAATGTTTCCTCATCTTCAAATCCCTTATTCCCATTCAAAACAATTAAATATAGGAATATCCCAATTACTCTTCTTTTAAATAAGACCAAGAGCATGTTGATTATGCAAATGATATGCACAATCAAGGCATGGTAATGTAAGGTTGACAACCTTTCAAAACATCAAATTTTAAAGGAAATATGCAAGGTGGAATACAAAATTAACAATATCAGATTGATTCACCTCTCAATAATCATTTGGAAGGTGAGTTTTGTGCCATTAATTATGTGGGGAATACAAGCAATCAGAATACTAGTGTAGTTGCCAATACTAGATCAAAGAAAAGGGCCATTGAATAAGTTTAGGTAACCAATAAAGGACCTATTTTAACTCCTAAATCAACTAATATGAGATAATGGATTAATTCAGCTCCTAAATCATAAAAAAATTATAGGATTCCAAATTTTAGGATAGCTGCTACAACCCTACCTCTACAAGCTACATCACAAGGTGTAAATGTTAATAAAGAGAACCCCAAGGTAAGTAATCCTTCAATTAATGTTGTGGAATAGATGAATAATATTCATATGAACATATAATTATTTGATTATATATCATTACTAGGATATAAATATATGCTCCAAAAGGAATTTGAATTGCATAGAATTGGTACACAAACTAGCCCATCTAGAAGTGACAATGTAGTTTTGGTCAATAAAAATCAATCTATAAATGGCCAGGAAAATCAAGATGAGAATACTCCTCCTTTATACCTATAATTAATTATTTATGATTTATTGTTTCATAATTACATCATAGATAGTGAGGAAAACACATTTGTTATACAAAAATGTGTAGCAGATAAGCTAGGCATCAGATATGAGCTAATGACTAAAAGAGTCTTGCAATTGGATGGATCACCAAATAAAAATTTGGGTATTTTTAAAGGTTTGAACTTGATCCTTAATTATTTTCCTAATTTAAAAATTCCTCATGATTTGGTAGTAGCATATTTACCTCCCTATTTTGTTCTTTTCTTGTCAAGACACTTCACATCCATAATTGGTGGATACTTGGTGGCTAACTGGTCCTACATAGTGTTTAAAACAAAGTATGGAACTAAGGTGAAGATTGAGTCATAACCTATTCATAAATATAACTTTAAAACATATTAACCTAAGGCAAAAAAATTTAATTACACTATCATTGATGAAGAGGAGTTTCATATTGATCAATCTCCATCATCTTCCCTTGAAGGAGTTTTTGATTTGTTCTTAGATGAGTGGGGAGATGAAAAATATGTGCATGATCCTTACAAGTTTATTGAGTAATATGGTCTTAGGTTATATTATATGCATGAAAATTATTTTTTCATGCCCAATTTGATGAATTCAAATGAAGATGTGAATGGCTTGTAATAGCTCTTCTTTGATGGATCTAGAAGCAAGATTGGGGAAAGTGGTAGAGCTATGTTGGTTTCACCTTAAAAGGAAAGGTATTTTTAAAATTTAAGGTTTTAGTTATCTTTCATTTTTAATGTAGAATAATATGAGTCCCTCATTCATGGCCTAGAGTGGGCAAGTAAAATAGGTGCCAAAGAATTGCAAGTGTTCGGTGATAGTGAGCTCATTATCAATCAAGTTAGAGGGTAGAATTTGACAAGAACTCCTTATTGAAGTCCTAAAAACATATATTTTGGGACATTTTAGAAGACTTCATGGAATTTAACATAAATTCCATCTCAAGAGAATATAACAAACATGTTGACAGGATAGAAAAAATAAGAGCTCAATTTGATGTTTCAAAAGGCATAAGAGAAGACAAGAATCAACCTCATTTAAAGGTGATTATGAGACCTTCTTATACTAGATAATGTTACTAATTGGTAGGTTTTTGATAGTGACCATCAGATAGTTCTCTTCATACAATAATAATTTGAGTTCTCTAAAAAGAATCAATCTAAGCTTAAATATCAATATGGAGGGTAGATTATCCAACTAAAGTCTAACAAGCTTCCCAAAGTCATAGTGACTCTTGAAAACATATTCAATGAGGATGACCAGCTAAAGAAGGAGAAGGTAAGAATTTCAACCAAGAAATATAACTATGAAATGGTAGAGATATTCAAATATAAGTTACTTTCACTTGGAAAGGTATGCACTAGTCAAGAGATGAATGATTTCATTCAACTATGCAAAGATTTTAGTGATATTTTTACATGGGAGTATAGTGATTTGAAGGGTTTTGAACCAATCTTAGCTCAATATACTTTAAACACAAACACACACACACACACACACACACACACACACACACACACACACACACACACACACACACACACACACACACACACACACACACACACACACACACACACACACACACACACACACACAAACACACACACACACACACATATATATATGAAAATTACAAACCCATCAAATAAAGACAAAGACCAATCAATCCTAGGATTGAACCACTCATGAAAAAATAACTCACTAAGTTGATTGAGTCTAGAATTATCTTTCCTATCAAGCATTCTTCTTGGATGGCCAACTTAGTCCCTTTTAGAAATAATAATGGGGATATTATATTGTGTGTGGAATTTAGGGACCTAAATAGAGTATCTTTGAGAAATAATTATCCCCTCCCTTCTATGGATAAACTTATGCAAGTGGTGGTAGGTAGTGAGAGGTTTTCTCTCCTAGATGGTTATTCTAGGTACAATCAAATTCTAGTAAAATAAACCAACCAATACAAGACAACCTTCACCACCAAATGGGGTACATATGCCTATAATAATATGACATTTATATTTTTGAATGATGGAGGAACTTTTCAATGTGTAATGGATATGGATTTCCAAGGACTAATCAATGACATTGTATTGGTTTATCTAGATGATGTAACAGTTTTCTCCAAGAAAGAAAAAGATCACTTGAAGCATCTAAGGTATATTTTTGAGAGGTTTAGAGAGTTTAGGATCTCTCTAAACCCAAAGAAGTGTGTGGTTTTTGTTCATGAAGTAAAAATCTTAGGCCACATTGTTTCCAAGAAAGGTCTATCTATTATTCAAGAGAGTGAATGTTATTCTAGATTTGTCTTTACCTAATCATAAGAAAGGTTTGTAACATTTCTTTAGTAAGATGAATTTCATTAGGAGGTTCATTCCTAATTTTTCTAACATGTTCAATACCTTGAAATCTATGCTAAGGAAGGATGAGATATTCACTTGGATATGAAGGAGAAAAGAATGTTTTGAAGAGATCAAGCAAGCCATTGCCCAAGCCCCTACTCTTGAAAGTATTAACTTCTCAAAGGACTTAAACCTATATAATTTTGGGAATGAATGTGTAATCTCTACCATGGTTACTAAATCTAATGATGAAAATTTTGTAAAACCTATTGCATTTTTAATAAAAGGTTTATAAGGTTATGAGATAAGATATACATATATAAAGAGACAAGTGATTTCAGTTATAAGGAGCTTAAATAAATTTAGACATATGTTGTCTAATAATAAGGCTCATATTTTTGTGCCTCATCTCAGTGTGAAATGTTTTATATTGAGTAGATATTTGAATGAGAAAAGGGTAGATTGGATCACAAAAGTGATGGAGTATGATGCAGAGATGAAGAAAACCAAGTTAGTAACAGGGAAAGGACTATGTGAGCATCTTTCTTTAGACTTGAAAAAAAGAAACTATTTTGGTACTCCATGATGACCCTATAGTAACCATACCTTCAACCACAGGTATTTATACACAAGATATGATTCATTTCCTTCAAATTGGCGAGTGTCCACAAAGTCTTGATAGGGCCAAGAGGAGGTGCTTTAGGCTACAATTCATTCCCTATATGCTAGTTGATAGAGTACTATTTAGGAAAGTGTTTTTAGGTATGTTATTAATATGCATTGATTCATATTAGATTGATAAAGTATTGCATGAGTTCCATGAGTCACTTTGTTATGAGAACCACAACTACCAAGATAATGATGTTTGGTTACTTTGTCCTATCCTATTCAAAGACACCCATGTTTGGGTGAGAAAATGATAGAAGTGTGCTCTTTTTGATGGAAAACAAAATCTAGTTGACTTTCCCCTTCATCCAATCTAGGTTTAGCAATCCTTTATGCAATGGGGTTTAGATTTTATAGGTTTGATCAATCCTCCTTTTAGTTCTGGTCACAAGTTGGTATTGACAGCTACTAATTATTTTAAAATATGGGTGAAATTTGTAGCTCTTAAGGAGTAAAATGAAAACTTATTCTTGGACTTCTATAAAGTTATAGTAACTAGATTTATTTCTCCTTAAATAATCATCTTAGATAATGCATTGGCCTTTCTAGGACTAAGGAAAAGTGAATGAGCTTTAAAGCATGGCATCTACCTTAGCACCTCATCTAATTACTATCCCTAGGGAAATGAACTAGTTAATCCCATAAACAAGAAACTGATTTGGATCATTTAGAGAACTATGGAGGAGAATCAAAGGACTTGGCACACCAAGTTGAAGACAACCCTTTGGGCTGATAGGATCACCCAAAAAAGAGTAATTGGGAACTCACCATATACACTTGTGTATGTAAGGGAAGCTAGACTTCCTATCTCACTTGAGTTACCAACCTTATACCTCACTGATTAGTTACAATTAAAGGAAAATGATAGTATAGAAGTTAGATTATGTTACTTGATGGATCTTGAAGAAATAAGAGATCAAGCTATGCACACCATGACTAATCACCAACAAAAAACAAAGAAAGATTTTGATAGGAAGTGCATGCCAAGGAGATTCAAATAAGGAGACATTATTATAAGATTGGATGAAGATAGTTATAATCCTAGAAACACAAAAAGTTTGATGCTTTGTGAAGTGGCTCGTATGTTATCACATAGTGCAAACAACACAATGCTTTCTAAATCTCAAAGTTGGATGGAGAGGAACTAAATATCCAAGTTAATGGGATACATTTGAAGTATTGTTATTGTTGGTTCTATTATTTATATTGTACATAATTTCTTGATTTCATTATGTTCCCCAGGTGCTTAGGCACATGTGTGAGTTTATATTTGTTGGGTTTTATGTTGTCTTTGCTTGGTATTGACTATTTTTATGTGGTGTGTTTCCTTGTGTTTTGGCAAAGTCATTGTTAGTCATCTTCAAGAAATCCATTAACTCCATTCCTAATGGACTATATAGGCTACTAGTATGATCAATGTAGTAGGCACACTACCTCTATGAGTCACCAATTTGTTGATAAAATTTTGGCCTTTTAGGCCAAAATTGGGTACCCATATCCATTTAGTCACCTGTCCATGTCTTTGGTTAGACTCAGTAATGAAGTTTCATTTGAGAGAGGTGTCATATATAAAACCCACAATAAATGCACAAGTTTTTCCTTCAAATAGTTTATTTTGGTATTTTGAGAAGCCTTTGGGTCTTTTATTTTGATTAAGTGTTCAATTTATTTTAGGATTTATTTAATTGTTTCTTTTAGAGGTCTTGCCAAATTCTTTCAAAAAATTTATCTAAAGCTTTTCCCTTAATTATTTTCTTTCAGACAAATTATCGACACAACTTTTCTGAAGGGTTCTTGTAACTTTTCTAAAAGGCACTTTAACTTTCTCAAAGGGATCCTTTAAGCTAAAAAAAGACCTTTTCCTTTTTTTTAAGGGTATATTTAAGGCTAAGTGGACCATTTCCAAAAGTTTGAAGGATAACTATAAGTTTTCTGAAGGACACTTACATTTTACTGAAGGGTCACTTACTTTATTTAAAGGATCATTTCATTTTTTTTGAAATGACACTTTCAACTTCTCGAAGGGACTTTTTAAAAAAGTCTGAAGGACTATTTCTGGGGAAGGGTGGACCATTTAAAAATGTTGAAGGGTATGTGACACCTTTCCAAAGGGTATCTACAGGAAGGTTAGTGGAAAGATAAACTATTGCAAAAGTTCCAAAGGCTTCCTTTCAAAGGAGAGGATCATTTTAAGAAGTCCAAAGGATTGTTTCTTAGATAAAGTGGACCATTTGAAAAATTTGAAAGGTATTTTCATTTTAGAATAGATGCTTACAACTTTGTCTAAGGGTCACAATCAAAATACAAAGGGTGTGTTTTCCTTTAAAGAGGTTTTTTTCACTTGTTTAAGGGTCATCTAAAAGAAAAAAAGGAAGCCAAGTAGAAACTTTGAAGGAATTCTTTCAGATAAATTGTCCAAAAAACAATTTTTGGAGAAATTGTTTGAGGTGCCAAAGTCCATTTATTTGGGAAATTTTATCCATTAGAATTATAAAATGCATAAAGGGCCAAACAAATCCCAAAAGAGAAAGTCCAAAGGGACTCTTTGAAATAATTTTCCATGAGGAGTAGATTTCCTTTAGGAAAAAAGAGCCCAAAATCTTATGGATAAATTGTCTAAAAGAATGCAAAAGATAAAGCCCAAAGACAAATGATAAGGACAAGAATTCCAAATAAATACTCAAGTGATAGCCTAAAAAATGTCAAGTTTAAACTATGGAAATTATCTGTTGGAATTCTAATAAAGGAGTGACAGCTTATAGGATGTCAAATTCAAACTATGAAAATAGCCATTGTAGTTTAAAAGGAGTTTGACAGGAACTTGAAAACAAATATGGAAGTGACACATGGTATAATCTTGAATATATGTGCATAAGTAAATAGAAATAGGTAGGTTAACAGAGTGAGTTGGTATACCATTGCATAGCTCAATGAGCTAGCAAAAAATAGTTAACATCTAAATGAAATTCCAAGTAATTGATCCTTTTATGGAAAAACAAAATTTGAAATATACTTATTCTCTTAGCATAATCATATAGAGAATGCATTATATAATGTAATATAATTGTTATATTATGATGTTGACATATGTCTGAATCATTTTCAGACTTTCCTTTGCTTAACCCCTTCCAATATATATATATATATATATATATATATATATATATATATATATATATATATATATATATATATATATATATATATATTGGAAGGGGTTAAGCAAAGGAAAGTCTGAAAATGATTCAGACATATGTCAACATCATATTATAACAATTATATTACATTATATATATATATATATATATATATATATATATATATATATATATGTATGTATGTATGTATGTATGTATGTATGTATTCATTATATTCATTGAGGAGCCTCTATTGGTTATGGTAAAACTCTGAATAGATTTGTACTATAACTCTTGAAGAAATACACAAGTGATTTTTCCATTTTCACATTGCACTATTAAGTATAAGTTTGAATCTTGTTGATAATGACTAGTGAAAAGGTTATTTTCTAGCATATCAATATATGGTCACTTAGCAATGTGTAAAAAAGATGATGTTGAAAGTCTCTGTTAGTATTATTTACTAAGTGTATAAACATCTTAGAAGTGGTATATGTGTATTCTCATTATATAATCATTCATCACCCTCCTAAATTTCAAATACCTTCTTGAATCTAACTTATGAAATGTTGATGCAACAATGTCTTTATTGTGACTTTGTGTGAAACACCCTTGTTTATCTTTAAATAGTGATTTCAATCTTAAGAGGATATCAAATATTGGTGCATCATCACTTGCTTTTCTAGTTTTTTTCTTTCTCCATTTTCATTCATAATTGGTATTTTAGAAATATTTTCAAGGTGCATAAAGGGGAGCTATGCCCTAATTTAGAGACTCATCTCCACAAAATTATCACCCACAGTAAGAGAGATGATTCCATTATGCTACTTAGATGAGGAAAACTGGTCATCTTCTCAAGGGTGCAAATACAAGCATCAAATAGCCCCATTGGGCAAAGGGACATCCTTCAATAATTAGAAATAAAGGCATGGTATCATTTAACTCTCTTTTCAAAAATACCTAGTAATCATGGTAATTCCTGACATGATTGTGGGTATCCTTGAAGATTTTAGGATAGTAGTATCCCATGATCAATATTTTATGAGTCATTGTATTTCTTGAGGGATGCTCATGACCTATCTTTTGATGCAAGTTATTCATGATATTTTTTCCTTTTCTTTTTATATACACCCTAGATTGATTCCCTCATAGTTATTTATGTACAAGACTCCATTTTCATCATATAATGAGCTAATTTATTCACAAGGGCTCATATTTGATTTTTATTTAGCTCTGAATGACATGTACTTTTGATCATGTAATGGATGATTTGAGTGTACCACTTAAAAATAATTACCTAAGTCTAATTAATTTGTTCAATATTGATCTATGGATTAGTCTCTGTCATTAGCTAGATAATCACATAGCCTATCACCATCTTTGTTATAATTATCTCAAGGTCAAACTCCTAAATTTTAGACATCCATTTGCCTCTTATTTCACCTAGTTCATTCTATCCAAGTTTGAGATTAACAATAGGATATGGAATAATGGCATATGTTTTTTTTGCATAATATAGTACCTAAACATTTTCACCATTTTTATCAAGGCATAAATATATTTGTCTATCATAAAATATTTCAACTCTACATCCTTTAGATTGGTACCCATGAAGGCAATGTGATGCTCATTGTCTTATACCTTTTATGCTAGTACAAAAAATATAGTATGTTCTGAAGTGAAATAATAAAGATAAAATTATTTATTGGAGTCTAGACTAATTAGAACTAGGGATTTAGTAATAATAATCTCGATGTATTATGAATCTCACCAAGATTTTACTGTCCATTCTATCTTTGCATCTTTATTTAGCATGGCATTTAATATTTTGACAATCTCAACAAATCCAAAAATGAATTTTCACACAAAGTTTATCTTACTAGGAGGTGTCGACTTGGATATGACTTTAACCTAATTTGGATCAATCTGGATACCATATTTAGTGATCATATGGCCTAGTAACTTCCGTTTAGTAATTATAAAGATGCATTTATTCATATTAAGTGACCCTCCATACTTTTTGCATCTATCAAACACCTTTCAAAGATGGTATATATGATCAAATCCATCTTTGGAAAATATAGTGAGGTCATCTATGTATATTATTATGCACTTGACAAGCATCCCTTGGGTAGAAAATTCCATGTTCATTTGGAAAGTATATCCCACATTAATTAGGTGAAATCAAATACTCTTTTATGAAAAATCTCTCCACTTTATTATTAAGGGAATATTCATCCGATCCTTTGCATCCACCAGTACGTAACTGTAGCTATAGAATCCATCCAAAAAGGACATCATCTCAAATACACTCACCATTTGAATTACCTATCTATTTAAGGTAGGGGTAATTTTATTTCTCTAGTGCTCTTTTCAAGTTCCTAAAGTTGAGATAGAGTCTAATTTCTCCACTCTTTTTCTTGGCTAGTACCAAATTGGCTACCCAAATAGAGTGGTTAATTAGGAAGACAATTTTGGCCTATAGGATTTTATGTACTTTAGTTTTAATTATAGGTTCTAAAATTATATTTATTATCCTTTATATTCGTTTGAAAGGGTTATGATCTCGCTTTTATGGGATAGTGTGACTAATGACTCTAGGGTCAAATAATTTCAAGTCTTCATATGTCTAAGTTATCACATCTTTACAATCTTACATTAGGTATTTTATATTTTCTTTCTCAATTTTATTAAAAATAAATCCAACATTCACCTATTCTCACTTTCATGGGATAGTGTGACAAATGACTCTAGGGTCAAAGAATTTCAAGTCTTCATATGTCCAAGTTATCACATATTTATAATATTACATTAGGTATTTTATATTTTGTTTCTCAATTTTATTAAAAATCAAGCCAACATTCACCTATTGAGGGTGTTGGTTAGTGCCCAAATTTTCTTTGGCAAAAGTTGAATCAATTATTCTTGGTGGTTTTTACTTTTGAGCTTTTGGGTCTAGATCAAAAGCATTTTTTAAGGTGACCATGCCTAGAGGGATGTGGATCTCTTTCAATTGAGAAATACCATCTTATCTTAGGTCTTCAATATGAATACGTTTAATGTCTTTCTCATCTATTATCTAAGATTTGAAAGATCCAAATTTTTCCATGAATTTTATGATCTATTGATCATCTTCAAATACTTAGAATTTATACATGTTATTTGGGACAAAGGGGAAATGGAACAAATTTACTAATAAATTTTTCATCTTTGACTCTTGGAGTGGTTCTAGATTAGGAGGTGAAGTTATAAAATTGATTGTTTAGTTTTTCTCTCTAGGGATGTCCTTGATGTTAAATCATTCAAAGGAATCAATTAAGTCACATGACTTATGTTTATATGTATTTAAATAGGTGAGATTACATTGATAATTGTTTTTGATTTGATTAATAGTTATCACAAAGTCACTAAGTATATGTAACTAATTAATATTATACTTGACTGAAAACTAAAAACCAAGGATCATAGCGTCATACTCTACTCTATTTTTGGTGCATGGGAATTATAACTTGTAAGTATCAAGTTAATTATTTCCATCTAGATCCATTAATGCTATGCCCATAATAGAAACTTGTTCTAATCTAGATCTATCAAAATGGAGATTCCTTAAATAAGATAAACCTTAAAATTCTTCTTCATGCATCTCTTGCTTGATGGTGAATTTATAAACTCCTGCATATGAATATATGAAGTCTACTTTATCATTTGTGGTGTTGTACTCAATAATAAAGTGTTTCAACTTTGGTTCTTTGTCTACCTAAATTTGATTAGCTAATCCTTTCTAAGATACCCACATGTGTGAAAATTTGATGGCCATATACCCATTTAGTGTCTTGAACTAGTCATAGCTTAGTAAAATACCCTAAATGGTTCAAATGCTAACTAAATGCACATGTTTGTTAATTCTACAACATTGAGACATATCAATTGTCTAATTGTAAGGCCACCCTATTTGACTCATCTAGAGTCAAACCTAACCTTTTTCACATAGCAATCAACATCACATTAGATGAGGTACCCAAGTTACCCAAGAATTTATTTACATTTTTTCTAAACATTCATACTATAATTAAAAATGAAGCTAATTCAGGTTTATCTTTAAATATTATCAATTTTACATGTGAATATTTATATTTTTCTAATTTAGAGGATCTCTAAGTTAGGGATTTGAGTAAAAATTATCTTTGTTCAGTGATATAAGCTATTTTTTGTAGGGTGATATTGTCTTTAATCTTCTTCATGTCTTCATCAATGTTGTACCCAACACTAATTTGTGGTTTTACACTCTGGAACTATTCATATCTTCTGGGGGAGGTGGATTATTGTTGGCTCAAGAATTAGGAGTACTAACACTATTAATTGGATATGTTAAATTAGTAATAGGTTGATTTCTCCTCAAATTTTAATTATTCCTCTCGAATTATTGGAATGCATATATCTTAACCATATTATCCTATGTTTCATTGTCATCAACTTTTTTAAATGGGATATCATAGGCCTCGAAGACCATTACTATACTAGAGTGTCTAGTATAAGTAGAGGAATAAGGTTCTATTTGATGTGCAGAGCATTCTTACCTATCCATATCCTTATAAAAGATATTGAAGGTTGTGCATAACTTGATGTAACTAAACACAACATGTTGTGTAGTGATATTAACTTAGCACTAATTTACAAGGGTTACTGTCATGATGTTGATCTCTGGCATCTTGTTACATAAATATTGTTCCTAATTATTTCTAGACCTTTTGAAAGGTTTTTGGTATCTCTAGAATATAAATCCATAATTGGTATTATGTCTTCCAATGTTATCCATTTATTTATACATGTTTAATAACTCATTTCTAAATTTTTGGACCATCCAATGGATTGATTCTAATTCTAGTTTTGTAGAATCAAAATTGGCACCCTGTATTGTAGAAGTATTGATTTGTATCAATGATTGGTTTAGGTTTTTCTAGTTAGGAACGTAATTATTTAGGAAAACAAGATGTTGATTAGGTAGAACCTTGGTTAAAGTCATATGATTATACACTTGGTTTTAGTTTTGGGGCATAATATTTTGGCTTGTATTTAGAATTGGAGTTAATGATTAAAAAAAGGGCCAAGGTAGAGTGGTGCCAAAGATTGCATTTGAGGGATTAATTGTTTTTCTACATTGATGGATTTTGCATAATCTAAAGGTAGTGTATCAATACCAACATCTCAGTGTATAAAGGCAATAGTCATAGGGTCCAAATCAATCTTCTAAATTTAGAGGGATAACACCTCATTGGGTTTGTAAGCAGTCTCATGTCTACTATATATCTTCTATAATATATAATTAAATTCTTAAATTAGATCATTTGTATCCCTTATCATGATTAAAAAGTGTTGGCAAGAAACACTTACACTGGTGACCTAGCCATCTTGTGCCAAAAATGTGTTTTGACACTCTTCCCAAGAGGTAATGAAACCTTTTAAGACATTGAAAAACTAGTCATAAGTTTCATAAAGCAATGTGAATGGAAATAGTCTACATACCACATATTCATGGGTTATATTCAATATTCCCAAATTAGTTTTGAATGCCTTGATATATTGTTATGTATTCCTTCCTCCTAAGGGAGAAAAAGAAGGCATTTTTTTAGGGTTTTTGGGTAGATCATGGACATTTACAACAACATTGATAAAAAAAATTGTTAGGTAGGTTGGATCATAAACTATGGCTTGGATTTTAGGATCTATTTAAAGCTAAAGATGGCCCATCCAAAGTAATAGAAGATGGGGTTGTCTACTTGGAGATAATTATTGAGCCTTGGGTTCTCTCCTAAATACTTTATCAAACCTAACCTTTTTATGGATTTTCAAATGTGGGAATAGTAAATTAGTGTATAAGGTTGACCTTGTTAATATTATAGGCGATTCTAATGTAAATCAAGTGATTCTCTTCAAATAAATAAAGGCAAAGGTACATGTCCTCCTTCTAGAACCATATTAAGTTACCTATTGATGTAGATTTTATGTAAACCACAAAAAAAATTTATAATGTATCCTTTAACATTTTAGCATTAGTGGAAATTATTTAGTCCAAGGCACATGTTATAGGGCATTATGTTTTGTAAACAACCTATTGGTGGAATAGTGGTGAGAAAGGTAGTTTGTTTACCATGAATGGGTTGGATATGTAAGAATATAAATATACTTTATATGTGTGGAATAATGATTTTTATAATCTAATGTGGATAGTAAATCAAAATAAAGTCAACAAATAGGGAAAGGTAGGGAAAGAAAGGAGTCTTGTGGACCACACTAGATGAAACTTTTCATGACAAGAACTTGAACTAAAAGTTGGACAAGAAATCACAAACCAAAATTTGTTATAGGATACTATATCACACTAACAAAAAAATAGTTAGGTGTCAAATAGAACCTAAATAAAACATAATTAAACACATGAAATCAAATTTTGTCACATTTATTATACTACAATAACACATATACAAGGGGGGTTATGATTTATACATAAAAGGTGTTCAGATAATGTACAAATCAATATTATCAACTCTATATAAAAGAGATAACTCATACAAAACCAAAATACTAAGAAAACAAAATGATATAACTTCTTACGCAATCCACAAGCTAGATAAGAATCAAGATTTACACATCAAGACTAAAATTAGAGAACTTATTTAGAATTTCATATTAATCTTAATAGTAAAAGTTATCATCCCTTTGGGACTAGGAGTATACAATGTAAATAGATTGGGATGGGGAATGACTCATCTCTCAAGTGAATCTAAAAATATATTTACAAAAATAGGACTTGCCTCCAAATCTCAAGTAAATTTTTCATGCAAAAAAACCATCCTAAAATAAGATATATATGCAACATAAATTTGGAACCAAAATTTTGAATTAACAAAAAAATGCAAGTACATAGTTATATTTATCAAGGGGTTAATTTATCACTAATATATAAATAAAAATATGGAGTGATATTTGAAGGAACTAAAGTATCCATTTTTACTCCTTGTGGGATCAAGACATGTCCACTTAGAGTTTTCATGATTATAAATCCTAAAAACTGGGAACCATGAGATGATGTGGCACCACTATTAGTTAGATGTGTGCTTAAATTTAAGATTAAATATATTTATTTTTACCTAAGTTATTTCAATAATGCACATGTATCTTTTAAATCCTTATTAATAATGTCAAAACTAATCAAGGAAGGTTTGAAGATTTTGATGGCTTCAAATATCAACCTTGTCTATTCAACTTCCAATCTCTTAATTTCTACTCCCAAATCCTCATCTCTTATTACCCTGTCCTTTGAAAATTTTACTAATTGTAAATTTTGTCATTATTACTAATATTTCCCCTTTAAATTCCTCCTTGAAGTTTTTTTTATCTTCTTTGAGGAGGATCTCAAAATTTGGCATATTGACTAATTCACCTATAGGGGTAATCACATTAGTGAGACTTATGTATTTCATAATTTCTAAGGTTTGTCTCTCATTATTTGTAAAATGTTCCAATAGATCTTAATATATGTATGCAAATTTAGGGAATCATCCATTTTTGTAATTACATAATTGAGGCAACATGATGCATCCATGTTTGACATTAGTTTAAATTGACTGAAGGAACTAGTTATGCAGCACTGAATTATTAAACTCAATATTTTCTATAATTATTTTGATTGGTTCCAAAGTTTTATCACATTTGTTCTATTTTATTGGCCTCTTATTTTGTAATTTCACTATATAGATCATCAATTATTTTTTGAGTAGCATGTATTTCTATCTCTACTACAATTTCTGTTGTTCCTCCTCTTTAAATTTTTAGATTTATTTCATAGCTTCACCAATTGACTACATAAAATCATAGAAGACTTTAGTATATTCATTAGGGTCCTTTGCATCAGTTTTGGCTTTCTTTACCAAGGGAAATATATTTTTTCTTTCTTTAAATTTCATTACTTCCCTTGTACCCAAATTCAATGCCTTACTCTTCCTCACCCTTTAGATGATTCCAATCTTTTTGTCAAACTAGATAATGACTATAAGTACCTCTATGATAAATAAGATTTGTCTCTCATCCCTTGTATTTTTAATGTCTTTTGCCCTTTTGAAAATGACAAGTTCCCTTGTTTTTCCATCTTTTGGGCTTAGATTTTTAGATGTGGAAGGAGGAGTCATTAGAGGAGGTGTTATTATATGTGGTCCTAATGATACTCGTATTTGTATGTGGATCTAGAGAGGTGGATATAAAATTCTCTCCCATGGTGAAGATTCTCTCAATGGAGTGACTTCAACCACATACTTGGTCAAGCTTGGGGTTTTATAAATAGTCATAATGGTTGAATATATGTGTGAAGACTATTGCATATGTAGCTCTAGTTGATATAAATTTTTCTTAAGGATTAGTGGCATCCTAGGGCTTTAAGTACAAACTGTAACCCTAATTTGAAAATGAACTCCTTTACTTGTAGCCTTATTTGGTTTGAAGGTGAAATATTGGGAGAGTCAACAAAACTAGACATAATAATATTTAGAATAGCTGAAGGTAAATCTACAACTGAAATATCTACACTAGAAATAGATGAAACAAGAGAGGATACTACTTCATGTATGTTTTAGCTTTCCTCTTCTATGGTTTTTTTGGTTACAAAGTGTCAGTCAAAGTTTCTTCTTCTTGTAAGCCTTTAAAGCTCATAGATTTAGCCTTTTACAACTATTCATCCTCATCATCTGGGGAAAATTATTCACTTATTATAGGTCTTAACCCCTTAATTATTTCTACATCTTCTTCACCTTCATCAGTTGAATATTCAAATAAAAATATTACCTATGTAGGTTCTTCTTCTCCTTCTTCCTCTTCATCAAGTTATTGTTCTATGGTAGGAGACCAAAAGATGTATTTTCTAATAATTTTTGTAGGTGGTGGTGAAGGAATGGTTGGTGGGAAAATAGTGGTAGAAGGATGGGTGAATGGAGTAGGTGATGGCATGGTATGGAGTGCTTGAGAATATTCCTCCTCATTGATGGTATTGGATGGAGGTGGACTTAATATATGTGCTTGAGGAGAAGAAGGAACGAATGAAACAGATAATAAATAAGAATGTATAATTTCAAAAAGTCTACCCTAGGTGAATATTGTAAGCAGTGATAGAGGTGTTGTAGATATTGTGTTGTTCTACTAGTTTGGAGGAGGTGTAGTTTTCTCTTTGGCAGTGGTTTTTCTGAACATTGTATTAGTAGTATCTAGAGATATAGAGGGTAGATAAGGATGAGGGAGGCCTCTTATAATTTACATACTCATTTGGGGATTATACTCCATTTGGACACTAAAATTTCCCTCTTAGAAATTTGTTTATTCTCCTATAGGATATGGAGGTTAGTCTTCCCCTTTTAAATCTTGTGGATGAGTTGGAGGACATTGATGGCTCCATGTTATATGTTATTTATATTCCATATCCTTAGCTTATTATTTAGTGATCTCAAGTACATACTAAAGAGTTTAAGAAAATATCATGGACATTTATTTGTATTTCATCTTGGTCTATACCTTACTATCATCTAATACATTGAAAAAATTATCATCATGATCCTATTCTTGATGACCTTATGAAATTTTCACCTTCTCCTTTTCATTGAGGTGCCTGAGATATGTTCTAATTTTATGCCTCGGGTCCCACTCCATAAATTGGGACACCATTAAATTATAGTGGGATCTAAATTTACCAAGTTGGTTGAAATGTTTCCTAGCCACAAATTAAAGTTTCTAATACTAAAAGTATTTTTATATTAATAGGCCTAATGTTTAAGTCCAAGGTCTTCATAAATGTTGTTTTATAGTTGAAAATCCAATTCTTGTTATGAAATTTTGTTTAGGAAGAAGCATGATAGAAATAGAGGATATGCCCTTATCCCTTCAATTATAGTGACTATGGATTCAGGGTATTACCAATAATATCATATTTTATAAATGCTTCTTGTTAAGTTTTTAAGACAATCTAGGTATTTAGGTTTCATAAATCACTTAATATTATTGAGGTTATATTTACTCATATATACTTTGATTTTTTTTCTTATATATATAAATATATATATATATATATATATATATATATATATATATATATATATATATATATATATATATATATATATAAACATGAAAGAGTAATATTCACATATTATATTACATAAATATTCTTTTGAGGCTTGCCATAGTTCCCCATGTGTCTTGTGAACTGTGCCTAACACTGTATCTAGTAGATATGACATCATATAAAAATTTCCATCATCTACTCTTTATTCACAATCAAACCTATGTGCCTTATTTTTTAAGTATATATATTAAGAGGGAGGGGTTATATAAATTTAATTAAAATTTTATTTCAATTTCACTTATCATTCATGAATCATTCATTCACATACATACATTAACCAATGCATAAATAAACATATATGAAAGAAAACAACATATAAAAACATGAGATATGTGGGAAACCCTCTTGGGGAGATAAAAACCACTAAAACACAACTTTTAATATAGTCCCATAAGAAATGGATCAAACATATAGTGAGGCACAAACCCCACAAGGAGCACCAACTCAACTGGTGTTTTAGCAAGCACCAACTTGGAAGGAGACACCAACCCCAAAAGTAACTCAAAATGAACATAGATACCTTGAAAATTTGATCACATTTCAACACATATTTATAATTAAACTGAATATGAATACCTTCTTCTTCTCTTCTCAATCTTTTATCTCTCTCAAATAGCGTATTAGGCATTCTCTCCCAACTAGCCCTTTCCTTGGCAGGATTAGGTCTTATGACCTTGCTTATCACCTATAAAAACATTATTAGAATTCCATGAAATATTTAACAAAATTATATGATTTTATCCACACCCTATATTTTATTTTAAATACTCTAAATCATTTTTTATATCCTCAATATTCTAACTAGTCAAATTAGGCTTATTATACATTCTCTTTATACTTGACTCTTAATCTCACCCATGTTGGTAGGACATAAACCTATCCATAATTTTATCACCCTTGAGATATATAAAAAACCATGTTTAACAAGTGAATAATCCATTTTATATTTTATTCACCACCCATAAGGACCAAAAACACCTTTAGGCCTAATAGAGACCTAATGCAATTAGGCATTCTCAAGGCATATGTTTTACGTTGACCATCTTGAAACACCATGAGAATCAAAAAATAGATAAAAAAAATTAAAAAATTATTAAATTATAAAAAATATAATCTCATATTATGTCCTAAACAATATTTATCTCATTTCACTCCTTGAACCACACCATTAGGTCTAATTTCACTCCTTGAAACCACACCATTAGGTCTAATCATCATTAGCCCTTCGCACTGCCAAAATGTCTATCTTGAGTATCTACATAATACATTAAAATTTTACATATATTAAAAATAAAATAAAAAATTTATATAAACGTAATGAAATTATATTCATCACCAATTCCATTATATTTCCAATATAGGGAAAAGGACTGCAAATTGATCAACTTCATATGCTCACTCGGAACTGCACACAGGTCTTAAGAGCCTAGTCAAAATCCTTTAAATTTTCACCCCTTCATAGGAGTTTATCATGCATATAAATGTGTTAAAATGAATATATGATACATATATAACAAATTTATATGAATTTTATTCTTCAACTATATGAAAAAATACTTAGGAACATCATTCTCACTCACACACAAAAAATTGCATGTAGCTCCAAAAACATAGTCATGAAGATCAAGACTTAGAAAACTTGTGTGTTCAATTTTGTGAACATAAAATGGGTTTAAATGATACTTAAAAAAATTATAAAATATTTTAATATACAAAATTACAATTTTTACTATCACTATTGGTCTTACTTAGCAATCTCATGTTTTCATCCTACACAGACTTCATTATGTTAGATAGGTTACTTTGAGAGCAACATTTTGCTTGTTTATGAGAAACTCCAAACCTTATAATAAAATGGAATATGTGATATAGATATTTAAAAATTAACCAATGTATTTTTATCCATATCTAATCCAATTCAACCAATTCTTAATCTCATTCTCACTTTTGCCTAGTTTTATCACTATCTTCCTCATTAGGCCTATTTAGTGATATGTTAGCTTCCATGACTGGTTTAGCTTATTTAAGGTCTAAAAACTGATCAAAAACTTACATGGTAATAAAATATTATTCTTTTATACACCTAAAAATTGCCACTAATGCCTTTATACTCAACTTTAGATCAATTCTTACAAGCCAATGAATGTATAGCCTAAGAATTTCTAAATGTCTTGAATTTGGGTTCATCACATGTAATTAAATCAATTTGGCCCAAAAATTAAATAAATAGAGAAAATTCCCAAATAAATTAAATAAAAACTTGAGAAAAATTTAAAATCCTACAAATAATAAATTAACATACAAATCCTAATCAAATCCTAATTGAATTCACCCATAAGTAATTAAATGAATTATCAAAAAGGGAAATTCAAAAATCAATGAATATCATAGGTTTTCATCATTACCTTTTGTGATTTATTTAAAATCCAAAATATCTCAAGCATGTTTATTCATTATAATCATGAGGTTTTGATACTTTTAAAATCTAATAGGGTTAAGTAAGAAAACCTAGGTTACAATTTAACTCATTCAAAGTTGATTTTAAAGCCTATAAATACAAGCCTAGAGATCTTCATTTAGAGAGCTTGGAACATAATAGAGTTATAATGTAGGTTTTAGGTCATAAAGCAAATGTATAGAGTTATAACTCCAAAATTACAATCCAATCCATTTCAATCCATATAAAAATCATAAGCCAAGCATGAGGATGATGCCAAGAGGAGATAGAGATAACCAAGACCCATTGATGAAGACCTTTTGAGCACAATCTGAGCAAGCCAAATGAAGAAGCCTCTTGGAGAATTCAAGGATTGGGTAAGGAATTTTTGTGTAAGTTCTTTCTATTTTTATTTGTTATTTGTTCATTTATGTTTATTCACCATGATCCTCCCCTTTATCTAGGCAAGGTAGTGTTATGCATGTTACTATGTTATCGCTTTTATTTTCTATTGATTTCATTGATTTCATTATGAAGATAACATATGATCTAACTACCCTCCTTGGATTCCTTGATCACAAATTACATTGTCAATGGGACCCAACACATCTCACATACCATGGACATAAGTATGAAACTTTCAAATCTTTATTTGGATGCTTGAAGCTCTCTAAAATTGATTTTATAACCTTGTTTTGGATAGATTTGATTTTAATTTATTTCTCATATCTACATAAAGACTGATGATAGTTTGGTACAACTAGATATGGTTGTCCTTAACCAACCATGGTTATGCATAACTAACCCTAATTATATGTAAACCATCGATGGTTGGGTTGAAGGGGAAAAATATTAATAAAGCTTGAATTTTGATATTTTTCATCATTAAAATTTGTGATTTCTAGTTTTCAAAGGTATTTAAATTCATTGACTTGGTTTAGCCTTACAAGTTTTCTTGATCTTTGAGTTAACCAAGGCCTAACTTAACATATTTATCTTTTGTGGTTTTGCCTTTAGGTCCATAGGTGATTGATGATGGTACTAATATATTGGCATCAATTATTATGACTTATGATGGTTTTCACAGATCAACCACTAATAGTTGCCTAAATTAGCACCGGTCATTTTTTACTTTGAAAGGTCATTATGTTTTCAAGAAAACTAGAACATGAGAGCTAAAAGTTAAACATCATTTGATAAAAAAACAAAAGTTATTCAAATTAGGTCATTATTATCTAATAATTTTAGGTTGAAGGATCAATTGGAACACCAAATTTTCATGCTTAGAATAATCAAACATTTAATTTTAGCTTTAAAAGGAATTAGTCAAATTTTGAACATTTCAATATGGGCATTAAAATGAACATATTAATCTTTCACATTTAAATGTTGGTATTTAAAATGAATCTAGGATTGGTTAAATATTATAAAACACTTCTTTTTTAGTGCTTAGATCATGAACATTTCAATTTTGTGTTTTAAAACTAAGTCTTAGGCTAAGTCTCACATATTTGATAATTTGGGCTTAAAATGAACCTAGATGCTTTTTGCTTCATTTGGTTTTGTGATTGATTTTTATTTTAACACTTAATCCAAAGAACATAGTATGAACAACATCACATTAAATTTGTTTCTTAAAAATCAACCTTCACTCACAATTGTTTGAAACTATTTCTTGTTTTTTTGTTTCACAAAAAGGATAGTGCATGTATGCTCTCCCCCATCCCCTATAGGGAACTCAGGTGATCAAAAGTGACTTTCCATTACATTTTAGTGCCTAATTCAGGGCATAATAATAAAATTTCCTAGGATCTTCCTAAACTTTCATAGTACTAGTTGATCTAAAAGCAACCCTAAAGTCTTTCTACTTGTATTTTATTTTCATGTATTTTTTCTTGTGAAGGGGGTGTCATGTCCTCTCATGAGTTCTCTATGGAATAATTGACCCAGGGATTCATCTCCCAGTAGTGTTTCAACCCCTCTTCATGGGGGGGAGGTGGGTATAAATTGGGATCACCCTATTGGGATGGTGGTTTGAGTGGTTAAACCATCTTCATTAGTGGCAAACCAGCTTGAAATGTATGATCAATTAGGACATTACACTACACTAAACAATTGATGGATGTAGTGTTTGTGAAAAGGATAAGACCTTTTCACAACAAGCCAATTCATCAAATACAATTGACATGTTTCTTATCTTATGTGAAAACATGAAAGTTTGTACACATGGGATCAATCTATATGTTTGTAATTTGTAATTTTTAGTTAACCCCACTTTGCCACACCTTGATATGATTTAGGATTAAATACATAGTCATATTTTTATCATTTATTCTTTCTTTCTTGGTGTGTTATCTCTAAAACTTGTTTTTTTAAAACCACATCATGAATTATTCTTGTGTCCAAAATTACTCCATTGTTTGAAGAGGCATTTTGCCATTTATTTGACACCTTGATTTAACCTAGAAAACTTTTATGTCCAAATGTTGTGTAAATGGGTAATGTTATGATACCTAAATAAATTAAATTTTCATACCTTAACAAGCCTTGAAACAAAAAACCATTGTCACATCTTTTGGGAGTGATAACATTGTTACACTACTCCAATTGTTTCAAAAGACTTGTCTTATCTTGTGTCCAAATTATCATTGTTTGAGCCAAATCATTTGTTCCTTATTGGATATTTGTTTAAACATAGTCATGTTGTTTAAATTCACCTAGTTTTTTGTCATCAAATCATAGTTGACCTTAGTTTAGTCTTCAACTAACTTTTACAAGTTCAGATCTAGACATTGATTGATTTTTGTTTACGCCTCAACTTGTAAGGGCTGATAAACAACTCTATATCTTTTGGGTTGTGTAACTTAGGTTAATCCATTACTCAAATTTTTAAACTTTATTATTTTTGACCTTTTTTTTATATAATTATTCCATCTTCAAAGTGCCTTTTGCTTTTTGTTTTATACCAATCTAATCATGTTTATGTCTAAAATCAATTACTTAGTCTTTACCAAATAGTTCTAAGTTTGCTAGATTAATCATCATCATCTATTATTTCAAGCCTATATTTTGATGCCACATTTGGACAAAAGTCCTAGCATAACCTATTTGAGACTATATTTTGACTATAAATTTGCACAAAAGACCTAGAAACATTTCCCTTTCCTAGTTTAGACCTATTTGGAACATGTTTGGATATTAGAGTTTGGCATCTTGTCTTTAGATCATTTTGCCTGATCTTTTTTGTGTAAAACATTTAATATTAGACATTTGAAGCTATACTATTTTTACCAAGTATTTGCTTAGACATTTTTGATATTCAACTCCACCCTTAACCAAGTTAGATATATTTTAAAACCTTTGTCTTTTTAGACATAGTTTTTAAGAGTTTGTTACTGAACTCTAATCCTCTCTTATAAAAAAAACATCTGTCATGGATTTGTTCATGGCTCACTATACACATAGTATAACTATGTATAATCCAAGAAGTGGAAATGTTATTAAATAAGAGGAATTTGTATAATACCCTTATGGAGATAATATTGTTTGGGAGATGGATTCCTATCCACCATACAACACTCAAAAAAGAGAAAAAAGTTAAGATATTTTGGCTAATTATTTGGTTATCACACCTCCATACATGGATTGAGATCAAGAACAAATGTCCTAATATTTTTCTATTGTACTTATGGTTGAATAAATCATCTAATAAACAACCTTATTATGGTAAAATATGATTAAACTATATGGTATGGCATAATAATTTGTCAAATATATTAAGAGGGCTTTATAACACATCTTATCAAAATAATGAGCATGCTTCTTCTAGCAATCCTAATGCCATAGCACCAATACCACATCAAGATATTTGTATGTTTATCACATAAAGGAGCCTCATGGAAGACCACTTAATTAAAATGTAGATATCATACCAAACATATGAAGACTTAGTGCATAACTTTAATAATCTAGCCATGATAAATACACATTTAATTCTATCACTCCCTTCAACAGGAGTCTTATTTGAGTTGATAAGTCAATAAAATAAAGGTTTATACCCACTTACACAAAAAAATTCATCAAAATACATATTCAATACCCCAACCTTTGAGTAAGTGTCTTCTACTTCTACACAAAACAATGAGAAAAACATAGTGGATAAAGCAAAAGCAATATCCAATTTAGACCAAAGTTGTGTTAGCACATGAAAAAATAGTCAAAAGAAAGTATTCCCTTAACAAATACTATGAGTGGTCCACAATCTCAATGAGTAGGAGTTTCTACTTCCCAATCTCATCTAACTACATATAATCCTCAACTAGCTACTTCATCAAGCACACAACATCAAGTATTATGTAGTCAACTAATCACTAGTGCCATGTCACAAAAAAATGTGATAAATCTTATTCTACCCCAACAAGTGATGAGTAATATTCCATCGCAATGGGTACCATCAAAAACACCCACATAGTAGAGGCCAAACATATTGCCACCTCTTTAGGGGATAACTAATGTTCCACCTTGATGGTACCAATGCACATACCTCTTCAGTTGGAGATAAATATATTGATCTAAAACATAATTATGTCTAACCAATAGTGTGTAAATATTAGATAGTGATAAATAATAAATCTCTAATGTGAATCCATTTATAAATAGGGATCTATACAACAAAGAAGTTCCAATGTTCATTAAGTACCTATTAGGCAATAATTTCATTTTATGTAGAATGTGCCATAAGCTCAAAGATAGGGTCTTGGTTCACAAGTCCCTCTCAATTATCAAGGTATGACTAGTTAGAAGCATGTCCATATTCAACCTCAGAAGTCACAATATAATTATATTCCTCCATACCAACTATAATATCAATCCTAGATACCTAATCCCAACTATAATATCACACAATTGCAAGTGTTATTTCAAAAATTACACCTTAATCCATGTATCTATATTCCTAGTCTATTTCTTAACCAATCCAACATTCCCTAACAAATGCCTCCATCATACCCTGGTTAAAGTAATCCAATTTTTACCACCCATCCTCCACCCCAATAGGCTAATATTCTAACTAATTTCCTCACATAATAACTACAATAATTGAAGGATGTAATTGCCCTCATTTGAGTAGGGAAACAAACCAAAAAGTTCAAGTTAGATGATGCATGTTCTTACCCTTTCAACATTGAGTACTTCAAGATGCCATTTCCTCCAAGGTATGAACCACCAAAGTTTGAAAAATACAAGGGGAAAGGTGACCTGATGTCCCATTTGATATAATTATTTATCACATTTCAAGAAGTGGCCTATATCAATATATACATGTTGTTGTTGTTTTTAGAAAGCCTCTTAGGGAAAGCATTGGAATGGTTCCTAAAGCTACCCAAGAATTTGGTATCTAATTTTGACAATCTCTCAGACAAGTTTATACAACACTTCTCTTACAATATCAAGCAGGAGAATCTAATGGTAGATTTAACAAAAGCAAAACAAAAATTTAGTGAAAACTTCACAAGTTATTTATAGCAATGGAGATCCCTTGAAATCTGATTCACCCATAATCTATGGGATATGTAATTATTCATTGTGTTTATTAAAAATCTAAATAGTGAGATATCTTATTATTTGGCATTGTAATGTGCACATAAATTCAAATAAATCATTGACTTAGGTTTGTTGATCAAGATATCCCTCATTAATAAAGGTATCATTAAACTAGTTGTGTCAAATCAAAACAAAAACCAAAACTAGAATAATGGTCAAAATCAACTTCTAGTCTGAGTGTAAGTGTCTCAATTGGCACATGCCAATAATAATGACAAATCTAAGTAATTAAATTACAAAAAGAATGTTTTAGGAAATGGATTAACATAGTCATGACATGTCCAAATGGTGAAAACACCATTTGCTCAGCCTCTACCACCTTTCCAACTTAATCTTAACCAATAATTTTTTTAGTAGTTGTAACATGGATAGAAAATACAACCTAAACTAGTGAAATAAATGCAACAATCTATACCTTTGAAAAACCCTCCTCCTTTAAGGAGAAATCTACCTACTCATCATGATTTTATTGACCTTAGAGATCATATTGAATTAGTTTTTCACAAGCTCATAGTACATAACTTGATTAGATGGCTTGTTTTGAAATAAAAAGTTTGTGAGGGGACTGACATGCCAGACTATCACATGCCAAAACATTCTTGTGATTTTCATCAAGTCAATGGCCATAATTTACAATGTTGTGTGAAAATTATAAATGTAATTTAGAATATGTTGGAAAATGGAGGGATCACATTAGATCATGGAGATTCCACCTCCAATCAAAGCATTGGCATTTATCATAATCCTTTTCCCCAACATAATAATCAACATCATCAACAACAATAATAAAAACAAAAATGGCTAGTGCAACATCAATAATAATAATATCAATAACCAAGGTTGAACTAATAGATGTAATAAAACCAATAATAGAACCAATAATGTCAAAAAAATAGATAGAATCGAGGCTATAATAGTGTGAACAACTAATAGACCTACCATGTAGTTGCACATGACTATAACTCAATTATAGGCCATACTGTAGGAAGTCATGTTATAACCATTTCCATTAATCTAAGACTAAGTACCAATCAAACAAAACCATTGATAATCATTCCCAACCAACCAACCTATATCGATAGTCCTTCCTTGACTTGGGATCATACATAGGCAAACTAATAAGTAAGGATTCCCATGATTGGACCTTGTAAAGATAACTTATTATTAGCTCATGGCCATGTACAAGTGCATTAACAACCAAAAATTATCCTGCCTAATCCCCCTCCACCATCATTTAATAGAGATAATGGTTCTATACCTAATCTTAATTATGCAATCATAATTCGATGGTCAGGGATTACCATACTAGACCCATAATCATCTGCCACTTCACCCATCATCCCACTAGTTATTCTACCTTAGAGTGAGCCATTTATCACTATCTAAGAAAGGACATTTGACATTATGTAACAATTACAAAGGATACCATCACAAATCTCTATTTTAGATTTATTGCATACATTAACCATCTATAAAGACATCTTGATAGAGTTCCTTGGTCAATCCATAGTTACAAATGACATATCTCTTGACAAATTTCAAGATTTTATATGACACCTATCTCTATCCCATCAAGTAACCTTTAACCAAAGTGATATGTCATCCCTTATCACACTACATAATAATCCATTATACATCAAAGTTTATATAAAGAGGCACAAAATGAAATGTTCATAAACAATGGATCGAGTTTGAATATTGTGTCTCTCAAGCTCATCAAACTTTTTTAGTATACCTCAAATATCTCCAACTAAAAATAATCATCATCAAAGCATATGACAATGAAGAATGAGAATAATAAGACATTGTTAGCTTGTAAGTTATTATTGGGCCTTTGACCCATGATACACTTTTCCATGTGTTAGATCTTGATTTTTCATATAATATGCTTTTGGGTAGACCTTGGTTACATGAGATTTGTGTATTCCCATTGACACTACACTAGTGTATCAAGTTCTCCCATAAAGGGATGGAGGTTAGTATTCTGGGATATTTGTATCTATATGAGCATTAAAAACATCTAGAGGCTGAGTTTAAGAGCTACAATTACTATTTTAGCTTGAATCAAGTTTTTAAGTAGGACAAAGGTAAATACATACTTATTGATTTATCATAGTCCAAATGTATTGACCCTAATACCCTTGATTTGATTTCCCACATACCACCTCTTGAAATTTCCAATCATTATACTATATCAAATAATGGCGTGGGAGAGTATTTAACCCATGACACCTTTCACATTATAAATCTTCCATAAAATCCCAAGTCCTTTGGAAGACTAAAGCCAAATTAATCATGTAATGTTAAAGAAAAGGCAAAGGCCATCTACACAATCCAACACTTGTCACTTTCATACCAACATCTAGCCAAAAATAGGATCCTCTTAAAGGTAATGAATCATGGTTGTATAATGACAAATTGGTTTATTATTATAATAACTCTAAGCATCCCATTCCTAATTAGATCATGGAGAAGCAAAAATATGAAGGAGAAAGTCTCAGGCCAAATCAATAAGGAACACTTGAGCTATTTCCTATGACTAAGTAGAAAGGAACCTATGGACTTCAATTTAAACTACCTCAGGGTGACCCCATGTATCTTATTCAAGTTCCATCACCAATGAATAGTAATGATAATGTTGAGAATGAAGTAGAGTCTGATCATAACCAATTATATGACTTAGCCCAAACCAATTTGTTGGACAATAATGTCATTTATACCATTTGACAAATAATTCATCATAATTCATTACCATTATATTATCCTCAATTGATATACTAGGACCAATAAGAATTGAGCATATCAGTTGATGAGTTTTATAATGATGAAAACTTCTATGATTTTCTAGGCCTTAGGGATAATATTCCATTGGGAGATCGTTATTAGGATTCTCAATCAAGTTGGATTATAAAGCCTATTTTGGAGAGTAGGTGAACACCCTTAGCCAAACATAAATAAATAAAATAGTGAAGTCCCAAAGTAAAAACCTCTTTGAGGCAATTTTAGACCTGGTAAATAGTAAAGATAAAGACTAGTCTAGTGGTGAAAACCTATTTTAGGCATCATTATATGGGGGTGTTTAACCTTCTTTAAATATAGACTAGGAGACCACCAATGATGAACTTGTCTATGATTTTGAGTTTAGCCTTGAAGAAGTATAGACTTTATATCAAATCATCTAGGATACTAATGATGATGAACTTGCCTATGGATTTGAATTCAGTCTTGAAGAATAATGAGCCTTTGAGCCATCCTTCCCCTTAGGGGATTCTGATTCATCATGTCTAGGGTAACTTGAAGAACCATTCCTAACAAACGACTCTTATATATCAAAATAATTCACATCTTTTCCCACTATTCTTAAATATGGTCCAACCCTTCTAGTGGAAGACACGTCGTAGGTTAACATTGGGACTCTAGATGACCCTAAATGGATTAAATTAGGTGCATCCCTTATTGAGGAGGAGTGTGAAGTCCTTAGAACCCTATTGAGGGAATTTGTTAAAATATTTGCATGGGACTATTTTTATATGCCTAGTTTGGACCTTGCCTTCATTGTTCACCACATCATGGTACATCTGAATTCCAAACCCATGAAATAAAAGCTATGCAAAATGTATCCTTGCATTCTTGTATTGGTAAAGAAAGAGTTGGACAAGATTTTTTTAGCAAGATGTATTAGGTCAATCAATTATTCTAAATGGATTTCTAATATTGTAACTACTAGTAAAAATCTAGAAGGAATCAAAAATTTTACTAATTTTAGGGACATTAACAAAGCTTTCCCAAAAGATGAATATTCATTACCAAACATTTACATGATTGTTCATTATACTATGGGTTATGAGATACTTTCACTGATGGATAGATTCTCAAGCTATAATCAGATCAGAATTACACCAAAAGACCAACACAAAATAGCATTCACCACTCTATGGGGAATTTTATGTTATTAGGTCATGCCATTTAATCTTAAAAACCAAGGGCCACCTATAAAAGAACCATGATAGTCATATTCTATGATATGATGCATGACATTATTAAAGACTATGTAAATGACATACTAGGCAAATCAAAGACCAGTGCCAATCATCTAATAGAATTAAGGAGAATATTTTAGGGACTAGATAAATATAAAGCTAGAATCAACCCAAAGAAATATGTTTTTGGCATTACTTTAGGCAATTTGTTTAGATTTATTGTGACTTGTAGCGGCATAGAAGTCTATCCAACCAAAGTATGAGCCATAACAAAAATGCCACCACCAACCAATTTAAAGCAGCTCCATAGTTTTTAGGATAAGATCCAGTCTATTTGATGCTTCATATCTAAATTGGTTGACAAGTATTACCAAATTATACACCTACTGAAGAAGGGTGTAACATTTCTTTGGGATGATGATTGTTAGAACATTTTTAAAAAACTAAAGGACTATCTTGTAAATACACTAGTTTTATTGCCTCCCATTTAGGGAAATCCATTCTTGTTATATCTATCAGCTAAAAATAATTCCCTAGGGGAACTTCTATATCAACATGATGATAATGGGCAATACCGTGTAGTGTACTATCTAAGCCATACACTAGTCATGTATGAACATAATTATACATCCATCAGAAAAATTTATCTAGTTATGGTCTTCACAGCTCAAAAAATATGACATTACATGTTGAAAAATAAGATTATGTTCATTTCAAAAGTAGATATGATCAAGTATCTATTATCTAAAACATATTTACAAGGTTCTATGGCCAAATGGATCATGTTTCTTAGTGAGTTTATATAGAATATGTGAACCAAAAATCCATCAAGAGGCAAATTCTTATAGATCAACTTGTTAAATCACCCCTTATAGATACAAAACCACTCACTTTCTAATTTATTTATGAATCGATTATGACCATCATTGAAACAAATCCTGAGGATTATCACTAGAATTTTTATTTTGATGGATCACTCATAGCACATAGATCAAGGGTAGGCCTTTTGTTTATCACTCCATAGGGGAATTTGAACCCTATATCATTTAGAATTAGCTTTCCTCATACCAATAACATGGACCAATATTAATCACTCATGGTATAGATTTTATAAGAAGTAAAATGGAACATATGTCATGTAAATATCTATGGTGATTCATAATTAATCATCAATCAAGTTACAAACCACTTTTAGACCAAAGATGACAAGCTAGTTCCATATAAGGCCATGGTAAACACTCTCAAGAAATAGATTTTTGAAATCTAATTTGAACATATACTAAGGGAAATTAATAGAACATCAGATTCCATGGCTACCATTAGGTCACTCATTCAACATATAGACATAATAAAATACTACCAATTTCCCATTAAAAATATGCTAGTGCCATCCCATGAACCATCAACCATCATAATGATCTGTGATATTGTTGGTCTTAGCTCTACTTGGTATTCAAACCTATATGCCTATCTTCATGATCAAATCCTACCTCCAAACTTATGTGTAAACAAACTGAATCCTTCATCCAACATTCCCAATGTTATAATTTAATCAGACCAACCCTATACCACTGCAATTTTGATAGAACTCTACTTCATTGTTTACCTTTGATAGGATCTATACTAGCATTACAAGATGTTAAAAAATGGGTATGTAGATCCCATACCAGTGGGGAAGTCTTATCCAAAAATCTATTACATACTATTTATTATTAGATAATAATAGATGTAGATGTAGTTGTATATGTAAAAAGATGTGATAAATGTTAGCAACATGTTAATCTGATTCATGCCCCAACCAAGACTTGAAACCAATGTTGACACCATCGACATTTTCTACATGGGTCCTTGATATCATTGGTAAGATAAACCCCACCTCATTATATGGTCATAAACATATCCTTACCACCACTGAATATTTTAGTAAGTGGGTTGAGGCTATACCCCTCTCTTACATAACTAGAAAGCAAATTTCCAAATTCATCTTCAACCACCTCATTTACCACTATGGTATCCCTTCTAACATTATATATGATAATGGTAGATCCTTCAAGAATAAGGATATTAAAAATTTATGTGTTGAGTACAAGCTCACACAACATTTCTCCATGGCATATTACCCTTAAGGTAATGGTCAGGTTGAAGCATCAAATAAATCCATTTTCAACATCCTCAAATAGAATGTCAATGATACCAATCATAATTGGTACCTTCAAATATTGCATGCCCTTTGGGAATACTTTACTAATCACTACACTCCCATAGGAACCACTTCATACTCGCTTGTTTATGGTACTAAATTTATTCTTCCCATTGAGGTTGAGTTACCTTCATTATTCATCTCTTTGAAACATGTTCTAGATGATGAAGACTATCGAGTAACTTGCCTATAAGATCTAGAGTTAATTTATGAGAAATGCATGGATGCAATGAATAATATTCAAGCATATTAGAACTGACTCCACAACCACTATAATCAATGCATGAAACAAAGAAAATTTGAACTTGGTGATCTTGTCCTCAAAGAAAACCAAAAGAATACCATAATTGTAAAGAAGCATAAAGGTAAGTTCAAACCCAAATGGGTTGGTCCTTTCATAATTATTATAGACTATGGCATAGGATCATACAGGATCACCACACTAGATATGGATGAACTTGATGAGCCTCTAAACATTATACACCTCAATTAATACTACAATTGAATGACTTGATGTATTATTTATGAGGACCATTTTAAGTTGTACCATATTATCAATATTCTTCTTTATACCATAACATTATGCCATCCTATCACTCTATCATTCTAACATCCTATCATATTACCTATTACTTAGTCATTATAACACTATGGTTATATTGACCAAGCATGTTTTGATCCATTCTATCCTAGCCCATTTGACCTTGGTTCATCCATTGGTTTCACATTTAGATTGAAGAATCAGATCAGTTTTAGTACTTATTTATAGAATTCCAAACAAAGGTAGTATTTTATATTAGTAAGACAAAAATTTTGTTTGTTTCATCCTTCATTTCTTATTTCATTTTAATCATGGTCATTTATGTGAGCCTAATTATATCCACCTACAGGGGTAAATTAGTGTCTCATCAGTTTTGATAGTAAATATAACTATTTATGGGTAAATTAGTATCATTAATCTACGCATTTGTATCCTAGTTATAATTTCCTATGAGAAAACTAGGAGAAACATTTGTTTATTATGCCATGACATACCAACAAGCCATTCCTATGTCATATTATGCCACTGTGCCAACTATGCTTGGTTTGTTTGAATTAGCTGCTACACTAGTCAGATTCCTTAGTTATAAAGTAGAACTAATGTGACTTGAGGTCATTTTGGGACTATGTGGGCCATGCTCAATTCATGTTGAGGTTATTTCAATTCCCCTTTCCATCACTCTCTTATCATTTGATGAACAACATTCAATTTTTATATGGTTTTGCCATTTTGTAAGCTTGGAGCATGTAGTATCTTATCATTCTAGATCAAGTTGAGATTCTTAAAATTACAAAAAAAAATTGTAAAACCATTTATAAAAACCAAAAACATTGACCACTCTTTTTCCTTAAGGGTTCTGGGAACCCTCACTAATTCACAAAAATCACTTATCACTTAGTTTTTCCATACTTTTTGACCTTTTATCCCACACTCTCACCAATTTATGAGTTTATTTATATTTTTTTATCACATCCATCATGTTATTTTTATCATCATCAATTTATTCTATCCCATTTCCTGGGAGAACTACATTTAGCCTAAAGTTTTTTTGGATATATCATACATACAACTATGTAGGTAGCGTGTACTTACATAGTGCATATGGAGATAGCTTGACCACCCCCTTATTTTTTATTATATTCCCCCATCACATTTATTTGTTAAATTTTCACTTATTTTATAGGGGAAATGTTTGTCACATTTTTTGTGTTACATAATTTGTATTAATATTGGGATTAATTGTTTTCTTTCTTTCTTTGTTTTTTTATTATTTGTGTGCTTGCTTGTTTTCTTTCAGCATTATTATCTCAATCTAGTTTATGTGTGTTCATTGGGTGATTCCTTGTGCACTATTAACAAATCAATCCATATTCATATGTCAACATTGTCATTATGGTATATATCATTGATGTATTATTTTCCTTTGAGTATTAGATCATGAGAGTCATTTCTTATGCATATTTCAACCAAGTCCTCATGGTGTTCTATCATGATGCCTACCATTAAGTTATATAGCAAAAATAATCTTTGAGAAGTATACAACATCAATGTATCATTGATATCTCCTAGACACCAGCATCAATAGCATTCCCGATCTAATCCCAATCATATCCCAAAATTAGTATTAAACAATGAAATAATTTCAACCTTTTTTAGTTTGGATGAGCATCTCCCTACTAACAGGTTTCCTAATTCATCTTTATCATCTATATCAAGTTACCATCATCATGTTTTCAATCATCAGACATCAATCTTATTTTCCATAATTTGGGTACAATTCTTATAACCACCTTTGGCCAAACCACTATATACTATCCCACCTACATTCTCAATGATTATAACCTCCTTTGGGTAAATCATTATGTTATCACCAATTTGAGGGTTAATGATTATAATCACCTTTGGGAAAATAATTCACTTTCCTCTACCCACTTGGGTCATGTTTTTATTTTTTTTGTCTATCCTAAATAGGGAAGCTCCATACTCTCAATGATTATAACCATCTTAGGGTGAATAATTGTGTTATTATAGAATGTTTGGCACTATTAGGGTACAATGCTTATAACCTCCTTGGGGAAAACCATTATACACCATCCTACTTTCATTCTCAATGATTTTGGCCAAATTTGGGAAAATCATTATGTTATCACCCCATCACTTTTCATTTGTTTGGTCCACTCATTTCCTTCTATTGACGGACCATTTTCCACTCCTTTTTCCAATGACTCCCTCAAGGGAGAACCCTATAGTTCATCCATTGTCATTGAATTCATAAGCATGAAGAACATATTTATTCTATGATAAGACATTATTATGCTTACAGCTTGTAATGCCTTCCCAAATAAGGGAAAACTATAGAAACCAAAAAGTGGCCACCAATAGCTTCATACCTAACTTTAGATCAACTCTTACTAACCATTAAACTTATAGCATAAGAATTTCTAAACATCTCAAATTTGTCTTCATCATCTATAATTAAATCAATTTAGCCCAAAATTCAACTAAATAGAGAAAATTCCCACATAAATTAAATCAAAACTTGAAAAATATTAAAAATACTACAAGGAATTAAATAACATGCAAATCCTAATGGAATTCATTCATGAACAATTATATTAATTATCAAAAAGGTAAGTTTAAAAATCAATGAATGTCCTAGGTTTTAATCATTACCTTTTATTATTTTTCCAAAATCTAAAATATATAAAGCATGCTTATTCAATTCTAATCATGAGGTTTGTACACCTTTTAACTCTACTAGGGTTAACTAAGCAAACCTAGGTTAGGATTTAACTCATTCCAAGTTGATTTCAAAGCATATAAATACAAGCCTAGAGCTCTTCATTTAGATATCTTGGAATATAGTAGAGTTATAATGAAAGATTTAGAGCATGAAGAAAATTCATAGAGTTATAATTCAAAAATTCCAAGCCAATCCATTTCAAACTATTCCAAGCCATATTAAAAGCATAAGCCAAGCATGAGCATGGTGCCAAGAGGATATGGAGACAACCAAGCCACATTGATGAATACCTTTTGAGCATAATTAAAGAAATCCAAATGCAGAAGCCTTTTAGAGAATTAAAGTATTAGGTAATGAATTTTTTTGTAAGTTATTTCCATATTTAGTTGTGATTTGTTCATTTGTGTTTCGTCACCATGATCCTCCCTTTTATCTAGGCAAGGTAGAGTTATGCATATTAGTGTCTTATTTATTTCATTTTGAGTTGATTTAATTAATTTCATTATGAATCTCACATATTATATAACCAACCTCCTTGGATTACATTATCAAAGTGTCACACATCATCCTCTAATAATTTTCATGCTTTGACCTAGTCAACCTTGCTTACTACATCAAATTTATAAGAAATAAAGGTTTTCCTCTAGATTACACTCACTCTTTTGATAGACCAATGCCACTTGGATAAACCTATAAGAGTCCTATACATTTTTAAAAACATCAAACTAGGTCATTCAATCCATTCTGATCCATTTTCAACAATATCTTTCTTATTGGGTCATAATGAGGGTTATAGGAGGGTTTACACCAACTTCCACTCTTAACAATCATTCTTAAAGAATTTACCCTCAAATACAAAAAAAAATCCATAAAATTTAATATGGGACCCTTACCCAATTTAAATTATTTGATTATGATCTCATGAAAAGGTTACACATTCCAATTAGCATAATAAAATCCTTCTCAAATATGCAATACCCCATTATGTGCACACAAAAGACCTCAACACCAATTTTAATGATTTATCCTTAAATATATGAACTAAAACTTGGTAAAAATTACTATCACAACCTCTCACACCTATTAAAATTATCTCAAGAGATCTGAAACCTTAGGAAATGAACTCAATCCCTCATTATGCCATACTAGGTCTCTTTGCACATTAGGCTTTGGACTACCTATCATACTTAGACCTTGAACACACATTAAAACCTTTTATTTTATTATTAATACATAATTATCATGGAAATAATCCTAATAAAATTTTCACATAATACCACATATTATAACACAAGCCTTAAACTACTCACGACATCTTGCTACCAAGCTTGTGCTTTCTTACTAGGTCTCTTCATGTAAGGGTTAAGCCTCAAAATTGACCTTGGAACTCATATGAAGGTTTATTTGCTTCTTTATCACATTTAAATTTTTTTATAAAATCTCTCATGATTTTATTTAAATAATTCACTAATATTCATTATTCTTCATGCATACACTTTCTCTCATGGCTAGACTAGGATTCTCAAAACACCTAGTACTTAAATATTTGGACTCAAACAAGATAGATCTCAATGATTCCAAACAAAAACATTATTCAATTAAGATTATATTAATACAAGACTACTCTTAGTAGGATTATGATATTGTCACATCCCAACATTGTGCTAGAACCTCATACAAAACTCAAAGATTACTAAACCATGTATGCTTACCTTGTATGCTCCTCAGGACTAGTGTTAAACAATATGCTTCCATTATATATTAAACTTGACCTTGAAATGTTAGAAAAATTGAAATAATTACTAGGTTTCCTTCAAATTCTCTCTCAACAAAGAGATAAAATGTTGCATTAAAATTTTATATTGTCATTAGACTTCATTGTCATATACCATTTCACCATGCAAGGACTCAACTCTGACCTTAACATTAAAGACATATATCTTGACTTTGACATCAATGAAAACAATAATGACTCAAGAATGAAATAGGAGCATACCTAAACATTCTCCCCCTTTTTCATTGATGTCAAACATGGCTGATCATTCACATCTCCCCAAGCTAGATCTTATTCAAACTGACCTTTCTCCAAAACTTGATCTTTCTCCCCCTTTGACATTAATGATAAAAGATTCATCTTCTTGGAAAATATCTGATCCTTGGACTTGGAACAACACACCTTTTCTTTCCAAACAAACTCATTATATCTCTTTGACAAAAACTCAACGTAGATCAAGCTCAAATACCTACTCTTGGATCATGATTGGGTCCCCTTATCTCTATGTTATATTCATACATTATCAGAATTATGACCTGGTTTGATCAAGTCATCATACAAACTCTTTGTGACCTATATTTTATGATCACACCTCTAATATATGCCTAACTAAACCGTACATCTAAATGTCAGCAAAGAACATAAAACTCCCCCTAAGTCCAAGCATCATTCATGCTTCTGCTCACTAGTTGAGTGCCTCCATGAAGCCTAATGGAGTCACGTATTCTCTCTTGAGTATTAAAACAACAAAAAATCGATAGATTCCTAAATATCCATGTCCTTATTAGATTGAAATTTCTTCATGATCCTTTTAGACTTGAAATTTTCAATCTCTATTTGAACACCATCATGACTTAGTCTATTTGACTTGACTATTTCATCCGTAATTTGAGCTGATAGGTAGAATTCTTGACATTTCCTTTCATTTGAACTATTCTTCACCATGGAAAATATTCCACTTAGACTTGTATAGTAGTCATTATTCACCTTAACTACCTTTCATTTCCACTCATTATCTTGTCTTCTTTCTTGCATTCTAGGGGTCTTAACTTTCCTATTTGGCTTGAGAATCCATGATTATAGTAATTTTTAATATGACCAACCTTTTGATAATCGAAACACACTATTCCTCTTGATGGTAACAAACCTTGACCCATACCTCTTGATTGGTGACTCTCCTCATAGTTCCATGCATATTCATTATTGGAGGGCCTTCTACAATGCCTTATTCTATGTTTAAATTGGTTACATGAATAACATTAGCCATTGAAATGATTAACATACCTTAAGACATCAGGCTTATTTATAGGATTAGTATTCATTATTCCAACACCATCATTACTTGATTTACCATTGACATTTATTAAATTAGTGTTCTTCTTTAGGTCTACTTTGAAACCAAGACCTATTTTGTCATTAGTAGTCTTTTGACTACTCAAGATGTTGTCTAGATCATTAGTACTCTTTTCAAACTTCACAAAGGTATTAACCTTACTTGATTCCTAATTCAACCTAGTTCTTAGTGAATCCACTTTAATTACACACCTTTCACATTCTTCTTTAGCCTTTAGCCTTGCAATCATAATCTCAAGTTGAGTCTGCACCCGTTTGAATATTTTCTCTTATTCCTTGGAGTTGTTTCTCAATCTAACTTCAAAAAAGTTTATTTACTTTTCATAGTATTTGAAAAGGGAACTCATCACCATATTATTATTATTCACCATCTTCAGTTCTTATAGGGAATTCATCAACTTAGCCTTAAAGTCTACCTCATATTCTTCTTCATCTGAATCACCAATAATTCTTCCAATCCATATGGACTCTTCCTTATGTAAATGGCTTACTTCCTTAGCCATGAAGATTAATTCATTGAAATTAAGGCCATCACCTTCATGGTGAGTCTTATAATCACTTCTCCCACTCTCATTATATGATTTACAATCATCCTTGGTGCAAAGGATTATTTTATTCTTAAAAAATGTTTTCTTGTCATCGTACCTTCTAAATATTTTATTTCTCTTATTAGACCTATAAGACTTTTTATCATCATCATGACCTTCATAATTCTCTTTATAATCATTTTACTTATGATTATGAGGGTAATTTTTATCAAAGTGTCCAATGTCTCCATAATTAAAGCATTTAAAGGGCATCTTATCCTTTTATTTACTAAAACTAATATTTAACTTTATTGCAAACACAACTATCAAATCATCATCATCAATATAAAATTCATCATTATCTTTGAATTTATTACCTTATGTAATCTTATCCTTTGATTAATTTTATACTTCAAAAGTAGCTTCCTTATTTACATGTCCTCCTTCACTTGTCCTCATCTCATAGGCTATTAGGGTGCCATGAAGTCCATCCATCTCTAGCTTATCTAGATCTTAAATCTCTTCAATAACATATACTTTAGAATAAAATTTGGGAGTTTGATATCTCAAAACCTTTTAAACAATAATTGACTCTTTAAATTCTTTATCTAGGAATCTTATGTTGTTGACAACTTCATCAACCCTTAACAAGTAGGTTTTAGTGGTCTCATCTTCATTTATCCTTAGGATTTCAAATTGTCTTTTATGGGTTTATAACTTAGCCAACTTGACCTTGGAATCTCCCTCATAGATAGTATTCAAATTTTCCCACATTTATTTATCAGACATAAAATGCATCACCTTCATAAGTTATACCTTTGATAGGCCACACATAATACCATTAATTACTTTTGAATTATTATCACTAGCTTTCCGACCTATTCCATCTATAAGAGGAATAAGAGTAGTATATCCATTAAAAAATGATAACCAAACATCATGAACTTGAGACTTAAAACATGTCCTCATCCTAAAACTTTAAAAACCATAATTTTATCCATTAAACAATGGATCCTTTCTTGTAGAGAAACCACCTTGTGTTTGACTTACCATCTTCAATTGCTTAGGATTTCATCTAGGTTATTAAGCATCATTTAAAGGACATAATATATTAAAAAAATTTTGAAGTAAAACTAATGAGATGGGGGATTGATCATTTG
Source organism: Torreya grandis (assembly GCA_037957365.1). Taxonomy (NCBI): domain Eukaryota; kingdom Viridiplantae; phylum Streptophyta; class Pinopsida; order Cupressales; family Taxaceae; genus Torreya; species Torreya grandis. The sequence goes on from JARHVA010004715.1 coordinate 367,850, forward strand.
CCTTAAAAATAATCCTTTAATTTCACTTATAGTTCATGAAGCATTCATTTACATACATATATTAACATGTGCATAAACAAGAATCTATGAAAGTAAACAACTTATAAACATATGATATATGTGGGAAACATTATTGGGTGATAAAATTAACTAAAAAATCATTTTTAATATAGTCCTATAATAAATGGATCAAACATTTAGTGAGGCACCAACCCCTCACTAGTCAAACACCAACTCAACTAGTCCGTTAGCAAGCACCAAATTACAAGGAGGCACCAACCCTCAAAATAACTTAGCACTAACTAAGATACCTTAAACCTTTGATAAAATTTTAACACTTATTTCTCACTGAATTTAAGATGACCACCTTATTTTTATCTTCACTATGTTATCTCTCTCAAATAACCTATTAGGCCTTCTCGCTCAATTAGCCATTTCCTTAGTGAATTAGGTATTATAACCTTGATTATCACATATAAAAACATTGTTATAATTTCATGATATATTTACCAAACCCATATAATGGTATTTAAACCCTCTATCTAATTTTAAAAACTCTAAATCATTTTCTTATATCCTCAATATTCTAACTAGTCAAATTAGGCCTATTAAACCTTCTATTTATACTTTACTCTTGATCTAACCCATCTTGGTCAGACATAAAGCTATCCATACTTGAATAACCCTTACAATAGATCCAAAAACACATTTAAAAAATGAAACAACCATTTCATAGGTTTGTCACCACCCATAAGGACTAAAAGCACCTTTAGGCCTAATAGAGATCTAATGCAATTAGGCCTTCTCAAGGCACATGTTTCACCTTGACCACCTTGGAACACCATGAGCCTCAAAAAACAAGTGAAATAATTCAAACATGATTAAATTATAACCCTTATAATCTCGTTTTAGGTCCTAAATGTATGTAATCAGATATGCATCATGTTTATAAATCAATCCTGGCTCAGAGAAGATAGAGCATACCTATACTTTTGATTGAGAATACATTTGTTATGTGTGGGAATGAAAAATATTGGGATCCAACAGACATAATTAGGGGATAAATTTTCATAATACACCATGATAAGAAGGTTTATAAATTATATAGTCTAACATAATCATGCAACAACCCTAAAAGAGTCTTTGGTTTAATGTTCACTCTATTCTAATAAACAAGAAATTAAATATAATCTAGTGATAACAAAAGATTGTGGCATAAAGTGGGGGTTAGAAATCAGAAAAACTAAAATAAATATTCATATAATACATATACTCATTTGAATGTATACAAAATCCTAATGTATTGGAGAGAAACACAACTACATTATCTATCTACTCTTATAAAGGAGAAATAAAGTTAGGAATACTTACCTTTGAAGATGAACTTGTCGAGCCTCATTATCTCCCTTGGCTAAGGTGCTTCACAATATATTTTTATGGTATGTAAGGATGACAAAGACAAATTATCTCTAGGCTACACAACATATCTATGCATCCAGACTTCACCACAAGACAAGATCCATATATCCAAAGAAATTATGAAACCCTAAGATTTATTCCTTAAGTAGAATGGTCAATAAATAGATGTTAATTCTCACTTATTATTCTTCACTTTTATTCTTAAAAATGGTTGGAAATAAACATGTATATATAGGTATATCTTTCCATAAATCCTTTTGAATATGTTAGTTATATAGGGTCGATCCAGTCAACCTTGTATGTTTTCAAGAGGTAATTCACTAGGTCTCGAGCTAGGTCAGTTGAAGGGCTAACTAAAATCAATGTGAAAAATAACCTAAAGATTATAGGGTCGACCTAGTCATCCATGTATAGTAAATAAAGGATAATAATTGTATAGGGTCGACCTAGTTGACCTTGTATATTCAACTGGTAAAAAGGGGCCAAGACAAGAATAAGGAGGATAAAGCATGAAAAATGTTTAGAATGGGTACAAATGGAATAATAATCTTAAGATAAATGGTTTTAGGTTATGAGTGTGTAGATTGAAAGTGGAAAAAGGGACAATAATCTTACAAAGCACCAATCAATTTCCCACCCCTTTTCTCATGTACCATTTAAAGCATACACTCAGATACAAAGTTTCAGTAATTAATAAAAGTTTGAAAATATTATGCGTATACATATGCCCCACTCGAAGCTCATCACATGTCATGTAAGTGCAACACAAGATGGTTTTTTAGGATAGAACATGATAACACACAACCCTAATGTTAAGTAAATTTAAATAAACCAAAATTAAGATAAATTAAAGGATATAATTTAAAAACACATACTTTTACTTACCATAGTGTCATAGATAAAAAATTATACTATAAAAGGAATGAAGGTGTCCAATGTGAAGAACACTAGGTGAACCTATATAAATTAGTACAAAAAAGAGCCAAAAATTGAGATTTTTTGAAAATAGGCTTATAATAGTGGAAAATATTTTCTATTTTATCATGAATCCAATGATTTTTATGGTTTAAAATATAGATGAATATAAATAAATATATGAACAAAAGAAGAAATTTGTAGGAAAATAATTGAAGAATTTGAATTTTGAAAAGTGTTTTTAAATAGGGGGAAGAGAAGTCATTTGGTTATTTTGAATTGTGAAGGAGAGAAAAATAACTCTAAAGAACAAATGAGCTATGATGGTGAGGAGATGATAGGCTAGATGAGGAGGGGATATAGGGGCAGTAACATGTTCACTATAGGTATGCAATTATGAATCTTAAGCTACTTTTTGAGTATTATTTTGAATTAAGTGTATGTTTAGAAAAGAATTAATTTTTAGAATTTTTAGATGTTGGAATGAAGCAAAATTAGATTCTATAAGTAGGAAAAACCAATTAGGAAAATGGGTTTGGAGGAATTAGGAAGAAATTTTCAAAAATGCACTTTTTTGGGAAAATGCAAGGGGTCAATAGTCAAAAACAATTGGGTCGACCCAATCAACCCAGTAGGCTAAAAATAGGCAAAATCCACATTGCCAACCTAGTAGGTGTGTGTCGACCCTATACATTTTATAGATTACCAACCTAATATAAATTTTTAACTAATCTAAAATGTCCAAAATGACAATGTAGTACTAGAGAGGGGAAAATAATAGGGTTGACCTAGATTTTTAAGTCAACTAGGCTAAAAATAGGGAAAGTTTGGTCAAACTAGGTTGACCAAAGAATGAGTTTGGTATAAAAATGCATGCAAAAGGATGAAAGAATACTAGAATGGCCTAAAATGACCAATTAAGGGAAAAAGGACCAAATAGGCTATAAATAGGTAAAAGGAATGAATTAAAGTAGTTTAGGCTTATTTTTTATTGAATTTGTAAAAAGAATGTATTTTGATTATACATGACATGGAGGATCTAATACATATTTTGTTGTTTCTCAATTATAGGGATGACCCAAGTTCTAGATATTGGTAGATGTGTATTGGCTGATGGATTTACTAGAGAATCAGACCATAGGTGATAGAGCTAGGTTAATTGTTATAGGACTAGGAGGGATAGCTAACATGTGCAAGATTTCCATAAGCTCATATTTATTAATGTTATTTGATTTTTGAGAATGATTTACTAACACCTTTATATGGGAGGTGGATGGGGACATAGTAGAGGTATCTATCACTTTGGAAGATGTGCATGTTATCCTAGGGCTATCGGTAGTAGGAACATTAGTGACTACAAGCATACTAAACATCCTAGAGGAGAGGAGAGCCTTAACCATATGGGATATAGGCTCAGATATGATATTAGAAAGTAGGTGAGTTAATATGTTTTACATATATGTATCATAGATTATAGATATTTATAAATTTTTTATAACACTTGTGACATAATGAGTGCTATGTCACAAGTCAGACAATAAGGTATCACTATTCATAGTAGCCTTAAGTAGGATGATCCTAGAGGAGGGCATAATATGTGATCTTAGCTCTATCATCTAGGTCTAGTGCATACATGATATGTATGAGGTACTAGTTAGATGGTAGAATTTGATATGACTGCTCATATTATTGATGCCTTAGATCTATGAGAGGTTTCTCATGTATTGATTGGATATATTACCCCATGTGATCGATGATAGGTCACCTTGAGTATAGATATGGAGAGAGGACCATGTAGCATGAGTTGTGCCACACATGCTAGTTCTATAGATGGTGAGATGTGTATATATAGTGTGGTAGCCATATGGGCATCTAACAACTATATAGCCAAGATGGTACATAGTTGCACCAGCTATAGTGAGGACAAAGGTGATTGGATACTATACTTGGTGGAGAGATCCACATTTAGTGGTATGGGTGTTAGGTTATAAGGGATTACCTCATCAAGTGGAATTGATATTGATACCTGACTAGTAGGCTTAGCATGTGAGAGATCCATGGGGAAGAAAGGGACTAGGGCCAGTAGTGATGAAGCTGATGCTCAGACCATGTCATGAGTGGATATGGACTAGGTGAACATGACACATAGTAGATTAGGGGGAGAGAGATGTGGAGGTAATGGGACTAGAGATACCACTACTAGCTCCATAGTGAGATGAGATATGACAACTGGGGATATGGTGTTGATAGATGTAGGAGGAGTATGAGAGAGTGAAGAATATTTAAATCCTTAATGACCTAGTAGGTGAGTTAGAGGAGAGCTAGATTATAGAGAGGCCACTTAGGTGTATGTTAAGGTAGATGTGAGCCATGATAGCTATATTTGAGATGAGGGAGTGACCTATAAAGGATGTGTTATGAGGCCATATAGATGGAAAGATTGAGTTAGGAAGTTATATGTATGGTGAGACCATAGTGGTTGAGACACAAACAAGTAGTAAAGATGATTAAATCATTTCTTAAGTTTTTTTTCTGAAATAGAGACTAGAGGTAGATAGATATTATGTTACACCTTTAACCATTGGTGTGTCTATGGATATGTGTGGCTAACGTATGTCTTACATACCTCTTTTATTTACTTATTACATTTCTTTATGTTCTTAATTAAGTCAACCAATGGAATAACCTTGGATGAGTATACTATATATAAGAGGTAGTGGTTAGTCTTTATGGATTATGTTAATTATTCTACTATTACTTTATTTTTGTGGAGGTTACCCCCTCGAAGTGGCTTTTTTATATTATCTGGTATTTTATTATGCTATCAATTATCATTGTGTGATCTCTTATATTTACTTATTTAATGCAATATAAAATCATTCTATATGAATATCTAAGTAATTTCATTACAAGTGATATCATATCTTTGATTTGGGAAAGTTTACCATGGCATTTTTTTTGGATCTAGTGCGGCATGGCTTCTAAGAGCAGTGAGAATGAAAAAAAAATAACTTACAATCTGGGAAGAATTATTTTTTTTCATCAACACAGTATTTCTTGAAACACTTTTTTGAAAATAAATAAATAAATAAGTTAGGAAAAAAATCCTCTTTCACAATTTCCATCATTGGATTCATCTTGGCGAGATGATCACAATGATATATTCCATCGGTACACTTTTTTAGTACCAAAATTTGTACCCTAGTACACAAAGGCAGTTATTAGATTCATCTTGACAAGGTGATCATAGTGGCACCATTTCTTGGTACACTTGTTTTGAGGTAAAAAACCTCCTAGGGTTGGTATATGGTAGGTCTAATAACTCAAAGAATAAAATGGGGAAAGAAACTCCTAAGGCTCCTACTAATGACATATATTATGGAAAATTAGATCTAATGATTTCTTAGTTTCAAGTAGACATAAAGAACTTGGTGAGGCATGATGACTTTGTTGTATTCCAAACTAATGTTTTAGGGATGCGTAGAGAGATTAATGAGCTTCATAATGAAGTGAAACATATCACTATGCAATTGGCTGCCCTTACATGTTAGTTTTAACCCAACAACCCTCCACTTCAGCATTCAAATCCTCCTCTCAACAACTCCCATGCTAGTATGAAATTGATGTTTCCAAAAGTGGACATGCATAAGTTTGATGGTAAGTATCCTCTCAATTAGATTATGAAAATTGAGAATTTATTTTAGCTACATCAAACTCCTAGTTCTCAGAGGGTGATAGTGGTGTCCCTATATCTTGAACCTTAGCAATTCATTTGGTGTCACTAGTTATGTGCTCAAAAGAAAAAGAATAGTGCTTCTATTACCTGGACTATTTTCACTAAGGAGTTGTTAGCTAATTATTAGAATAATGTCTCTAAGAACTATTTTATAAAATTAGCAAAGTTGTGGCAAACAACAACTATGAAGGATTATATTCATCAGTTTTAGAATCTCTCTTTATGGGTGGAAAATATCATTAAGAAAAATTTCATTGATCTATTTTTGGGTGGCCTCAAATATAGAATCCAATTCAAGGTTTGAATTTTTAACCCAAAATATATAGCAAAAGCTATCCCTAAGGCATGCATGATAAAAGAAAAAGAGATGGTCAAAAGGAAAACTTTCACTACTGGTCATGATGATAACTTTTATGCACCATCATTTCCATAGCCCACCAAATTAACACAATGATAAATTGAGAAGAAGCGAGCCAAAGTGTTGTGTTATGGTTGTGATAGGAAATGGAGTAAAGACCATATTTGTGTTGAAAAGAAGCTATTTTACATTGAAGGTTCCCATGATGATGAAGATGATGTAGAAGTACATGATGAGGATGTAAAAGTTCCTAAGGAGGAATCTGAAGACTCTCAGCCTACTATTTCTTGTCATGCCCTTTTAGGTATTATTACTCCCAAAACTCTTAAGGTGACGGATTTCCTTAAGAAATATAAGGTCACTATATTTATTTATCTTGGGAGCACACACAACATCATCCACAATAAGTTGGCTATTAATTTAAACTATTTTATTTATCTAGCTCCAAAATTTTAGGTTATGATTGTAGATGGTGGTACTATCAATTGTTCAAAAAAATGTCATAGTATTAAGTTGACCTGGGAGACTACTTATTATATTTTTTTATGTTTTTTATTCTCATGGGTGGAGTTGATATTATTCTGGGAGTCTAGTGGATCACTACTTTAGGTAATATTGAGATGATTTTTCAAAAATTATTCATGCATTTTCATTCTAAAGAAAGAACATTTTAGCTATGGGGGTTAAAGGCTAAATCTCCACAACTTGTTATCTCCCATCAAATGACAAAGATTATCTATAAAGGTGCTGAGGGATTTATATCTCACTTGTTTTCTATGGAAGTACAACCAACTTATCCATCTCCACCTCTTGATCTATAACAAATAATTTATGCTCATTCTATTGTGTTTAGAAACATGCCAAAAGGACTTTCACCTTTTTGCACACATGATCATGCTATTACACTTATTCTTGGTAGTACACCACCCAACATTAGGCCATACATGTATCCTTATTCCTAGAAAAGTAAAATTGATAGGATGGTACAAGAGATGTTGGAATAAGGAATCATTTACCATAGACAAAGCAAATACTCTTCACTAGTTGTCATGGCGAGAAAGAAAGATGACACCTAGAGGATGTACCCTAACTATAGAGAACTCAAAAAGTATACTATCAAAGATAAGTTTCCAATTCCTCTCATAGATGATTTTCCATATTAATTGAATGGTGCTATTTATTTTACCAATTTAGATCTACATTCTAGGTATCATCAAATCTGGATCCATGATGAAGACATACCAAAAACTGCTTTAAGGGCTCATGAGGGCCATTATGAGTTTTTGGTTATGCCTTTTGGTCTAACAAATGACCCATCTACTTTTTAGAGTTTGATGAATACTATTTTAAGCCATTTTAAATAAATTTGTTCTAGTATTCTTTGATGATATCTTAATTTATAGTAAAATTTGGGAAGACCATTTACAACATGTAAAATAGGTAGTCTCCATTTTGGACCAAAATCAATTATATGCCAAACCTTCCAAATGTACTTTTAGGGCTAGTGAGGTTAAATATTTGGGTCATATGGTGTCTTATAATAGAGTAAAAGTGGATCCTAAAAGAATCCAAGTAATGGTGGACTGGTTAATTCCTAAGACACTCAAGCAACTTTGAGGATTTTTGGGGATTACTAGTTACTATCGCAGGTTTGTCAAAAATTATGGTAGTATTGCAGCCCCACTCACCTCTTTATTAAATAAAGACTCCTTTTAGTGGACTGATTAAGATACCTAAGGATTTAAATAATTGAAATTGGCTATGTGCACTATTCCAGTATTGGCTACTCCTAATTTTTCTAAAACTTTTGTCGTTGAATGTGATGCATCTAGGTATGGTATGGGTGTTGTGCTCATGTAAGAAGGTAGACCACTTGAATTTGAAAGTAATCAACTAAAGGGTAAATATAAACATAATCGCATCTATGAGAAGGAAATGATGGCCATTTTGCATGTAGTCAAATAATGGAGACCTTATTTAATGGGTCATCACTTTTAGGTAAAGATTGATCATGATAGTCTCAAATATTTTTTAGAACAAAGGTTGTCATCTGAATAATAATGAAAATGGGTATCTAAGGTGTTAGGCTATGATTTTGAAATAGTATATAAAAAAGGCAAGGATAATGTGGTGGTAGATGCACTATCCAAAAAATATGAATCAGTTGAGGTATTGCTATGTGCCATAGCCGTTTAAAGGTAGATTGGCTAGAGGAAGCATAATTATAATGGGAAAAATATTTTAATACCCATGATTTAATTCAATATTTTCACCAAGGTTTAGGTGGATTTGAAAAACTCACATGGAAATTTAATGCATTATGGTATAAAGATAGATTTTACCTTTGTAAGAATTCTCTTCTTAAACAAAAAATCCTTCAAGAACTTCATGTAACTCTAATTGGGGGCCATTCAAGTTTTTTTAAACCCTATCATAGAATCAAGCAAGATTTTTTAAGAAGGTCTCAAGGGGGATGTCCAAAAATATGTGGTTAAATGTATGATATATCAAGAAAACAAAGGTGAAACCATCAAAACCCCAGGTCTTTTACAGCCTTTATCCACCCCTAGCTAGCATTCGGAAGAGGTATTTATGGATTTCATTACATGGTTACCAACATCTAAGGGTCAAAATGTTATCATGGTTTTTGTAGATCATCTCAATAAGTAAGAACATTTTTTTCAATATGCTAGCCATTTGTTGTTAGTATAGTAGATATTGCTTTTCTCAATATAGTTAAAAAACTGCATGGGACCCCTAAGATCATTTATAGTGATAGAAATCCCATTTTTACTAGTAATTGTTGGACTGAGTTATTTGCATGTTTGGGCACCCAATTAGCTCATAATTTATCCTATCATCCTAAATTTGATGGACAAACTAAGTTATTTAACAAATGTCTAGAAGGATATCTCCGTTATTTTGTTTTTGATAAATACGATAAATATGTTTAGTGGCTACCACTTGCTAAATGGTGGTATAATACTTATATTCATAGTTATTTCAAAATGTCTCCTTTTATGGAACTATATGGATACCACCCTCCATCCATCACTTCAACCTTGAAGGTCCATTCTAAGGTTTTTGTAGTTTAAGAACATATTCATCATCAATAGGATGTCCTTGTAAGTTTGCATGAAAATTTGGCTATGACCCAGAATCATATAAAGTAATAGGCATATCAATACAAAAGTGAGAGGCATTTTGACATTGGTGATTAGGTTTTTTTTATTATAGCCATATAAATAGATGTCATTAAAGTAACAAAAAAGGATAACAAGCTATCCCCTAAGTATTATGGGCCTTATCGGATCTTGTAGAAAATTGGCAATGTGGCCTACAAGTTAGAATTTCCTTCATCCGCTTACATACATCCAATATTTCATGTTTCATGCCTCAAAAAATTAATTGGAAATATACTTTCCATTGAAATAAAATTACAAAAATTAGGTGAGGAAGGTAGAGTTGTTATTGATCCTAAGGTGATCCTTCAAAGGTGTACCAAGCAACTATGTTCTAGAGCAATCACAAAGTACTTGATCAGATAAAATAATATTCTATTTGAAGATGCAACTTAGGAGGATGAAGCATTTATGCAACAACATCTAGAGTTGTCACGATGTTGAGGACAACATTGTTTTGAAGGGGAGGGGATTTTTGTGCCCTTAACCATTGGTGTGTCTAGGGATATGTGTGGCTGACTTGTGGCTTACATACCTCTTTTATTTAATTTTTAGATTAATTTATGTTCTTAGTTAGGTTATCCTATGGAATAAGCTTGGCTAAGTAGACTATATATAGGAGGTAGTGGTTAGTCTCTATGCATTACGTTAAGTATTTTGATATTAGTGAATTATTATGGAGTTTTCCACCTTGAAGTGGCTTTTCTATATTAGCCAGTATTATATTCTACTATCAATTATCATTGTGTGATCTCTCATATTTGCTTATTCTATACAATATTAAATCATTTTGTGTGAATATCTAAGTAATTTCATTACATATTGTGAGATATGATAGTGGTATAATATCTATTTGGGTGTGATTTTTCAAGCATAGTTGAGGATAAGGAGAGATAGGGGTCCCTTATGAGGGGATCACTCCATGACATCATGGATGAGACTCTGCAACCATATGATCCTACTACATTAGAGGACCCTAGTGTACCATCTACCGTAGTTTAAGTGAGCTGGTTCAGATTAGTAGGGGAGGTAACAAGGTAGATATAATCATAAAAAAAGAGGATATAGCCACAAAAAAAGATGGGTCTAGGTGAGATACAAACATGGTAGGCCCTGTTAGAGGAGAGAATTATGTATGTGGCTATATTTATGTGTAAAATAGAAGCACATATGATGACCTAGACCCAGTTGGTGCAAGGATAGGTACAAGTAGTACACTTACAAGGATAGGAAGAGGGACTGAGATCTTGAATGGAATCCTTATAATGTACTATTTAGAGGAGTCACACCAAGGCCTCAATAGGCAACATGGCTAGGCCATGAGATATATAGGATGGATCCTAGCTATAGGGCTAGAGCATTATATATATGGTTGTATTTATTGTATCAAAACTCATGAGATGTATATATGTTGTATCATTTTGGCATATTGATGTTGATTTTTTATGTTATTATCATTATGGTTGTATTTTTGGATGCTTTGGATATACTTATTTCTAGCACATGTATTTATATTTTGTTGTATATGTTATAGGAAATATATGAGATGTGGTTTTTTTTCTAGCATTATGTAGAACACATGCATGGTTAAAAAGAAATAGGCAAAAAGAGTTGGTAAAATATAATCAATAAAAAATGTACTACACATTATTTTAAGTTGGAAAATGTTTAATAACAATAAAATTACTAAGTATAAAGAACCAAGGGATGGTAAAACAAGATGGTAAAAAGGAATTTGTTCTTAAACCAAAGTGAAAGATTTTTACACCAAATTAAAACAAGTAAAATGACATTAGGAAGTATGAAAACAATGTAATAAAAAGTAAGGTATATAAAATCATACAAATGGTATAAAAGAAAATTAATTAAGTCAATAATTCATACTAAATCATGTTTGGAAGCATAAGATATAGAAAAAATTGGAAAAACTAGTTTTAAATTTATCACAATAATTCAAGCTAAGAAGTATGAAAAATTCAACAAATGGTTGTATTCTTACATGCACTCAAAAAATAAGAAGATAAAATAAAAAGAGAAATGAATTAATACTAAAACCCACTAAATAAATCTAGGAAGCATGTCAATAATGTGTAACTTCATAATCAATCACATCTTATCTCATATTTGACACATGTAATTTTGTTTGTGACTTGTATTATTGGGAAATTTTGTGATGAATGTTGGGTCCTATCCATTGTCTTACATTGAAAATCACAAAGGTAACACCATTGGGGTGAAAAAATTGAGACAATTAGGTGACAAAGGATATAGGTAGTAGGAAAGAAAAAGGTGGTAATTTTTTGGGAATGTCTTGTCATATCCATCATCTTATAATACAACTCACAAATTAAATCCCAATGGGAGTGATTAGTGAACAAGACAATATTTGTTAGGATAAAATATGAGGGATATAGGGAATGAAAAAGGGAATGTAAAATTCATGACTTAGGCATCTTATGAGAAGACCTTAGGAGACAAGAGGTATACTAGGGACATGAGAAGACACTAAGTATTTAGTGACCATCAATGTGTAAAGGAAACATATTCTCTATAGACACAAATCTTTGTAGGAAAATAAGTGTGCTACTATGATCAACTCATGAAGGTAGATTGGTGAAATAAAAGGTAAAATAAACCTACCTTACCATGATGTGTTTCATATTCTTTAGGACCCCTTACAAAGTTATCAACCTATTGTAAATATTGGGTACTTACATGAGATATTAGGTAGCACTAAAATATTTTTTTATTCTCTTCTTCTAATCTACTAGCCTACCACATCCCAAAGTACATAAGATCTATCATGAGGCCAAATTTTGAGTTTGAGATTCAAATCAAAGAAGGATATGTGATTTGAATCATGTATTTTAGTGTGATTTGACTTTTAAAAATAGTTTTGCCTTTTATATCATTGTCTTTTTTAAAATGATGTGGCTTTTAACTTTTTATGTATTTTGAAGATTCCTCCTCCATATGGATTTGGAATGACCAATAATGAGATATGTATTGATACACATGAATGAGATTTAGGATAGGGATAAATGAATCTATGTAACCAGAGACAAAGACTGAGTAGGACACTTAATCTTAATAATGAACTAGCATGTGATCTCAAGTCTCAACCATGTATATGCTTAGTTTGAAAAAAAGGAAGAAGGTAAAAAGGAGATCCAAACTAAACTAGTTAAAGGAATGTATAATGAGATGAATTGTTTTCTAACTAATCACATGGTAATAGGAGACAGTGACCAAAGGGAATAGGGTTTATATAACCAAGTCACAATGATAATTATCTATGAAAAATAGAGATAAAAAAGAAAATAATCATGAAGAAACAAGAATAGTGTTTTGAAAAAAAAAACTCAAGAAATAAAGAGAAAGTAATGGTAAATAAAGATAATCATATGAAAAGTTAAATGATAATATAAGAAAGATATAGTACTAAAAAATAAAGAAATACTTTATAATAAAAATATGAATTTGACATAATGTAAAATGATATAACATAAAGATAAAAATAAAATTGGATCAAAAATCTAATAAAAATGTAAATGTAAAGGAACCATGCATGTGCTCATAAATATTGATAAATATACCCACACACATTATCCAAAATATCAGATAAATCTCTATGAAGTTGGATTAAAATTCTTACTAATGTCTCATCAATCTTTAATGAAAACTAGGAAAAGTCTTCTCTTCTAATATTCTCAACTAAAAATAATAATAATAATCAATGGATCGGGCTAAGGAAAATTAGGCAATAGATGCTCAATAGAATGTGTGGGATTAGGTGCTAAGGGAGATGCAATCATCATGGGTGGAGAAGGATCCAATGGTGAGGTCATGGGTGGAGGCATAGAAGGTGATAAAGGGACCACATGAGGGGATGGAACCATGGGAGGTGGAACCATGGGATAAGAGGAGGAGCCTTACTATAGTAATGACTTGTGGGAGGAATAGAAGAAGGTTTAGGAATAGCTACAAAGTGATTTTTAAGGTGTTATTGAAGGATGTAACAATGATCGATATGATGGGAGCCACATTGGTTCCATAAATAATGCACCTCACTATAGTTAGGTATATATTTAGGTAGAAATTTTTAGAGAGGCATGGATTTGTCTAAGGTAAGAGAAGAAGGATGAAAATTACTAGTATATTATCACAACTTGCAATAATGGGTAGAATAATGATTATCTATATCATAGAATCAATAGATATGCTTGTGATTGGTATTAGGAAAATCACTCATAAAATGATGTATGATAGGAGTGAAAGAAGTTAGATAGGACTCTTTGGTCCATGTGGTGGGTAATAGAGCCATCTTAGGCAAGGGAAGTAAACCATCACCAAGGGAAGGTGGTGATGGAGGAGAAATGGAACTAGGATCCATGAAAGGAAAAATGGGATGAGAAGTAGGGGTAAGATCAGTAAGAGTAGGAATGGGAATAGGCTCAACTATAGTAGGAGAAAGAATGGGATCAATTATAGAAAGAGTGGGAGGGAATCTAATAAGGGATCTACTGAGGGAGGAGTTATATCTATAGAAGGTCTAAGAAGGGTTTCACTAATCTCATGATTAAACTAACTATGGTGGTCAAGGAAGTTATCAAATTGGTAAGGCCTGATCATGGCATGATCCATAAGCATACTCCTATAAGGTTCCTCAAAAAATGGAGGTGTTGGCACCATATATACCCTATGATAAATAGGAAAAATATTAAAATTAGGAACTTTAAATGAAGGAATATAGGAAGATATGTGAAAAGACTCAAATAGAAAAGAATGATAATGGAAAATCTTGGTAGCATAGACTTGTACAAGAGCACCTAAAAATGGATCATCTACAAAATAACCATCATCATAATATAGGATGTGAAGATAAATGACACAAGTAGGGATAACCTTATCATCCAAGGAAGTGTGGTGACTACAATTCGAAGTGTTTGTTAAGACTATGGGAATATCATCACAAGGAGGCTTGCAAGAATGAGGCTGTAAGGAAACATGAAGCTGCAAGATGAGATGAGGTGAGAGATCAAAAGTTTTAATCTTTAGATTAATCTCATTGAGCTCATCATCATCAAAATCAAAGAGGTGAGGATGAATTTTTCCTATGAGTTTAGGATGTCCATTTTAACCTTAATTTGAATTAATAGGAAAACTAAGATTGTAAGACTCATAGAATGGAACATTAGGCAAAGGTTTAATAGTAGGAATCTTGAAGACACCATGGTCTTGGAATTTTTTGATATTATAAGGGTTAGGGTCACCTTGAATCCTATAAATGGATCCATTATGAGGGAATTTAATGCATTGGTAAGTAGAATAAGCAATAGATCTCATACAGTGAGTCCATGACCTACCAAGGAAGATGTTATAAGAAAGGGGAAAGTTAAATATCATGAACTTCAAACAAACAGTGATAGGTGGGATGGTATATGGAAGGCACACACAACCTAGAGGAGGTATTTACCTTCTATCATATCCTTGGTAGGTAGTTTGTGTAGACTTGAGATTTCATTCTAAATATCCAAGGGTCTTAATGAAGTCGAGAGAGGCAATATAGGTACTAGAACCCTCCTCAATAAATGCGTCCTTAACTTGGATATCACCTATTTGAACACTAATTAATAAGGGATGATAATTCACATGAAGCTAAATCTCATAAATAATCATAGAAGCTATAGGAAATTTTAAGGAAAGAGAAGTGTCTATAGTTTCATAAATGTTGATAGACATCTTTTCACATTATTGTAATATACTATCCTTAGATCTAGATAAGGTTGCCTCCCATCCTACTAGGGGAGGATGAGGGACATTCATTTCAAATAATAATTTCAAAATATGGTTTCTATGATATGGATAAGTCCTCATAAGCTCAAGGAATGAAATCTAGGATGGGATATTAGTGAGTTCTATGATGCGATCCCACTCATCATAAACCATAATAAAGTTGTCATATATAGGTGCATAATGATTAAGGAGATCTTCAGAAGGAGGATCTAAAGTGCATTGTATTTTTTGTTGATAATAATAAGGTTTAGAATAAGGTTTTAAATCATGTTGTGATGATGAAGTAACTGGTTCAAGTTGATTTGGAGAATTCATAGAAGTGTTAGTAAAAATTTGAGTATCATTAGTGTTATAAGATGATAGAAGAGTGGTAGAAATATAAAATGAAGTGTTATCAAAGGGAGAAATTGAAATTAGATCATAAAAATTAATAAGGTCATCCTACCCCAACTAATTTAAATGAGTTGGAGAATAATCTTAGATAACATGATATGTTCTAGATGAAGGAGGAGTGTAGATAGGTTGAGAATTGATCAAAGAAACCACCATTCACATATTGGTCATGTTAAACACATTATCTTTAGAAGTTAGTTCAATAAGAATTTATACATTACTGGTGGAAGGGGTGTCTTTGTCTTGATTTTCTTGGATAGGTTGATGATTAGGAAGAGGGTCTTTTTAGATAGCCAAATGAGCATTATCTTGGTTTAAGGCTTGAGTTTTATCATGTGATTTATAATCTTTGAAATAAATTTCATAAGCTTGTTGATGATTTAAAGTGATATAATCATGATTAAAATTAGGACCAAGAATAAATTCCATATCTAAATTATGAAATTTTCTATAAGTCTCATGAGGATGACCCCAAATAGCATGAAACCAAAAAAACTTGTTGGGATCGTACCAAGATTTCATAGGATGGGCAGGGTCAAGATCTCGTTAAAAAATCCTAGGTAGATGCTTAATAAATTCATTTGAGGATAGATTTTATGAAAATTAATGTTCTTTGGTGATGACAAGTGAGGATTGGTATAGTTTTGAGAAGGGGGAGTTGGTTCTAATGAAGGGGTAGGGATGATAGTTTGAACATTGTGAATGGTGTCATAAAAATATGTAACACCGTCATTGGTGACATAGTGATTTTTGTTCTTAAGTAAAATATGAGGACCCATAGAAGGTTAGGGTGGCTCAAATTGATGCATAAGGAAATCTTGTCATTTAACTTGGTCAATAGCATCCTCTAATGTATGTGGAGAGAGAGTGTGGACCTAATATTGAAGTTTATTAAAAAAGACATTGGTAAAGAGATGGAAAATATTATTGTTAGCCATTTTATATTCACATTTGTTTGAAAAAGTTTTCCACCTTTTAACAAAGGCTTGAATATTTTCATTTTCAAGTTGTTTGTAATTTATGAAGTGGGCCAAAGTGTTTTTAAGAAGATCACTACTTTGGAATTCTTGAACTAGAGCATTGACTAAATACTCCAAAAGATTAATGGAATGAGTTCTAAGTTGGTTGTACCAATCCAAGGCATTACCTATGATATTTTTGGCGAAGATTTTGATAGCATAAAAGGTGTTCAATTTGACCCAATCCTTATAAATATTTCTAAATGTTTTAAGATGAAGGGTGGGATCAGTTGATCCATTATAATAAATTTTAAGTGTGATACCTCCAATATCATGTTATCAATTTGAGTAGTGAGAGGTTAATTTTGGAGATGTTTAATGGTTTTATTGACCAAATGATGTTGAGGAATGACATTTCCTTAAGAATGTAAAATAGGAGTAGGGGAAACATTCTAGTTATGTGTGCCCCAAGCCATTGGTTGAGGATGAGATTGAAGATGAAGAAAATGGTTTTGCATTCTCATTATTTAATTTTTTATTATGAGATTGAAAGGTATTTATTTTATTGAGTTTTTGTAATAATATTTGATGTGTTTGATTAACATTATTAAAAGTGTTATATTTTGTGTTCATGGCTTGGGTGCCACTATTGGTGTTGATAATATCTTGAGAGGAACTATAAGAATATGAGGAACTAGTGGAAAATTTTGCTTGTGTAAAAAAATATGGACTAGTGAATGGTTGATAAGAAGAATAACTAGTAGTATGATTACCTCAGGTATTAAATGATGAACTAGTATAAGGATTAAGGATAATGGATCTTATGAGGCCCACTAGATGTAGAACTCATCATGTTAGTGGATATACTTAGCATAGAGGTGGAAATAGTTAGATAATAAGAGATCATAGTATGAGAAGGGGTCATAATTGAAGGAAGATGTTGGGAATAAAATAAATTGGTACCCCCAAATCTAGTTGAGAATGTAGGAGTAGGAAAATTAGGCTCTTCAACTTGACTACTAATCATAAAATTGTAAATGGTATAATGATCTTTTCCTCGATGTTAAATAAATTTAGAGATAAAGAAGAGAATTTTAGGGGTATAATATAATTTAGGTTGGTATTATAATGAGAAAAGAGGATTATGCTACAAAGATCTATTAGGAGAGGTCCCATAGTTTGTTGTGTGAGTGGCAATATGAACATTACTAGAATCTGAGAGTGGATCTCTACACTGTCTATAGGAGAACTTATGAGGGTTTTTAAATTCATAATGTCTATTGACTAAAACTTG
Organism: Torreya grandis; assembly: GCA_037957365.1. Taxonomy (NCBI): domain Eukaryota; kingdom Viridiplantae; phylum Streptophyta; class Pinopsida; order Cupressales; family Taxaceae; genus Torreya; species Torreya grandis. Next base: position 385,902 of record JARHVA010004715.1, read on the forward strand.
GTATTATCATCAAGTACAAAGTATATTATGAAGGAAAACAAGGGTAGATGAGAAATAAAGGAAACAAGAAATGATAGAAATAGTATAGGGTTGACAGGGTCAACCTAGCACAAAAATAAGGTCTAAAAACTATATAGGGTTGACTAGGTTAATCTAGTACAATGAACATGGGCTAGAAAAAGAGAAAATAGGGGTTCCAAAATGTATAGGGTCAACTAGGTCAATCAAGTACAATTAATAGAGGATGGAAAAGGTATAGGGTTGATTGGGTCAGCCTAGTACAATAGAGAAAGAAAATTAAGAATCCTATAATAGATTATGGACTGAAACAAAATAACTTTTGAAAGTAATTTGAAAATAAATAACTAAAATAAAATAAATAATCAATTAGATTAATGTTGGCTAATCTAATTGAGGCACACAACACAAAACCTTGCACCAACACTAGTTAATGAAAGTTTTTGCAATACAAACTACAATTGAGCAAATAGAAAGTAATCAACTTGAAAAGTAAAGGTCTAACTAATTGGTCACGATAAATGTTTATTATATTATTAAGATGTGATTTTAAATGTGATGATAATTTGGTTGTAAGCAAGGAACTATAATGGAAATCTAAGGATGGTTTCAGGTAGTTTGGGCTAAAATAGACTAAAGTGGTAATGATACATGCTTGGTATTATGGCCTATCCCCTCACTTAACACACCATAGTGATAATGGTGTTTGGTGATTAGCAAAAATATAACATTAACCATTATTTATACTTGATCAAAATATCAAGTTGGGTTCCTCCTTGGTGATGAAATGTAAGTAGGTTGGCATTGGGTAGACAAATGTTAAAATACTTGTTTATATTTTTTGATTTGGTCATGTGTGCATAAACTAGAAAATAGTAAAACTAAATAGTTAATTGAAAACCATCTTATTAAGATATGTGATCTATTCTAATAATGCAAGAAACAAAAAAGAAAGTGTGAATTAATTAATAACATATCAGGTTATTTCCAACATTGAAATAATGTACAATGTTAATATAGTAAATAGTGTATGCATAAAATGAAAAATAGGGTCAATAGGGTTGACCTTATACTATAAAAGCAAGGTCTAAAAATGAACAAGATTGACATAGTTGACCTAATTATCTAGACAACACACAAAACATAGAACTTGGTCGGTAGAATTGATCCACTTGACTATGTAGGGGTAGTTTTGAAGATTAAAAACTATTAAGTGAAATAATATAAATAAAGAGATAAAGAGATAGAAAGGAACCTTGGTGGATCAGAGATGTGGAGAATGAAGATTATTATTCAATAACCTTGATATATGCTTGTAAATTATGTTTATTGGGTCGTCTGGGTCGATCAAGATTTATAGAAATTTATTACTAAGTGCCTAAAATGTATAGGGTCAACTGGGTTGACTTGGTATGCTAAATATGATGCTTGAAAAAATATAGGGTTTTTTAGGTCAACCTAGTAGTCTGGACTAGATGTCTAAAAAGCTAAAAAATTATACTAGGTTGATTGGGTCGATCCAGTAGCCTGTACTTGGAAACCTATGCATAAAAATTATATATTGGGTCGATAAAGTCAATCTAGTATGGTAAATATATGATAAAAATAATAATGAAATAAAGTGAAGAAATATTACAAGGGTTAGTTCACATCGGGTTCACTAAAATGTATGCAATTATAAATGCATCATGTCTATAAATCAACCCTATCTCAGAGAAGATAGAGCATACCTACCCTTTTCATTGGGAATTCATTTACTAAATAGGGACATGACCACTATGGGGATCTGCTAGACCTAACTAGGGGATCACTTATCACAATATACCATGTTAGGAAGGGTTCCAAATCTTACAGTCTAACACAATCATGCAATAACCCTAAAAACTCCATAGGTTAATGTTCACTCTATTCTAAGAAACAAGAAAGTAAATCTAATATAGTGCTCACCAAATATTGTGGCATAAAGTAGGGGTAATAAAAAAATAAACTAAACTAAACATGCATAGAAGACATATAGTCATGTCAATGTATATGAAATCCTAATGCACAGGAGAGAATCACAATTTCATTATCTATCTACTCTTATAAAGGAAAAATAAAGTTAGGAATAATTAACTTTGAAGATGAACCTATCGAGCCTCAATCTCTCCCTTGGCAAAGGTTCTTTGCAAGAGATTGTTTTTGTATGTAAGGATGAAAAATACAAATCATCTCTAAAATACACAACAAATCTATGCATCCAAAAGACTACTCTACAAGACAAGATCTATATTGCCTAACAAAGTATGAAACCCTAAGCTTATTCCTCAAGTAGAATGGTCAATAAGAAGATGTTAATTCACACTTATTATTATTCTATTATTTTATTACAAATGGTTGGAAATGAACTTGTATATATAGGTGAATATTTCCCTAAATCCTTCCAAATGTGTCAGAGGTACAAGGTTGACCCAGTCAACCCTATATGTTTTCAAGAGGTAATTCACTAGGTCCTGAGCTAGGTCATCTAAAGGGCTAATGAAACTTAAAGTGAAAAATACCCTAAATAGTACATGGTTGACCCAATTAACCCTATACAATAATTATAAGCTAAAAACTATACAGGGTTAACCCAGTTAACCTAGTATAGTCAACTAGCAAAAGGGGGTCAAGGTAAGAACAAGGAGGATAAATCATGATAAATGTTTGGAATGGGTAAAATTGAAAATAATAAGCTTAGGTTAAATGTTTTTATTAAATTATTGTGTATATGTCAAGTGGAAAACATGATAACAATCTTATGAATAACCAATGGTCTGCCTACCCCTTTCTTAGTGAACCCCTTAAGGCTTGCACTTAGACAGATTAAGACTCGATGGGTTTTTGAAAGGTAAAAAGTGTCAATAATAAATAACTTTTTTAAAATATTATGTGTATACACTAAACACCATTTATATCATTTAACACAGTGAACCACACTATTAGGTCTAGCCCTTCTCACTACTAGAAAGTCTATATTGAGTAGCTATAGAATAAATTCAACTTTGACATATAACCACACTATAAAAACACATGGAAATAAACTTATTGAAATCAAAGTGATCACCAAGTCCATTATATTTCATAATACATGGAAAAATACCTCAAACTGATCAACTTCGTATGCTCACTTAGAACTGCACACATGCCTTAAGAACCCAATCAAAAACCTTTGACTTTTCACCCCTTAATAAGAGTTTCTCATGTATATAAATGTGTTAAAATAAACATATGAGACCTATATAAAAACTTCATGTGCATTTTATTCTTCAAATATATGAAAAATGGTTAAGAACATCATTCTTACTCACATACAGAAAACTACTTGTAGCTCCAAAAACACAGTCATGAAGATCAAGATTTAGAAAACCTATGTGAACAATTTTATGAACCTCCAGTGGGTTTAAATGATACTTACTCATAATTATAAGATATTATAACATGCACACACATGCACACATGCATGCATGCATGCATACACGCATGCGCGTGCACGCGCACGCACACACACACACACACACACACACACACACACACACACACACACACACACACACACACACACACACACACACACACACATTACAAGGTTCAATTTTAATATTTGTCTTACATACCAATCTCATGTTTTCATCCTACATAGACTTCACTATGTTTGATAGGTCACTTTGAGAGAAACATTTTTCTTGTTTATGAAAAACTCTAAAAGTTATAATCAAATGGGATATACGATATAGTTATTGAAAAATGACCCCATGCATTTGGATCCATCTCTAATCTACTGAAATCAATCGCTAATCTCATTCTCACTTCTGCCTAGTTTTCTCACTATCCTCCTCAATAGGCCTATTTAGTGATAGGTTAACTTCCATGACCAATTTAGAATATTTAAGGTCTAAAACCTGATTATAAACTTACATGGTCACAAAATATAAGTATCACACATCATCCCCAATAATTTTAATTCTTTGACCTGGTCAACCCTACCTACTACATTAAAAAATTTAGAAATAAGGGTTTTCCTCTAGCTTTTACTCACTCTTCTAACTGAATAATTCCACATGGTGAAACCTATAATAGTTTTATACATTTTAAAAACATCAAAATAATTCATAAAATAAATTATGATCCATTTACAAAAATATATTTATTATTGGGTCATAATGATTATTTTAGGAGGGTTTAAAGTGCCTTCCACTTTTATCAATCATTCATAAAGGATTGCATTTAAACTCTAAAACAAATGCTAGGAAATTCAATCTAGGATCCTTCTCATTCAAAGGTTACATGTGCCAACAAGTATAAGAAAATCCTTCTTAGGTCTACAACGCCCCATTCTGTGCACACAAATGGCCTCAACACCAATTTTCATGATTTTTCCTTTAAGTTATGACCTAAAACTTGGTCTACACACTTAAAAAAACCTATTATAAATATGAAATTTCTATAAAAATATCTATAACCTTTAGAAATTAACTTGACCCATCATTAGGCCATACTAGGTCCCTTCGGACATTAGGCCTTGAACTACCAATCATACTTAGTCCTTAAACACACCTTAAAACCTATTATAATGTTATAAATACCTAATTATCATTTAATATAACCTCATAAATTTAAAAATACTTCCACACATTATATCACAAGCCTTAGACTACTCACCTCATCATGCTACCAAGCCTGTGCCTTTTCAATAGGTCTCTCCATGTAAGGGCTAAACCTCAAAACTAAACTTGGAACTCATATAAAGGCTTATTTTCCTCTTTATTATTTTTAAATATCTTTATACACTCTCTCATGCCTATACTAAAATAATTCACCAAGCTTCACTATGCTTCATGCATACACTTTCTTCAGGTTTAGACTAGGCTTCTCAAGACACCTAGTACTCACAGATTTGGACTCAAACAAGGTAGCTCTCAATGATGACAACCAAGAACATTATTAAATAATGATTCTAAGAATACAAGGATACTCTTAGTATTATTATTATATTATCACATCACAACATTGTGCGAGGAACTCATACAAAACTCAAATACTGCTAAACCATGTATGCTTACCTTGTTTTATCCTTAGGACTAGTGCTCAATAACATTTTTCCCTTGTATCTTCAAATTGACCTTGACATTCCATCAACCTTAGAATAATTACTAAGTTTCCTTAAAATTCTATCTCAATATAGAGACAAAAGGTTTCCTTTAACTTTTCTCTTGCCATAAGACTTTTTTGTCACATACCATTTCACCATGCATGGCCTCAACTCTGATCTTGAAATTAAATACATTTATATTGAATTTGACATCAATGACAATAATAATGCCTCAACACCAAAAATATGAACATACCTCAACACCTTAAATATGGCACTTATGACTTCCCCTAGGGAAACTAACTTGTCCGAAGATAAAATATTGTCTAACAAAGGGATCCTTCCACTTGTACATAAGTTATGATTTTTAAACCATATAATATATTTATGAGGGCCATACATATCATAATATCATGTCTAAATTTTATAATACAATTAGAGGAAATGACTCCCTTGGGATTCATTATATATCCCTTAACTAACCATTGTTTTAGTCTCCCATCTACTAGGTTTTTCTCACTACAACCATTGGTTGATACTTGGTTATAGGCAATCACAAACCATAAAATGTCTAAGTTACCTTTTTAAAATCCTCCTATAAATAACTACAATTATATTTTTACTTTTCTTAAGTTGAAATAAATCCCTATAAAATTTTCCATTAAAAAATAAACCTCTAAGAAGGTATATGTAAGGCGTTACCTCTAGTTTTAACACCACTATATGGAGACCTTATTTTTTAATGGGAAAATTTTTATCAATATACTATTTATCATATAGAGACAATTGATTTTATATAGAGTAGGGTGTCATAGACTCTATAACATTTTAGATAATTGAATAATGGATGACATTCAATTTGAGGGTACTTTTATCAAACACTATCTACCTATACTTTATGCTCTAAACACAAGAGTACACTATGAGACATTGAACATGCACTTAGGAGGCCATTATATTAATCCAAACTATGTAATTTATTATAATTTTTTTTGTTTGTTATTGAAAGTTTACTAAAAAATATAAGGCTCTTTGGATATTTGAGGGCTCATAATTGTAAAGTTTGATTGATAGATTAATGGTGAAATAACTAGCCTTCACTTATATTTCACACATTGCCAAAAAGTCTAAGACTTCAATGAATTCATGTGTCATCAATGTAAATAATTTATTTTTTATTTTGTTCTTATTTTAATTTTAATGTTTCAATTAGATTTGTTAAGTTAATTATTTTACAAATGACAACTATTCATTAATTTTATGCATCTCGTCATCATATTATGTACAACTATCAAATTCATGTTTACTCATTTCTTTACTCTGTAGTCAAACTCATTTATGTTTGCTTTGGACTAGAGTCTCCTATATTATAACACTTGTCCAAATTTCATTCACTTTGGTCTTTATATTTGCATATTTGATTTATATACTCTAGGTTTGTGAGTTAACATAACTATTCCATGTGGAAAAA